>OZ030012.1:8745000-9115000 GCA_964023405.1 Apodemus agrarius | reverse complement strand
CTATGTATGGAATGGGCAAATTTTATGAGAATACTGGTTCTCCCATTCTTAAAGAGAACTATGAAAGGAAGCATGCATCAAACCATAAAACACATCAATAAAATTTCAATTTTATCTTTATAAATGGTAGGTAAATTCTAGATTATAAAATGGAAGCTATCTTAGTTGGCATCCTGTCACCATTTTAGTTCTGGTGGGAATGCTGTTTTCAGGGTGGGAGTGATGACTCTTCGCTTACCATCCCAAGGTTGCTCTTGCACAGTAATGGAGTTTGGTTCCCAGCAAGCACATGCTGGCTGACAACCATCTCTTTTGGCCACACAGGTGCGATAAAACGTATATACAGTGAAATACCCTCATATAGAAAATGAAAAATTAAGAAAATGTAAAAAAAATATTATTGAGAGAAACAGAGACATACAGACAGAGAGTGAGGGAGGGAGAGGGAGAGAGAGAGAGAGAGAGAGAGAGAGAGAGAGAGAGAGAGAGAGAGAGAGAGAGAGATTGGGAGTAGGCCAAACAGGACCTATAAGAATTGCGTATTTATGTACACTTCAAATCTTTTAGAAATTTTAAAAGTTGAGTAAGCCAATGAAGATTATATAAATTTCAGTTGTTCTTCATTGCAAAACAGAAGTTTATTTTTGAAATTTCATTTTTTATAAAGGCTGCATCTAGTAGCTACTTCTGTTATCCTTGATACTCCAATTATTTTAGCTTCCTGGTCTTCTAGCCTATTCAAATCTCCTTTCTTTTTATGTAATGTGCTTTACATTTTCATAAGATCAATAGACTTCTGTCATTTCTTTTGGTATTATAAATTCTTAATTTATCCTCTCATTGTGGGATATTTTCTTATGGCTTTATTATAATTAATAATTAAGTTTAAAAAGACCTCCTTTGGAGTCTCACATTAAAAATACAGTACAGTTAAAAACATAATAAAATAAACATTAAAATGGAATAAAATATTTAGAAGCTCAGCAAATTTGTCAATAAACCAATGAGAAGAAAGTTCCCTCACAGAGTATGCTAAGAAGAGAAACTTGTAATCACATTTGGTGGGTTCTTATTTCAAAGGCAGGTCTTTTTGTTTAATCACCTTCTGTCTGATCTTGTGCCTTTTACTTTCTTGATTATTATTGGTTGACCTGTCATTTTGAAGGACGAATGGAAAAAAATAAGGGAGTTTGAGCTGTCTGAATGGAGAGCTGGCTCCTTGAACAAAGTTACATTAGTAAATGTACTTAACAATCTTTTAATAGCTGATTTGGATGACTCTATGTCTGGCTTGATTTGACTTGATCTAATTTATATGATGCCTTCAGCATAATTAATTAGACTGTGTACTTTACTTAATGCCATCATTAGTTGTTGATGTCAGTGATACCAAGCATGGTATTCATATTTTAGGTTTTGTTTGCCATTCAAATTGCTATCAAATGCTATGTTCCAAATTTTAAAATGAGAGAATAGATTCTTTGTAAGTTGATAGCCATAAAGTCTGAATTGATCTATGAGCCAATACCTGTTACTACCTCAATATCACTGAAAAAAGCTATAATCTCAGAAAACCAATAAATATCAGGAAAAAACAAGTCTCCAGATAAGAAACAATAGTATGTTATTGTTTCTCAAAAAATAATAGAAGCAGTACTTTGTGATGTAAATCATAACTAAAGACTGACTATACAATTATAAGGTTGTTTGTAACTGTGTCTGATTTACTTGAGAGCAAAGTTAAATAACCCACAAAGTTGATGTGAATGTCTAAACACCAGTCCTTTTATACATACACTTAGCTATGATTAGATACTTTTCTAATTCAGTTGCTAAAATATATTCTTACTCTCACATTTATTGCTTAATATCCATTTTTCTCACTCTGGAATTTTATGTCTTCAAAATTTTTCCTATTGTCCAGGAAACCCAAAGAGTTAGCACTATCAGCTATTTAAATATTAAATCAGCTGAAAGCTTTTAAGCACATGTTTGTATGCATGGTATTATTTGATTGATAATTAACATCATTATTTATTTTTTGGTTAATGAATGGTGCTGATATTACAATACTGTCTCCTTGGTGAAAATACATCAACCAAAACAAGTCCAAAGAAAGTACAGAATTAGTCAAGAATTAATCAAACACGGTTTCAAAACACAGACTGTCATGTGTTTTGAAAATACTTTTCAAAAAATGTGAGACAATAAGTGGAAAGATAAGGCTGTCTTTAACAGAGGCATTGTGTATCAGAGGGGAATGTGTGTCTCTGGTTATTCTCTGAGGGTTATTCATGAGACCTGGCTCACAGCCTTCTGGAAGACATGAATTGACAAGGCTGATCATCCTTACTTTTCAAAAGAGGGCAGATGCATTTTATAAACTAGAATGCATCTTCATGTTTTCTATGCTTTTGATGGGAAATTGTTTCTAGTATATTTTTCACTATTATTTCACAGTCAGCCTTTTGTTTAGGGAAGGGATTAATTTTCAGTAAGACTTCATAACCATTAAGCCAATCTTTCCACCCAGTTCAAGTGTCATAGATAAACTCAGCATCTGCTTCTGTGTAAAGTGATTATAAAAAATGTGCATAGTCTCCTACATAAACTGAGCTTTTGAAACTGATAATTGCACACCATTAGTGGATTCATTGGCCAAGCCAAAACAGAAAAATTCTAGGCTTTCTTTGTTAAATAGTTGAAAATAGATCGTTTCTCACAGGATACATACAATATACAGTTTCCAGCCCCTCAACTCCTCCCGAACTCTCACCTCTCCTCTCCCCTGCATCCATTCACCCTACATTTCCTTTCAAAGAAGAGCATTCCTTCAAGAGACAACAACCAATCATGACATCATTACAAAATTCAATGAGAAAAGGAAGAAACTCTCACATCTAAAATGAACAAAGCAACCCAATAAGAGAAAATGAGTCCAAGGAACACACAAAACAGACAACGATATACCCATTCCCACTCCTAAGACTTACACAAAAACATCAATATAATAGCCACAACATACACACAAAGGACTTGGTGCAGACTGTGCTTGCCACTTCAGTCTATGTGACCCCGTATGATTTATCTTGAGTACATCTCAAGTTAAATCAAACATTGAATGACTACTCCCCAAAAGTATGGGCATCAATTGTACCAGCACATCTTACAGGCAGAACAAATTGTAAGTCCAAGGTTTTCTGGCAGGGTTAATGTCAACATTTCTCTTCCAGTAGCCAGCAGAGTACTTTCTGACCAAAGATACTAGAAGAGTGGTTTTTAATCTTCCAAACGTTGTGACCCTTTAATATAATTCCTCATGCTGTGATGATCATAAACCATGAAATTATTGTCATTGCTTCTACATAACTGTAACTTTGCTACTGCTGTGAATTATAAATATATGATAAGAATAGCTGATATGCAACCCCTGTGAAAGTGTCCTTTGATGGTCCAAAGGGCTGAACCCATAGACTGAGAACCACTGGACTAGAATGTAGGTGTGAAGGCCCCGCAGCAGTTTAATCTCTCCAAATCCAATTAGCTATGTGTTGTTGGGGTGTTTCTCAGATGTAGCAAAAGGATATATGCTGCTTCTGCATCCATTTTATTAGTCTGTCTTTTTATTGGGGAATTTAGAACACTGACATTTATTTATTTCATGGACCAGTGTTTGTTGGTTCTTATTGTGTTGTTATTGTTGTTGATGGTGGTAATAATAATGGTAGTGGTGGTGGTGAGTGGTGGTGGTGATGGTATGTATTTGTGTGTGTTTGTGCTTCTGTTTTGTTTGTTTGATTTTTCTGGTGTGAGATCATTTATGTCCCAGTTATCATGGGTGTATTTAATCTCTTTAGATTAGTGTTTGCATTCTAAGGTCTTCTGTAGACTGGTGCTGTTTTAATTTGACTTTATAATGGAATATCTTGTTTTCCCCATGGATGATGATTGAAAGTTTTGCTAGGTATACTAGTCTGTGCTGGTATCTGTGGTCTCTTAGACACTGAGAAACATATGTCTAGGTCCTTTTGTCTGTTAGAGTTTCCATTGAAAATGTCACATGAATTTTCTTAGATATGTCATTGTATGTTATTTTGTATTTTTCACTTGCATCTTTTATATTCTATCTCTTTTCATTATGTTTAGTATTTTATGATGTGGAGAGAGACTTTCCATTCTTATCCAATGTATTTCGTGTTCTGTATGCTTCTTGCATCTTTATAGGCATCTCATTTAGGTTAGAAAAAGTTTCTTCTATGGTTTTGTTGAAAATATTTTCTAGTCCTTTGAGCTAGTTTCTTCTTTTTCTTCTATATTTTACTGTTTTTAGGTTTGTTCCTATTGTAGTATCCAAGATCCCATGCATATATTGCATCAGGAACTTCTTATATATAGTATTTTCTTTGACCAATGTATCCATTTCTTCTATCATATCTTCAATGCCTAAGTTCTTTCTTCCATTCGTTGTATTCTGTTGCACTATAGTTTCTATTCTAATTCCTAAATTTTTTTGTCTCATTCTTTTTGTCTTATTATTTCTTTTCTTCAATTGTTTTCTCTTGGATTAAAAAAAAAAGGAACCACCAGACTGATTTCCAGAGTGGTTGTACCAACTTGCATTCCCACCAGCAGTGGAGGAGTGTTCCTCTTTCTCCATATCCTCACCAACACCTGCTGTCTCCCGACTTTTTAAACTTAGCCATTCCGACTGGTGTGAGGTGAAATCTCAGGGTTGTTTTGAGTTGCATTTCACTAATGACTAATGATGCTGAACATTTCTTAAGGTGCTTCTCAGCCATTCAAAGTTCTTCAGGTGATAATTTTTTGTTTAGCTCTGTACCCCATTTTTGGTTCTCTGGAGTCTACTTCTTGAGTTCTTTGTATATATTGGATATTAGCCCTCTGTCAGATGTAGGGTTGGTGAAGATCTTTTCCTAATTTGTTAGTTGCGGGTTTTGTCCATTTGACATTATCCTTTGCCTTACAGAAACTTTGTAATTTTATGAGGTCCCATTTGTCAGTTCTTAATCTTAGAGCAAAAGCTATTGGTGTTCTGTTTAGGAACTTTTTTCCTGTGCCCATGTCCTCAAGGGTCTTCCCCATTTTCATTTCTATTAGTTTCAGTCTGTATGGTTTTATGTGGAGGTCCTTGATCCACTTAGAGTTGAGCTTAGTACAAGGAGATAGGAATGGATCAATTCACATTCTTCTGCATGCTGACCTCAAATTAAAAAATGGATACAGAAAATGTGGTATATTTACACAATGGAATACTACTCAGCAATTAAAAACAATGAATTTATGAAATTCTTAGGCAAATGGTTGGAACTGGAAAATATCATCCTAAGTGAGGTAACTCATTCACAAAAAAACATACATGGAATGCAGTCACTCATAAGTGGATATTATCCCAGAAGCTCTGAATACCCAAGACACAACTCACATATGAAATCATTCCTAAGAAGAAGGAAGGAGAGGTCCTGGAAAGCATTGTAGTGGATTACCAGGACAAAGAAGTTGGAGGGAGTTGATTGGGGAATGGGCAAAGGGAAGAGGGCTTATGGGACTTATGGGGAGGGGAATACAGGAAATTGTTTGTAATGTAAACAAAGAATATAGAAAATAAAATAAAAAGAATTTATTCATTTCCTTCAATTGTGTTTTTCTGGGATTTATTCCTTTTTTCTGTAAGGCCCTCTGTCATCTTCATCTAGTTGGTTTTCAGGCTTTTTTATTGTTTATTAACTCTGTTGGAATATTGAGGACCCATGGGAGAATAGCTTTGCTGTAGGGGATACATGCTGTCCTGGCTTTTATTTGTGTTTTTGTGCTTGTGTCTATGCATATGGGTTTGAAGTGACTAGGTCTAGTGGCTGTTTTCTGGGAGGTCAGTACAGGAGGGAATGGTCTATGGGATCCAGAGTAGGCTTGGAAGGAAGAGTTACTGAGGAGGACTGGGAAGATGCAGCTAAAAGAACTGCAGGGATTAAGTCAGTTTGCAGAACAAAGAAAGCCCAGCTCTTTTGATAATCTAATTTGTCTTCTGAAAGACATAGCCTGTGGTTTATTAATGGGTATATGCTGGAATCCAGGAACAATTTGGGGGAGGATTGGTTTCCTGGATTCACAGAAGGCAAGGGTGCTGCACTTGGTATCTGTTTTTGTGTTATGGACCCGGAGGGCTAGGATCTTGGGGAAAAGATAGAGCAAGCAGAATAGGTCTGTGGCCAATTTAGCTGATCTTCTCAATTAAAGAATTTGTAAAATCAGATATTCTTGTTTTATATTTCTTTAGTTGCCTCACTGTGACAAAATACCTTGAAAAATCTTAGAGAATGGAGGTATATTAGCTTATAGTTTAAGGGCATCATTAATAATATCAGGGATGCCATGGGCACCACAGGAGTGGGTGGGGGCTGCTTACACTGACTCTCCATGATGGAGGTAGCAAGAGATGAGTGGTCACACCCAGCTAGCATTCTCTTTCCTGAAGTAAAGGGAGTAGTGACACCCACATTGAGAAAAAAGCATTCCTTCTCTGTTCACCTAACCTAAATGATCCCCCACAGGAATATCCAGAAATTGATCTCTTTGGTAAACATCATTATTTAATGACCAATATTAACTTACCCATATACTTTCCCTGCCAACACCTTTGACTGTTAATTCATAAATAGTAAAATAGAGTCCAAAAGAAAAAAAAAAAGAGCTACTGTAAAAATGTGGCACTGTTTCCTCGTTTGACTTTTATCTATATGTGATTACAATGAGCATATAACTTCTATGTTTTTACTTTATTATAGAGAGATCTCAGTTTTCCTTCAAATTTATGTTCTTCATACCTCAACCTAATATTTTTCATTTTATTCATTAACATTATAAGAAATTTCTGGGAAAACTCTGCTAATTGTTTGAAGTCTACTGGATAGCCTTCCTGGGCTCAGTAAAGAAAGGAAGACTCTCTTAGTTAGCAGTATTTCTCCTTCGCTGACTTTGGGAAATTCTTAGCCCACACATATGCCTCTACCTGTGGACTGTCACAAAACCTCAATTAATTTATAGGATCAGTTTTCTTAATCCTGATAAACCGTGCCCAGCCAGCACCTGAGATTCCTGAAATGCTTCCCCATGCTGAGGCATTCCAGCTATCCTGAGACCCCAGCCAATGACCTCTGCCCATCCTGTATGTCCTTACCCTCAGCCCCTGAAAACTTTAAAAGCCTTCAAGTGCACAAAGTAAAGTTGATCTGTGTATGGACTGTGGGTCCTGGTGTGATTTACTCACCTTAAGTACTCACAGGGTTTTAGAATTCCCTATTTGATGTCTCTGTTCCCATGGCCCTAATGGATTCAACTGGCCTACATTTCACTAGAGTGGGAAGACCTCCAGAAACTACCTATACAATATTTTTAAAAAAATTTTAATAGTGTAAAATCTTTCATTGTATCCAATAAAACTATGATATACTTTATCCAACTTAGTTAATATTGAATATATTTTTACTAACATGTTTTTTTCTATATTAAGTATATCTGTATATTATGACCATAGAGGAAATCTTCATAGGAAGCAACATAAAATGAACTCCTTTTCAAAGGGATAATTTCCACTCCCTTGCATCTAATGTCCAATACATGGACCTTTTCATGGAAATGCTTTATAAAGGGACTATAGGATGGTGAGGTCCTTCATCTGCATCCTATTTCTTCCAATATAAATTTAATTTTGTTAAATAAGTGGTATCTTTAAACTATGGTATCTCAGAATGTGGATTTGTTTGTAAATGGGGCTGTCAATGAACTAAAGAATCTAGTGAAGGGCTCCTTGGAGTAGGGTAAAGACTTCAGTAATATGGCTATCTTAGAAGAGAAGGGAAATTAGCAGGAGAAAAGACAAGAGAGAGAATTTCAGTTGCTACTGCAACTGAGACAGGATTGAGATTGTACAGAACTCATCCAAAATACCAAGGACTATATTTTAGCCATGAAAAATGAGGAGACATGAACATATCACTTCCTACCAGTTACACCCAAGCATGTCCTTGCTGAATACTTAATTATAGATTCCCAGCACCCAGAAATGGAGGGCAGGTTGCCTGTTTGAGTTTATTATAACAGCTCTGAGGAATTGCTCTGCCAAGTAAAGCATATTTACTTGCACTCTGTCTGCTGCCTGCATACACTCTTAGATAACAATGAATTGTGATTCTATTAAAGAATCCTAATATCTCTCTTTAATTGATTTCCTCATTAACTTCATCAGACTTTAATCAATTCTCAATACTAACCTATCAATCATTTTGCATTGCCTAAAACTGTGTTCTAATTTTATTTAAGCCATTCGGTAAATCATATTTGTAAAACATCTAGTCCCCTGCTAATAAAAATAATAAAATTTACATAAACTTAGAAAGGATGGGAGGTGCTGGTATATTTATTATGAAAAGAGCAGTTTGATGCACCGAGGGAGACTATCTCACAGCTACTAAGAATCTGAACTGAGTGTGTATTCACTGAGTTATAGTTTAGATTAAATCGTTATTTATATTGGAAGCCTACATTTTTTCAGAGGAGATGTTTAAAATGATTTTTAAAAATAAACTGCCAACTTATTCATTTCCATTGATTTATAGCCATGTTCGGGGAACTAAGAAGCTTGATTAAAATAACTTTCTGCTGTATTTGTCAACCAGAACTGTAAATTTTGTAGGAGTTTAATACTTTGCATCCCTCTGCTATAAAGCAAACCTTCATTTCTTCTAATGTGCACGTGAAGTTGGGCAGCAGGAGGCGGCACCCATACACCTTTACAATTCCATTGAATCAGATTGTCTTCTTAATGAAGACTGTTGCTTTGCAGGTTACTTCCCTGCCAGATCAAGCTTCTAAGTCTCTCTTTAAACAACATCATCCTTCTTAATTCTTTAGGTAGCAAAAGTATTTGAATGACAAAAAAATGTCATCAACCTCCTCTGAGCACACTTTTAGGCCAGCCCTCAATCTTGGGCTCTGTATGTTCTCTTTTAGAACACAATTTTGCATAGAGCAGCATAGGTTTATCATCAGAACAACAAGGCAGCTCAGTCAGGATAATCATGAAATCAAGGTCAACCTGTGCTACATAGTTAGTTTAAAAGCCACCTGGGCTACATGGAAAGAACATTTCTCAAAATAAAAAAAAAAGAGAGAGAACTGTGGAAATAATGAGTCAAAAATCACACCATTAGCAACTATCCTTATAAAACTATTTACTTTCTAGCCACCTATGTCTGGTGCCATTTCTTGGTTCTGACTTTAGAACTAAGCTACCTGGCCCTTTCTCAAAAAGCATCAGTGTGGACAAAAATGAGCCGAAAACCTGCTGCCCTACTCTCTCTATGACCCCATCCACTAACTAGTGCTGTGCCTTTTTGCTACCTTCATGCTGACTCTGAAACTATGACTAATTTTACAAGAGGCTCATTTTCCCCGGTTGCAGTAACATTCTTTCTTTTAATTTTTTTTTTTATATTTTCTCTCTAAGATAAAGTACTTTACTCTTAAAAAAAATGCATACAGTATTCCTTTCGATTTTTTCTTTCTGAAAGCTGATTTTCGAGATAATTCTGTACTGTGTAGCAAAATCATAAGGAGGCACTTAAGAGTGATTTAAGCATGTTGACAAACAAAGGCATTAGGGAGAGGCAGCTTTCTTCAGGATGAAGCCCCTGCAAGACGCCCCATGACCCAGTACTTTGCTCATGACCATAATGGCAGCACCACGTGGGCAGAGTGGATTTTAAAAAGGAGAAAGCAGGAACATTGGAGGGGTAAATGGTGGTCAGTCGATCTAGGAGGCATTAAAGGGGAGGGGTTAAGTGGTGGGAGGTGGATCTAGGAGGCATTAAAGGGCAGGGAATGGGATGTGAACTAGAACAAAAGCCATTATATACATGTCTAACATTGCAAAGGAGAAATGCTGCTTAAGTTATTTCATTGTCTCTGGGGAAAACTCATAAGCAAGCACACAGAGCTTTGAACGCCCAAGTAGAATCAAGAATAATGATATTTTCAGGCCCTCTGCAGGATCAGTTTCTTAATTTGGGGATCGCTTTCTTATAGTGTGCTCCACTGCATGTGAAAGCACCATCTGCCCTGTACAATGTTATGCTGTTGAGATGAAAGGCTAGAGCACCAGCTCAAGCTGTGTTTTGGCTGCTGGCTTTGTAGTACCTAATGAAATATCTGTCATTATTCCATAGACAATATGAATTATAAACATGCCTACTTATTTAAAAGCATCCTGAAAGCCGGGCATGGTGGCACATGCTTGTAATCCCAGCACTTGAGAGGCAGAGGTAGGCAGATTTCTGAGTTCGAGGCCAGCCTGGTCTACAGAGTAAGTTCCAGGACAGCCAGGACTACACAGAGAAACCCTGTCTCCAAAAAAAAACCCAAAATATAAATAAATAAATAAATAAATAAATAAATAAATAAAAGCATCATGAATGTGTGCATATATTCAGTTTAAATAAGTAGCCTTATCTTTGGACATACGCATTTTCACATATATGAAGTACAGTTTTTTAGTGATAGGCTTAGTAGTTCTTATGGAAGTCAAAACTCCCGTCTTCTTATTTAATAGTTTTGATTACTTACCCTATCTCTGTGTATGTGCAGATACAGGTTTAATATTGTTTGAAGAAAACTTACAATATATAATATGGATAGCAAATAAATATTTGCTTATAATATTTAATGTAACTAATATCTTTCTTTAAGCTTTATTTTATGCATATTAATATTGTGCCTGCATGAATGTATATGCCACCTTTGCATGCCTTATACTGGCAGAGACCAGAAGAAAACATCAAAACTCCTGAAACAGGCTACAGGGGCTCTCTGGGTTCTGGAAACCAAACCCGGGTTGTTTACAGGATTATCAGGTACTCTCAGCTGTTGAGCCATCTCTACCAGCCACATATTTGGATTTTGGGAAGTAATGTGGTCATCTCACAGGATGCCCTAGTACTTAAAAAAGAGGCTCTGCAGAATAAATAAAAGTAAAGAAACATTGGGTCTTGAATCACAAGAACTTTAAAAAAAATCAAAGAAAGAATGCTTCTGAAGTAGTCTCATTAGGAGACTACGACATTGTGGGTTATATAGAAGTTCCCAAAGATTATCAGGAATTTTTTTCTTTTTTTAAACTTAATTTTTTAATTAGATATATTCTTTATTTACATTTCTAACAATTTCCCCTTTCCTGGATTCCCCCTTCCCAGAAAATCCCATAAGCCCTCGTCCCTCTCCCTGTTCCCAAAGAACGCAGATGTTCCTCAACAGAGGAATGGATACAGAAAATGTAATATATTTACACTATGGAATACTACTCAGCTTTAAAAACAATGAATTCATGAAATTCTTATGGATGGAACTGGAAAATATCATCCTAAATCAGGCAACCAAATCACAAAAGAATCACATAGTATGCACTCACTGATAAATAAATATTAGCCCAGAAGCTCAGAATACCCAAGACACAATTCACATATCAAATGATGCCCCAGGAAATCTTTTTGATGAGCCATACCTAGACTTTCTTAAGAGTGAATACTAGTTGATCAAGTATTACTGTTGTTTCAAATTGGGTGAATTAAAAAATAATGAGGCGCCTGCAGCTTCCCGCCCAGCTGGCGGTGGGGAAGCCGGAGGGTCACCCAGCGTCCCAGGTGCTCAGAACCATCCGGCGGCGGCGGCAGAACCAGGTACCCGACACAGCCCGAGCTTAAGACCTTCGGGGACTCAGGCCTGGAGTGGGAATTGGGCACAGAATAGCGGGTGCACTCTGCACTCGCGCGCGGGGCGGACCCCGAGCTCCCTGCAGGCAGCTGCCATATTGCCTGCAGCTTCCCGCCCAGCTGGCGGTGGGGAAGCCGGAGGGTCACCCAGCGTCCCAGGTGCTCAGAACCATCCGGCGGCGGCGGCAGAACCAGGTACCCGACACAGCCCGAGCTTAAGACCTTCAGGGACTCAGGCCTGGAGTGGGAATTGGGCACAGAATAGCGGGTGCACTCTGCACTCGCGCGCGGGGCGGACCCCGAGCTCCCTGCAGGCAGCTGCCATATTGCCTGCAGCTTCCCGCCCAGCTGGCGGTGGGGAAGCCGGAGGGTCACCCAGCGTCCCAGGTGCTCAGAACCATCCGGCGGCGGCGGCAGAACCAGGTACCCGACACAGCCCAAGCTTAAGACCTTCGGGGACTCAGGCCTGGAGTGGGAGTTGGGCACAGAATAGCGGGTGCACTCTGCACTCGCGCGGCGGACCCCGAGCTCCCTGCAGGCAGCTGCCATATTGCCTGCAGCTTCCCGCCCAGCTGGTGGTGGGGAAGCCGGAGGGTCACCCAGCGTGCCAGGTGCTCAGAACCATCCGGCGGCGGCGGCAGAACCAGGTACCCGACACAGCCCGAGCTTAAGACCTTCGGGGACTCAGGCCTGGAGTGGGAATTGGGCACAGAATAGCGGGTGCACTCTGCACTCGCGCACGGGGCGGACCCCGAGCTCCCTGCAGGCAGCTGCCATATTGCCTGCAGCTTCCCGCCCAGCTGGCGGTGGGGAAGCCGGAGGGTCACCCAGCGTCCCAGGTGCTCAGAACCATCCAGCGGCGGCGGCAGAACCAGGTACCCGACACAGCCCGAACTTAAGACCTTCGGGGACTCAGGCCTGGAGTGGGAATTGGGCACAGAATAGCGGGTGCACTCTGCACTCGCGCGCGGGGCGGACCCCGAGCTCCCTGCAGGCAGCTGCCATATTGTCTGCAGCTTCTCGTCCAGCTGGTGGTGAGGAAGCCAGAGTCAGCCAGTGTGCCAGGTACCCAGACCCAGCCGGAGGCCGAACCAGCCTCCCATCCAGCCAGTGGCAGGGAAGCTGGAAACCGGACCCAGCCAGCTTCCCAGCAGCTTGGGACCAGCAGGCAGAACCAGATAACTGAGATATCCCAACTTTAAGACCCCTGGGGAAACAGGATATCAGACAGCGAACCCTGAGCAGGAGCAGTGCAGAGCAGCCGCCCAACAGGCGGAACCAAATACCTGGGATATCCTGAGGTTAAGACCTCGGGGGACTCAGGCCACCTGTCAGCAATCTGTGAGCAAGAGCCCCGCAGGACAGTGATTCAGGTATCCCAGTCACTGGGAAATAGCCTTACAACCCCACAGGAGGGTCAAGCACCAGCTAGTATCTACAGGACCAACTAACACCAGAGTTAACCAGATGGCAAAAGGCAAACGTAAGATCGCTACTAACAAAAATCAAGGCAATATGGCGGCATCCGAACCCAGTTCCCCAACAGCAATAAATATTGGATACCCCGAAACACCAGAAAAACAAGACTCAGATCTAAAATCACTGGTCAGGATGCTGATAGAGGAACACTTAGATAAATCTCTTAAAGTAATACATGAGAAAATAGATCAAAAGCTAGAAGCCATTGCAAGACAAACACAATTAAATCCCAGATATCTCAACACACCAGAAAAACAAGACTCAGATCTAAAATCACTGGTAAAGATGCAGATTGAGGATCACTTAGATAAATTTCTTAAAGTAATAGAGGAGAAAATAGATCAAAAACTAGAAGCCCATACAAGGCAGACACAAAAATCACTTAAAGAAATCCAGGAGAATATAGAGCAAAAAGTGAATCCCAATAAGGGGGAGAAACAAAAATCACCCAAAGAAATACAAGAGAACATGGGTCAACGAGTAGAAGTCATAAAGGAGGAAACACAAAAATCCCTTAAAGAATTACAGGAAAACACAAACAAGCAACTGAAAGATCTGAGCAAAACCATACAAAATCTAAAAACAGAAGTAGAAACAACTAAGCAATCGCAAAGGGAGACAATGTTGGAAATAGAAAACCTTGGGAAGAAATCAGGAGTCATAGATGCAAATATCAACAATAGAATACAAGAGATAGAAGACAGAATCTCAGATGCTGAAGATACCATAGGAACCATGGATTCAACAATTAAAGAAAATGCAAAATGCAAAAAGCTGGTAACCCAAAACATTCAGGAAATCCAGGACACAATGAGAAGACCAAACCTAAGGATTATAGGGATAGATGAGAATGAAGATCTACAACTTAAAGGGCCAGCAAATATCTTCTACAAAATTATGGAAGAAAATTTCCCCAACCTAAAGAGAGAGATGCCCATGAATATACAAGAAGCCTATAGAACCCCAAATAGACTGGACCAGAACAGAAATACTTCCCGTCACATAATAGTCAAAACCCCAAATGTACTAAACAAAGAAAGAATATTAAAGGCAGTAAGAGAAAAAGGACAAGTAACATATAAAGGAAGACCTATCAGAATTACACCAGACTTCTCACCTGAGACCATGAAAGCTAGAAGATCCTGGGCAGACCTTATGCAGACCCTAAGAGAACACAAACTTCAGCCAAGACTACTATACCCAGCGAAACTCTCAATTGCCATAGATGGGGAAACCAAGATATTCCACGACAAAACCAAATTTGCAAGATACTTATCTACAAACCCAGCCCTACAAAGGATAATAGGGGAAAAATACCAACACAAGGGGGGAAACAACACCCCAGAAGAAACAAGATAGAAACCCCATCTCATCCAACCCAAAAGAAGAGAACCACTCAAATACAAATAATAATAACAATTCCCAAAATGTCAGGAAGTAATAATTACTATTCCTTAATATCTCTTAATATCAATGGACTCAATTCCCCAATCAAAAGACACAGACTAACAGACTGGATACGGAAACAGGACCCTACATTTTGCTGCATACAGGAAACACATCTCAGTGTCAAAGACAAACACCTCCTTAGAGTAAAAGGCTGGAAGACAGTTCTACAAGCAAATGGTCCCAGGAAACAAGCTGGAGTAGCCATTCTAATATCAGATAAAATCGACTTTCAACCTAAAGTCATCAAAAGAGACACAGAAGGTCACTTCCTGCTTGTCAAAGGGAAAATCCACCAAGAAGAATTCTCAATACTGAACATCTATGCACCAAATGCAAGGGCACCCTCATTCGTAAAAGAAACTTTACTAAAGCTTAAAGCACACATCGCACCTAACACAATGATTGTAGGTGACTTCAACACTCCACTCTCCTCAATGGACCGATCAGGAAAGCAGAAACTAAACAGGGACACAGTGAAACTAATTGAAGCTTTGGACCAATTGGATTTAACAGATATATATAGAACATTCCATCCTAAAACAAAAGAGTATACCTTTTTCTCAGCACCGCACGGTACCTTCTCAAAAATTGATCATATAATTGGTCACAAGACAGACCTCAACAAATACAAGAAGACCGAACTAATCCCATGTCTCCTATCGGATCACTATGGAGTAAAAGTGGTCTTCAATAGCAAGAAGAACTACAGAAAGCCCACATACACATGGAAACTGAACAATACTCTACTCAATGACACCCTGGTCAAGGAAGAAATAAAGAAAGAAATCAAAGACTTTTTAGACTTCAATGAAAATGAAGGTACGACCTACCCAAATCTCTGGGATACAATGAAAGCAGTGCTAAGAGGAAAACTCATAGCCCTGAGTGCCTCCAAAAAGAAACTGGAAAGAGCATACACTAGCAACTTAACAGCACACCTGAAGGCGCTGGAACAAAAAGAAGCTAACTCACCCAGGAGGAGTAGAAGAGAGGAAATCATCAAACTAAGGGCTGAAATCAATCAAGCAGAAACAAAGAGAACCATACAAAGAATCAACAAAACCAAGAGCTGGTTCTTCGAGAAAATCAACAAGATAGATAAGCCCTTAGCTAGACTAACCAAAGGGCACAGAGATAGTATCCAAATTAACAAAATTAAAAATGAAAAGGGGGATATAACAACAGAAACAGAGGAAATTCAAAAGATCATCAGATCCTACTACAAAGGCCTATACTCAAAACAACTGGAGAATCTGGAGGAAATGGACAATTTCCTAGACAGATACCAAATACCAAAATTAAATCAGCATCAAGTAGACCAGCTAAACAGTCCCATAACCCTTAAAGAAATAGAAGGGGTTATAGAAAGCCTCCCAACCAAAAAAAGTACGGGACCAGATGGTTTTAGTGCAGAATTCTACCAGACCTTCAAAGAAGACTTAACACCAATACTCTTCAAACTATTCCACAAAATAGAGACAGAAGGGACACTGCCCAACTCATTCTTCGAAACCACAATTACGCTGATACCTAAACCACAAAAAGATCCAACAAAAAAAGAGAACTACAGGCCAATTTCTCTTATGAATATAGATGCAAAAATACTAAATAAAATCCTTGCCAACCGAATCCAAGAGCATATCAAAACGATCATTCACCATGATCAAGTAGGCTTCATTCCAGGAATGCAGGGATGGTTCAATATACGGAAATCCATCAATGTAATCCACTACATAAACAAACTAAAAGAAAAAAACCACATGGTCATCTCATTAGATGCTGAAAAAGCATTTGACAAAATTCAGCATCCTTTCATGCTAAAAGTCTTGGAAAGAGCAGGAATTCAAGGCCCATACCTAAACATAGTAAAAGCAATCTACAGCAAACCAGTAGCCAACATCAAAATAAATGGAGAGAAACTTGAAGCAATTCCACTAAAATCAGGGACTAGACAAGGCTGTCCTCTCTCTCCATATCTTTTCAATATAGTACTTGAAGTTCTAGCGAGAGCAATCAGACAACATAAGGAAGTCAAAGGGATACAAATTGGAAAGGAAGAAGTCAAAGTATCATTATTTGCAGATGATATGATAGTCTACTTAAGCGATCCAAAAAACTCCACCAGAGAACTTCTACAGCTGATAAACAACTTCAGCAACGTGGCTGGTTATAAAATTAACTCAAGCAAATCAGTAGCCTTCTTGTACTCAAAGGACAAGCAGGCTGAGAAAGAAGTTAGGGAAATAACACCCTTCACAATAGCCACAAACAACATAAAGTACCTTGGCGTAACTCTAACCAAACAAGTGAAAGATCTGTATGACAGGAACTTCAAGTCCCTGAAGAAAGAAATCGAAGAAGACCTCAGGAGATGGAAAAATATTTCTTGCTCCTGGATTGGCAGGATCAATATAGTAAAAATGGCCATCTTGCCAAAAGCAATCTACAGATTCAATGCAATCCCCATCAAAATCCCAAATCAATTCTTCATAGATCTAGAAAGAGCAATTCTCAAATTCATCTGGAGCAACAAAAAACCCAGGATAGCTAAAACTATTCTCAACAATAAAAGGACTTCTGGGGGAATCAATATCCCTGACCTCAAGCAGTACTACAGAGCAATTGTGTTAAAAACTGCATGGTATTGGTACAGCAACAGGCAGGTAGATCAATGGAATAGGATTGAAGACCCAGAAATTAACCCACAGACTTATGGTCACTTGATCTTTGATAAAGGAGCCACAACCATCCGGTGGAAAAAAGATAGCCTTTTCAACAAATGGTGCTGGTTCAACTGGAGGTCAACATGCAGAAGAATGCGAATTGACCCACTCTTATCTCCTTGTACTAAGATCAACTCCAAGTGGATCAAGGACCTCCACATAAAACCAGACACACTGAAACTATTAGAAAAGAAACTTGGGAAGACCCTGGAGGACTTGGGCACAGGGGAAAAGTTCCTGAACAGAACACCAATAGCTTATGCTCTAAGATCAAGAATCGACAAATGGGACCTCATAAAATTACAAAGTTTCTGCAAAGCAAAGGACACTGTCAGAAGGACAAAACGGCAACCAACAAAGTGGGAAAAGATCTTCACCAACCCCACATCCGACAGAGGGCTAATATCCAATATATACAAAGAACTCAAGAAGTTAGACTGCAAAGAACCAAATAACCCTATCAAAAAATGGGGCACAGAGCTAAACAAAGAATTCTCACCAGAAGAAATTCGGATGGCCGAGAAACACCTTAAAAGATGTTCAACATCATTAGTCATCAGGGAAATGCAAATCAAAACAACCCTGAGATTCCACCTCACACCAGTCAGAATGGCTAAGATTAAAAACTCAAGAGACAACAAGTGCTGGCGAGGATGTGGAGAAAGAGGAACACTCCTCCACTGTTGGTGGGATTGCAAAATGGTAAAACCGCTCTGGAAATCAGTTTGGCGGTTCCTCAGAAAATTGGGCATGTTACTTCCAGAGGACCCTGGCATACCACTCCTGGGCATATACCCAGAGGATTCCCCTGCATGCAATAAGGACACATGCTCCACTATGTTTATAGCAGCCTTGTTTATAATAGCCAGAAATTGGAAGCAGCCCAAATATCCCTCAAAGGAGGAATGGATACAGAAAATGTGGTATATTTATACAATGGAATACTACACAGCAATTAAAAATAATGAATTCATGCAATTTGTAGGTAAATGGTTAGACCTGGAAAATATCATCCTGAGTGAATTAACCCAATCACAAAAGAATGCACCTGAAATGCAATCACTGATAAGTGGATATTAATGAGCCCAGAAGCCCTAAATACTCAAGACACAAATAGCAAGTCAAATGATTCCCAAGAAGAAGAAAGGAGAGGACCCTGGGCCTGTAAAGATTGCTTCCAGTTTAGTAAAGAAACCGAGGGGGGAGGGGGAATTATTGGGGAACAGATGGGGGGGAGAGGAACTATGGGAACTATGGTGGGTGGGAACTGGGAAAGGGGAAAGCCTTTGGAATGTAAACATAGAATATAGAAAATAAAATTAAAAAAAAAAAAATAATGAGGCATTCTAGATTCATTTCCATTGCTGTGACAAAATACTCTGGTTAAAAGTTTAGGGAAGAGATGGTTTATTTGGTTTAATAGTTAATAAGTAATGAGTATCGGTGAAGAACTCAAGTAGAAGTCTGAATTATAAGCCATGGTATAATGCAGCTGGCTGGCTTGCTCACATGTTCATAATTAGCTTCGTTTCTTATTCACCTACACTCTCATGTCTAGAGAAGAGTCTTACCCAAGAGGACTTGGCCATTCTCCATCAATTAATAATCATGGCAATCACCCATAGACATGTATATATGCCAGTCTATGCCAGGGAAGGGTTATGACCTCTTCAGAGTCAAAATTCCTTTCACAGGTATTTCCTAAGACCATTGGAAAACATAGAAATTTACATTTTCAGAATTAGGAAGGTTGATAACCACTGATTTAGGCAGTTCACAAAGAATCTTTCCTCACAGCTGGATCTAGGTTGTGACAAAGGCAGGTAGAACACAATTAAGAATTGAGAACATATAAAGCTAGCATGTTTTAGGGTTAATGAAGAGAGGGAAGAAAGCCTGGACACCATTCCTGCTAAGAAGCTGTCTGTCTTTAGAACTGTGATACAAAGCTTCATTGTCTTCTCTCTCAAGTAGGCACTTACAGGAGAACAGATACTATATCTTCCTTATAAGTAGCAATAATTCCAGCGGAAGAATTAGGTTAGTTTCAGATATTATATTGCACATTTTAGGAAGATTTAATTATACAAGCATACAAACAGGAAAGTTCATATTATGTTTAGCTACTAATTCAGTCATTAGGAATTAAATACATAGTAACTGGAAAGGACTAATTAGTAGAAAGGATTAAAATAGACTGGAGGTGTGTAGGCAATGATGTGGCTCAACTGGTAAAATATTAACCAACCAAGCCTGATGATTTAAACTTAGACAAAGGAGGAAGAAGATAAGCTACTTTCAAACATTGCCTCTGACTTCAACACACACAGAAGAAGGCATATGCATAGCTGTAAATGTATGCTAGCATAAACATATACAACAAGCCAAAACAACAATAAATTTAAAATATAAGTCACTGGTCTTACCCAGTGTTATATACTGCATGCTGAAATACTGACTTGCCAAGTAAAGAGGAACCCCATAGAGTTCAACAAAATCTATGCCAGCTGGCTATCCATCTGATAGAAATTAATGCCAGAACACACAAACAAAACCCTAAAAAGGAGTCAAGAAAAATGATTCCGTTCAAAGAAATGGGTTATGCATCTGAACATATAGTTCGCAAAAAAATGTAAAGGCAACTATGAAATATTTAAAGTGTTCAAAAACCTTAGCATCTAGTGAAATGTAATATAAAACTACTGTTAGAATTGATCTCATCCCATTTTGAGTGGGTAAGATCAAGAAAACAGCTAACAACAAATGCTGGTGTGGCTGTGGGGGAAAGGAGTCCTTAAAGTCACTGGTAATGGAACTACAAATCTATGCTGCCATATGGAGAAAGTCCATCTATCACATATCCCACCTATACCAGACCTCTGCACATGCCCAAGAAACATATAACTTGAATGGGTAACTTGAAGCAAACACAAAAATCAGGAAAATGTAAATGGATCACTGTGATGGGCACAGAGAAAGAGCTCTGGACATTGAGACAGCAAGACAGAGGTGAAATAAAGTGGGAATGGAAAAAATGGGGCAGGAAAAAGAACTGATAATAGGATATTCAGCCCCAAGTGATAGATAGATAGTACCCCACATAAGGCTCAGAGAACATGGCAAATTGTAATTACCCGAGGACCAGAATGTTTTCTATGTGATGGAGTATCTTTTATATGATTATAATAGAAAAGTTGTACTCAACATCAGGGTTGTCTAAACCTGAGCTGAAAAGGACAGTATCAGTTTGCATGCCAATAAGGATGGGAAAATCTCACAAGTCATTACCCTAGAGGTACAGGCATTTTATAATTGCTTAGTAAGGAAGAATCAGTCTTCTCTCAGGACGAGCCCCTGATGAGTTATGCACGAAGCACAAGTGGTCAATCATAAATATATACACACATGAACAACAAACACAAAAGAAACTGTAAGCAAAACCAGGAGCATACACAGGGCAGTCCCAGGTCCCTGGCACAAATATAGCAGAGGTCTGCCTAATCAGGCCTCCTCACTGGGAGAAGAGCCACTTTATCCTTCAGACACATGAGGCCCCAAGGAAGGGGAAGTATCAGGGGCACCCTTTGGCAGTTAATGGGGAGAAGAAATGGGAAGAACTTGGGTAGGGGAGAGGTGGTGCAACCATGGGAATATGAAGAAATAAAATAATAACAATTGAAAAAATAACCTGTTCTCAGTTTTATAAATGTTGTATAAAGTTACATGGAAACACGCAGCAGCACTGTATAAGATGTATAAGATAGGCTCCATCTCCTTTGTGGAGGAGCAAGGAACAGAGAACTTCATTTGCATTTTTGAAAATTGCATTTGCACATTTTCTTGTGGCATGAATCTGTGAAGACATGTTGTTATCTTGCATCTAAAAGGATTGGCACATAAATATGTCTATGAGTAACTGAAATAAGGAAAATGACCATATAATATAACTACAGTTCAAAAAAAAACCACAATTCACTAGTTTGAATTTGTGTTTTCCTGTTGAAGAATTATATTAAATGGGTAACTGTCATATTAAAGTTATCTCTGAATAGTACATGTGTAAATACATTTATTTATTAATTTCCAAATTTTAGAAGGTTTCATTTTTGTAGTCTTCTTTGATGATACTGAATCTTCTGCCATATACCACTTGCAAAAATAATGAAAACAACAAATTTGATTTTGCCTAATCTGCTTGAAGATGGAGACTGCATCTTCCCTGTTGAAATTATATGTATTATTTATTATGCAATAGCCATTTTCATCTTTAAATGAGGTGTCATCTTAGCAGCAGATTGGAATTGGAGGGAAAGGAGTTTTGGGGGACAGGCTGCATTAAAATCTCTGCTTTGCATTAGGCCACAAGCCTCATCATGGTACATTTAACTATTTCTTGTCTCAGTTCCTCATATGTGAAAGGACTCTATCCTCCACAGCAGGTTAAACATTAAAAGAACTAAGTCCTATTAAACATTGAAAATCGTAATTCTTTTGTGAAACATAATATGTAAAACAGTTAACTGATCAGTGTTACTATATAATGTTCCTTTGGGTAGGGAAACAGAATCGCTTATCAAAAGTGCATGTGTATGTGTGTGTGTGTGTGTGTGTGTGTGTGTGTGTGTGTGTGTGTGTTTGTGTGTGTGTGTCCATATGCACATACATATGTTCATATTCGAAAGTTTGAAACTTTGTGAAGATGGTCTGTCCTTCCACCTTTTTGTAAATTCCATCGATTGAACCTATGTCATCAACTTATTCTTCTTATTTGTTTAATTTACATATGCTTATATCATACTGGTGAATTTATGGCTGACCACTTGGGTCAGTGTAACCATTTAGGACCTTGAAACCTGAAGAAAAATGATCCCCATTCTCCCTGAACCTCCTTCTCTAGCAACAATGGATTGCAAGGGGCACTTACAAAAGAAGGGTCTTGTGACATTATTCCAATTCACATTGGCTTGTTAGCTGTTGTGGTCATTAGGTCTAGTGTAGGCAAGCCTACTGTGGAGACTTCATGGGTTCACTATAACTGTCATGTGCAGAAGATACTCTCTTGCAACAGATGCTCTGGTTCTGTGTGTCTCATCATCACTCTGACCCCTCTTCCCTTCCATGATGTTTTCGTAAGATTTACTTTTAGGAGTTATATGGTGGATATATTAATTGGTACTTGACATCCAGGTGATCCTGTATTCTCTACAGCTATATGATTATATCTGTTTATTCATAGTCACTCTATAATATGAAAATCCATAATTGCAAAGGCAATTAACAAATATGTGCTTTGAACTTCAATTCAAAACTCAGCCAAGTCTTCTTATTCTCCGCTGAAGGCGGTGGGCAGTGGCACAGTATAGAATGGCTTATAACTGCCAAACGTGAAGTCAGACTGGAAGCACTTGAGTCTAACAAACCCTTAACAGGGCACAGCCACAAAGACTTACCTAAGGATTTACCATCAACATCTGCTCCCTGAAATTGTATCTATCTCCAGGCAGTACTGCTCTGGGAAACAAGATTTAATCACAGTAGACTATTGGGGTAACAGGGAGGCTAGTCAATGAGTAAGAGAATAAAAAGTACCATCTGTAGGTGCTTGCTTCCTGGGCTTCATCTGGTAAATTCACATATTTATATATATGCCAGATTCTCCTGAAATAAATGTCATAGTCAGTAACAGCCTTCTTAACAGAGATAGCAGATGTCTCCCTTTGAGACATGTGAGTACCAGTATGGCGACATCCTGTGACAGAAATCTCATGATTGATGGCCATTAATTCCATTTACAAATGCTATGGCCTTTGGTTGATAAACCCCTTTGATGTAGATAGCAGTTGCTTTCCTTGCTGAAGAGAAGCCAGTCATGCCTTTGTAATAAGAAGAAAGTCTTTTTTATTCTACAAGCAAAAGGAACCTGCTGAAAATATGCCACATAACTACACCATTACTGACACATGTACTTATATGCCAAGGCCCCTTCTGAGATCCAGTTGCTTTCAGGCCTTGTCCTAGGTAGGAATTCCATTCCTATGATGATAGTCATAACAAAAAGCAACCTGGGGAGGAAAGGGTTTATATTGCTTTATAGATTATAGTCCATCATTCAAGGAAATCAGAGCCTGAACATGAAAGCATGAACTGAAGCAGAATCCATACAGGCATGCTTCTTAACTCATGGCTTGCTCAGTTTGCTTTCATGTAGCACCGAGAGCTCCCTGCCCTGGGGTGGCACTGCCCACAAGGACCTGGGCATTTGTTTAACAATCATTCTTAACAAAAATTCACAGACTTGTCTCAGGAAAATCTGGTAGGTGCATTTTCTCAGTTGAGGTTCCTTTTTTTCAAAACAGCTCTAGTTTGTGTCAAGATAATATAAAACTAGCGAGCACAGGTCTACAGTGCTAAACCTGCAGACTTCCTATGTCTTAAATGAGAGAACTCAACCTTTGCCCCCACCTCCCCAGTGAAGATATTTTGCAACCTGACCTCAAGGACCTACTGGGTTCTAATTCAGAAATTAATGTTTACTGCTTTCCCTCTTTACATCTGTGTTTTCAGACACGAGACAATACCTTGAACTTTGTTGGATTGATTCTCCAAGCACTTTTGCTCTCTCTGAATGACCTCCAAATAAAAGAATTTTCTTGCAAACTTCCATTGCTAAGCCTACCTAATTTATACTTTGTTAAATCTATTTAGACTAGGTTTCACAAGGTCATTTTATGTAAGTATCTACCTCACTTTATGCACAGTCTTTACATAGCCTCTATCTCCCCCTCTACTCTTCATTTGTTCAGTTTCCCCAGATAATTTGTTTCCACCTTCAGATCTCCTAAACATCTGTGATTTATGCATCTGGATGGAATTTGATTCCAAAAATGAACAGCACCATGACACACTGTCTTTCTGAGACTGGCTTAATTAGTTTAACATGATTGGCTGTGTCCATTTCTTAGAAAATAACATAATTTTATTCTTGTTTCTAGATGAAAAAATCCATCATGTACAAAACAAATTCCCCTTTGTCCCATCCTCTGTTGATGTGCATCTATGATGGTTCCATTATGTAGCTGCAGTAAGTAGTGCTGTGATCAGTATAGACATGCATTCTATTCCTGTGACAACTTAGGCTGAAAGCAGTTCAGTGTAGCTGCAACATGGGGTAAATTCGGTTTTGTTTTTGTGAGCCATCAACACAACAGTTCCCATAGTAACTTAACCACTGTATAACACAAGGCAAGCTTGTACTTCCACATGCTTGCTAGCATCTGTATGTGCTTCTTGGTCGGTGCTTCTCTGTCTGGGTCAGACAGAATCTCAGTATATTGTTTCCATGTAGTTCTAAGGTGGGTGGATGGTGGTGCTGAATAGTTTTGCAGCTTGCCTGTTTTCTTCACCACTAACCCAGAAAGCATATCCTTTCCCTTTTGTCTTCCCGCCTCCTCCTTACAGATGCCAACATCCATGTGGCTACTCTGCTGCTTTCCCTTCAATCTGCTCTAAAATTATTCTTGATATTCCTTTCAAGTCTGTTGTTCAATCCTTTTATCTGTATAATTAAGAGTTCACAATTGACTTCCTATGTCACATTATATTAAAGGGAAACTGGGACCCATTTGAAATATTCCATTTATTCTGGTAGCTATTACTTTGATGAGGTATTTCCTAAAGTTTTTTTTTTCTTTGTAAGAACATCACTATATAAAGTAAAAGGTGTTTGATTAGTTGTTTAGTAATTATAAATTTGGTAGGATAATAATATCTAGCTAATATTTACATACTTGCTAAATATTTCTAAAGGCAATGCCTTACAAATTTTATGAACTTCCATGGCTTCCTCAGAGGCTCAGGAAAGGACAAAGAAAGCACTCATTTATATTGTTGCCCAGGGACAGACCTGTCAGTGTCAGGGTTGGGGCTAGAGCTAAGGTCTCAAACAAATTGAGGCTTTGAGTTCTGGACATCTGACTTTCCCACTCTAAAGATACTAGAATTAAGAGTTCCAAGGCTACTGAGCACTTGGTCTTTTTGACATACTTCACATACCCATGCTCCCTTTATCCAACACTGTGTGATTAGCTTCCTGCCGATTTCATCCCATTCTGTGACAGCTTTCTGCTGACTCTGTCCCATTTTACTCTTGCAAATTTTATATAAGATGCCATTATTTCAAATAAACTTTACTAGCATAAGACATTGCTTGTACACAAACACCTAATTCAGGTTTTCTTGTTTTATTCATTATTTCTCATCCTTTGATACTTTTTCTCATGAACCTGTCACTGAAAAATGATTTATTGGTTCAAACCAAAGTGGAAAATCTTAATGATAGAAATAATTTATAAATTCAAATAAATGAATATCTTAATCATAAAACTGTCTTGTCTCTAGTCAAATTTATTGACACATAATGAAAAGAAAATTATAAATGATATATATTTATTCTCATTCTATTTTTATTTCTTTATTTTATTAGATATATTCTTTATTCACATTTCAAATGATTTCCCATTTCCTGGTTCCCCCCTTCCCAAAAGTCACATAAGCCCTCTCCCCTCCCCCTGTTCCCCAATCAACCACCTCCCAATTCCCTGTTCTAGTATTCCCCTAAACTGCTGCATCGATCCTTTCCAGGATCAAGGGCTTCTCCTTCCTTTTTCTTGGGCATAATTTGATATGTGAATTATGTCTTGGGTATTCCTAGCTTCTGGGCTAATATCCACTTATCAGTGGGTTCATACCATGTGTGTCCTTTTATAATTAGGTTACCTCACATAGGATGATATTTTCCAGTTCCACCCATTTGCCTAAGAATTTAATGAATTCATTGTTTTTAATAGCTGAATACTATTCCATAGGGTAAATTCACAACATTTTCTGTATCCATTCCTCCATTGAGGGACATATGGGATCTTTCCAGCTTCTGACTATTGTAAATAGGGCTGCTATGAGCATAGTGGAGCCTGAGTCCTAATTACATGCTGGGGAATCCTCTGGGTATATGTCCAGGAGTGGTATAGCACAGTCCTCCGGTATTATCATGTCCAGTTTTCTGAGGAACCACCAGACTGATTTTCAGAGTGGTTGTACCACCTTGCAATCCCACCAGCAGTGGAGGAGTGTTCCTCTTTCTCCACATCCTTGCTAGCACCTGCTGAGTCCTGAGTTTTTGAACTTAGCCATTCTGACAGGTATGAGATGAAATCTCAGGGTTGCTTTGATTTGCATTTCCCTGATGACTAAGGATCTTAAACATTTTTAGGTGCTTCACAGTCATTCAATATTCCATGAGGAATATCAAATATTCTTTGTTTAGCTCTGTACCCCATTTTTAATAGGGTTATTTGGCTTTCTGGGGTCAAACTTCTTGATTTCTTTGTATATATTGGATATTAGCCCTCTGTCAGATACAAGATTGGTAAAGATCTCTTCCCAATTTGTTGATTGCTGTTTTGTCCTATTGACAGTGTCCTTTGCCTTACAGAAATTTTACAATTTTGTGAGATTCCATTCGTCAATTATCTTAGCGCATAAACTTTTAGTGTTCTATTCAGGAAATTTTCCCCTGTGCCCAACTCCTCAAGGCTCTTCCCCAGTTACCTTTCTATTAGTTTCAGTGTGTCTACTTTTATGTAGATATACTTGATACATTTGGACTTGAGCTTAGTACAAGGAGATAAGAATGGATCTATTTGCATTCTTCTGCATGCTAACAAGCAGGTGAACCAGCACCATTTGTTGAAAAGACTATCTTTTTTCCACTGGATGGTTGTAGCTCATTTGTCAAAGAGCTAGTGACCATAGGTATGTGGGTTCATTTCTGGGTCTTCAATTCTATCCCATTGAGCTACCTGCCTATCACTGCACAGATACCATGCAGTTTTTAACACTATTGTTCCGTATAACTGCTTGAGGTCTGGGATACTGATTACCCCAGAAATTCTTTTACTGTTGAGAATAGTTTTAGCTATCCTGGGTTTTTTGTTATTCCAGATGAATTTGAGAATTGCTCTTTCTGACTCTATGAAGAATTGAATTGGGATTTGTTGTGGACAGCCCTGGGCTTGTACTTTGATGTTAATTCCACTCCTCAGAGGGGCTGCAGATGAGGAGTTGCCTTGTGAACCGTCTCCCCACCTTAACTTTTCAAATAAAGGTTTGAGCCAATGATTGGGCAGGAGGAAAGTGGGAGGAGCAGAGAGTCTAGGGGAGGAGCTACGGGGTATAAAACCAGAGGAGGAGGAGCAACGGAGAGAGAGAGAGAAGATAGAAGAAGAGAAGAAGAGAAGAAACGGGGAGAGAAAAATGGTTAAAGAGAACCAGAGAGGCGGCAGGGAGAGAAGCTCGGGGCCTAGAGAAACTGCATGTTGTATGGGATTAATATAGATTGAAACAGAGTAGTAGAGTGGGAGGCCTGCCCAGTCTAGGCTTGTAGCTTGTTTTGTTAACTGCTGAGTTGAGCTTTCTTTTATGGGGAACTGGGTTGGAAACATAGTAGCAACAGGGTTTTGATGGTGATTGCATTTAATCTATATATTGCTTTTGGACACATGGCCATTTTTTTCTATATTAATCCTGCCAATCCACAAGCATGGAATATTTTTCCATCTTCTGAAGTCTTCTTTGATTTCTTTCTTCAAAGACTTTAAGTTCTTGTCATACAGATCTTTCACTTGATTGGTTAGAGTCACACCAAGATATTTTATATTGTGTGTGGCTGTTGTGAAGGGTGTCATTACCCTAATATTTTTCTCAGCCTGTTTATCCTTTGAGTATAGTAAGGCTACTGATTTGCTTGAGTTAATATTGTATACAGCCACATTGTTGAAGTTGTTTATCAACTGTAGGAGTTCTCTGGTGTAGTTTTTTTGGATTGCTAGCATATCGCCTGCAAATAGTGATAATTTGACTCCTTCCTTTCCAATTTGTACCCATTTGACCTCCTTTTGTTGTCTAAATGCTCTAGCTAGAACTTCAAATACTATATTGAATAAATATGGAGAGGGCAGCCTTGTGTAGTCCCTGATTTTAGTGGGATTGTTTCAAGTTTCTCTCCATTTAGTTTGATGTTGGCTACTGGTTTGCTGTATATTGCTTTTATTATGTTTAGGTATGGGCCTTGAATTTCTGCTCTTTCCAAGACTTTTAGCCTTAAAAGGATGCTGAATTTTGTGAAATGCTTTTTCAGCATCTAATGAAATGACCATGTTGTTTTTTTCTTTGAGTTTGTTTATGTAGTGGATTACATTGATGGATTTCTGTATATTGAACCATCCCTGTATCCCTGAGATGAAGCCTACGTGATCATGATGAATGATCATTTTGATGTGTTCTTGGATTCGGTCAGCAAAAATTTTATTGAGTATTTTTGCATCAATATTCATAAGGGAATTTGGTCTGAAATTCTCTTTCATTTTTGGATCTTTGTATGGTTTTAGTATTGGTAAAATTGTGGCTTCATAGAATGAGTTATGTAGTGTTCCTTCTGTTTCTCTTTTGTGGAATAGTTTGAAGAGTATTGGTGTTAAGTCTTCTTTTAATGGCTGATAGAATTCTGTGCTAAAATCATCTTGTACTGTTTTTTTTTTTTTTTTTTTTTGGTTTGGAAGCTGTAAATTGCTACGTCTATTTCTTTAGGGGTTATGGGACCATTTAGATAGTTTATTTAATCCTGATTTAACTTTGGTGTTTGGTAACAATGTAGGAAATTGTCCATTTGACCCAGATTTTCCAGTTGTGTTGAATATTGGCTTTTGTCATAGGATCTGATGATTTTTTTTTAATTTCCTCAGTTTTTGTTGTTATTTCACCCTTTCATTTCTGATTTTGTTAATTTGGATACTGTCTCTGTGCCCTCTGTCTAGTCTGGCTAAAGGTTTATATATCTTGTTGATTTTCTCAAAGAACCAGCTCCTGGTTTTGTTGATTCTTTGTATAGCTCTTTTTGTTTCTACTTGGCTGATTTCAGTCCTGAGTTTGATGATTTCCTGCCTTCTACTCCTCTTGGGTGCATTAACTTCTTTCTGTTCTAAAGCTTTCAGGTGTGCTGTTAAGCTGCTAGTGTATACTCTTCCCATCTTCTTTTTGGAGAAATTCAGAGCTATGAGGTTTCCTCTTAGCACTGCTTTCATTGTGTCCCATCAATTTGGATATGTTGTGCCTTCATTTTCATTAAATTTGAAAAATCAACAGAACACCAATGGCTTATGCTCCTAGACAAAAATCAATAAATGGGACCTCATAAAATTGGAAAGCTTCTGTAAGGCCATGGACATGGTCAATAGGACAAAAAGGCAACCAACAAATTGGCAAAAGATCTTTACTAACCCTACATCTGAAAAAGAGCTAATATCCAATGTATACAAAGAAGAGAAATTAGTCTCCAGAGAGTCAAATAACCCTATTAAAAATGGGGTACAGAACTAAACAGTGAATTCTCAACTGAGGAAACTCCAATGGCTCTAAACACCTAAAGAAATGTTCAGCATCCTTAGTTATCAGGGAAATGCAAATCAAAACAACACTGAGGATCCACCTTATACCAGTCAGAATGACTAAGATGAAAAACTTAGGGGACAGCAGATGCTAGAGAGGGTGTGGGAAAAAAGGAACACTTCCCCATTGTTGGTGGGATTGGAGGCTGGTAAAACCACCCTAGAAATCAGTTTGGTGATTCCTCAGAAAATTAGGCATAGTACTACCTGTGGACCCAGCTATACCACTCCTGGGCATATACCCAGAAGATGCTCCTACATGTAATAAAGGACACATGGTCCACTAAGTTCATACCTGCCTTAATTATAATAGCCAGAAGCTGGAAAGAACCCAGATGGCCCTTAACAGAGGAATGGATACAGAAACTGTGGTATATATACACAATGGAGTACTATTCAGCTATTAAAAACAATGAATTCATGAAATTGTTTGAACTAGAAAGTGTCGTCCTGAGTGAAGTAACCCAATCACAAAAGAACACACATGGTATGTACTCAGTAGTAAGCAGATGTTAGTCCAAAAGCTCAAAATAAACAAGTTACAATGCACCCAGGACAGGAAGCTCAAGAAGAAGGAGGACTTAAGGGGTGGTGCTTTGGTCCTCTGAGAAAGGGAAGAAAATACTCATAGGAGTAATAAAGGAGACAAAATGTAGAGCAGACACTGAAGTAAATGCCACCCAGAGACTGCCCTACCTGGGGATTCATCCTATAAACAGACACCAAACCCAACGCTGCAACAAGAAGCATATACCAAAAGGAGCATGCCATGGATGTCTCTGGAGTGGCCCTTCCAGAGCCTTACAAATACAGAAGCAGAAGCTAGCAACCAACTATTGGACTGGGCATGGGGTCCCCAGTGGTGGAGCTGGAGGGTAGTCTGGCGGATCTGAAGGGGTTTACAGCCCCATGGTAAGGACAATGATTTCGGCCACCCAGATGCCCCAAGACTCCCAGAGACTGAACCATCAACCAATGGGCACACATGGTTCCAGCCAAAAATGTGGCCTGTTGGGCGTCAGTTGGATGAGTGGCCCTTGGCCAGGTCAAGGCTCGATGGATGCCCCAACAAAGGGAAGTCAAGGGGCAGGGAGTGGGAGTGGGTCAGGTGGAGGGGCATATACTTGGAGGCAGGAAGAAGGAGGAGGGCTTGGGGATTTTCGGGGAGGGAGAATCTGGGAAAGGTTTTAGCATTTGAAATGTAAATGAAGATGACATTCAATGAAAAAAATAAAGAAGGAAATATGATGATGAAAGAATCAGTAAAAGATGTAAAATAATGAACATGTACACATTGAGCATTATTTATTCTGTCTACACAAACCAGTTTAAACTTTTTTCTGACATTGCTCAATAGGATAAGATGACAGAATTCCCCTCCCCTCAAGACTCAAGAACTATTGCTTTGAGTTGTGAGGTATTGTGAATTAAAAGATAATGTACACATTTCTAAGATTACATGATGTGTATTAATAGTGAGAAAACATTCTTATTCTAAATACAAGAAAGAAAACATATATGATAAGTAACTGGTCTAGAAAAATTGAGGCCTAGCAGGACAGACACCCTAAACTCTTAGTTTCACATGTTTTACTTCATTAAAAAGTTGGTTTTGGCAGCCACAGGCAACTTTGTCTCTATATCTTTGTTATTGAGAACCTCTCCTGTGCTAAATGTTGAGGGATGTGATTTTAAAAAGCTGGGATCCCCCTCCCCCCACCTGCTTCTATCCACTGTAGCATTTCTCTCAACTCCACAAGGTGATCTTGTCTGCAAGGGCTCTATCATGAGACTGATGTTTGTTTGCTTTCTCTGATGCCATTTTGAACTCAAACTGTCACCTAACACATTCAATGTTGCTGAATACTCAGTGCCACATGGGCATCAAGGTTGGTCACAACATGAGCTGTGTTTGCAACAATTAGAACTATAAAATAGACACAGAAGGACTAGAAAGCTTATTGAAGAGAATTATTCCTGAAAAGTCATAGTCTCTGTGCTCATGAAGAATGATCCTGGGTTCTAAGACTGAGTTTTGTTCTTGCAAGCTTCTGGGCAGGAACTTGAAGATTTCTGAAATGTGTTTAAACACGTTCTCCAGCTTCCTTGATGTAAAGTGACTGGCCTTGTCTTCCATAAACTCTCAATAGCAAAGAGTCTATTCATGCATATGCCCCTTACCATTATGTCCTGCTTCCACTGCAACCAAAATAAGTACAGCTGAGAAAATAAGAAGCAGAGAGAAAATCATTTGCTATAACATTTAAGGGGAATGTGGGAGTCCTTTCCTCCTGTCAGAGAGTTTATACATATAAAACAAAACACTTTATAGGAGAGCACAGTCTTGGTCATGTTTAGTTCAAGGTCAAAGAGCTAGCATGAAAGCTTGGTAGTGTATACTGTTGTTTACTTGAATCCCAGAATATGAAAGTTGTAAAAAAAAATATTTAGGGGTTGCTTATTTAGAACACTATGGAAGCCAAGATTTCCTTTGGTGGTGAAGGAATGTTCTAAATTGTACCACAGTAATCTTTGTACCCACCTGTGGATATGCTAACGATAATTAATTACACACTTTAAATATGTGTTATCTCTCAACAGAAAGAAGGAAGTCCTTGTCACTTTGTTGCTTAGTGTGTCTGGATCCAGAGCTTTTCCACGCTGCCCACTATTCCAGTTCACCTTTATCAGAAAAACAGGAAAGAAACCCCCACAAGAAAACGCCAGATGAACTACAGAAAACAAAACTAAGCTTAGCTAATCTGTAAATGGTTTGGGAACACAAATCATTAAGATGAAAACTCATCATATCCAGAGAACATGGATTTTCACACATTTGAATTAAAACAATGACTATGGAATTTCCATGATTCCTTTGAGTTGTTTGTCTTCCCTAGACCTGTTGGCTTAGAAACAAATGGGGGTATGATAGGAAAAGAACATCTTTGAGAATACATACAGTCAATACCATAACCCACTGTAATCAGCAGTGATGCTACAGTGCAAAAGCTTGGAGACGAAAGAGGTGCAATTGGACTTGAATTAAATGCTATAAAAGATTATTATTTTGTCAAGTGTAAAAGAAACATACTTAAATATAAAACATAAACATTTCCTTGTCCATTCATATACATATATACAGGTATGCATGTATGGTGAGGTGAAGCATTATCTGTTACAAATAAATATATATGATTTCCATATGAAAATTTTAAGCTGATTATATAAATGTAGAGAGAAAAATGAAATGTGATTGATGACCATTCCTCCTGAAATCTAAGCCATGAGTATAAGATATTTTATCTTTTATACCTCTTACAATAACATATTTTGTAAGAAAATTATTCATGATTAGTCATTTTTGGTAATATGGCTATTTTCTAATAAATCAGATTAGGTGCATTTAAATATAGGACATTAGTGTCAGGATCCGGAAAGGTATTTGTAACTCTAATGAGGTCATATATGTGTCTTTTTAAAAACTATTTGAAGAGTAAACAATCTTTTATGTAAGACCCAGGTTTTGAATCAAACAGCCATTGCTTTTTCTATAGCCATCTGGCATAAATCATGAAAAAGGGAAGAAATTCGGTCAGTTGTGGCCTAAAAGTGAATGTTTTGTTATTAATTAATGAATAATTGCATACTTATAATTACTTTTGTGCTTCAGTCACACTGATAGATTTTAATTATAATGATGTGTCCAGAAACTGATGGACACTCCTGCGTGAGCCTTTTCTAGCCCATCCTGCCATTTTGCTATTGTACCACTTGTGTTCTTTCCACTAGTCTTGGGGAATGAACTAGGATTAGTTTCCTACCCCCTTCCTCTAAAGGGAACACTGTGACACACTTTCCCATTCTCGATGAAGCATCTGTTGAGGCTTTTAGGTGGCAAAATATGGCAGAAAATCTGTTTCCATACTCTCTGATCCCAACTTGTGTAAGCACTGTCGTGACAGGAAACATATCACACTCAGTTCAGCATTCCCCAGAATATCGTCAAATGCTGCCACAGAGCTGTGCACTGGAATCAGGGAAGGCTGACAACAATCAACCAGGTGTTTAAATTGGTGGCTAAATTAAAGGTGAAGTGCTGTCATCTGAAACGTTTACTGTTAGTAAACATACTGTTCTTTATGTGTCTGGGCTTGCTATGAGAGCATCTTCCCTGCTATCTGCAGAGACCTTGGGTGCCTCAGGCAATCCTGGAGGTGCTTTGCTTCTCACTTGCTTGAATCCTCACTTTCAGCGTAATATGGCCTTGGGAAATTAATAAAATGGTATTGTTTTCTTCTCCTAATATTTTGTTTGGTTTCAGAAAATAGCCTGAGACCAGAATGTGCAAAATGCTTAGTATTTGAATTAGTGCTTCTGAAGAGCTTGCACTTAATATTAGTTTGCATGGCATTAGAGAAATTGTTTAAGGCTCTGCTTAAGAGCAGGGGTGTTAGATAATAAAGTTTTCACTAGATTCCTAATTCCTAGACACAGATATGCAATAGAAGGGGCATTTGGATGGCTTTTGTGACTATCTTCCTATTTTTGTTACAAGAAATTTTTTTAAGATAATAACATGTATTTGTTTATGACCATATACATAGATGGAGAACATCAATTTTGAACAAAGAATATGTACTTTCTGTGGCTCACTTGAAATAAATCTCAACTATTTTCATAGGAGGGAAATACTTTGTTTCAAGGAGAGAACATCCATGAGAATTGAGGTGTGATATCTTCAGTATTGACATTATTCCCCTTTCAAATATCTCAAGGTAATGAGTAAGTGAGTCATATCTATAATATATAAAATACTTGACCAAAACATTTTCTTTTAAATTTAATTATTTTCTTATAAATAAAAATCTACTGGATATATCAATACTGATTAGGATAACAAAAGATAGTAGAGGTAAAATATTCAGTTGCTACACTTAGAAGACTCCAGCTGTTCAAACAATGGCAATTTTGAGAAACTTTTTAGCTAAGTGGGAAAATAATTTAAAGAGATGGAAAAGAACATTCTAACCTAGACTATGGTTAAGACGGTCATTAATTAGTTCTGATAAGCAATAAATTCTGAAAGAACCAGAAAGCTAGTAAAATAAGAATGGTTGATTAGCTCATGATAGAAAAATAAAATGTTTTAAATATGTGCTCTTCCTTGGTCTCATGCCACTAAAGCAAGGATAGGCTGTCAAATAAAAACATACAAGGAATGGAGATGATGCCTCTGGTGAACGCCCACAATTATCCCAGCCTGTTCATGTATACTTTCACAGAAAACTGCTACTTTAACATTTGTAAATGGTTGGAAAACAAATCATGTATTATATTACATACATTGATACATACAACACAGAAAAACATACCTGGTGTACCATGTGACAAATTATGATTTACAGTATATCAACTTCAAGTCCAAACTTGCAGAGAAAGAGCATTAAAATCAAAACAATTAGGATTCAGTTCAAACCTAGAAATAAATTCTTTAAAAAGGAAGGTTCCTGAAATTTGCATGGATATAGATTGTCCAGTAATTAATTATGTGTTAGTTTCATACTGTTTTGAAATATGCATATTTGAAATATACATAAGTCATATCTGTCTTTGTATAATAAGACTGTAAATGTATTTCAGGTCCTAATCTTACATGGGACCAGAAGTTTTTATACTTTTGAATAGTCAGATATGCATGCAATATCTTCTGTGAATGGACAGAACCTATGCCTAAAATCTGTTGCTGAGACCTGTTGATACATTATGAACCTAGAGTGAAGGTGAAGTCATTCTAAAAGTAATTATAGTCCTTCTGCATTTAATAAAGACTAGTCACATGGGATTAAATACGGAACTATTCAACCATAGCGGCTAAAATGGCACTCAGAAAGATTAAGATTTTAGATATTTTACACATTAAATATTTTGATTAGAGTCTGCTCAAACTGTGACAGCATGGATAATTGTTCAAAAGTAAAACAAAGGAATAAAAAACATGAGTCAAGTGACCCAAAGTGTTTTCTTCCTAACAGTGTAAACTCTTAATGACCAAACTATTGAAACAGAGTACATTTCTACAGTACATGACCTCTAAACAATGAATTTTAAGCAGTATTTGTGAAGACAGAAGAGTGGCTCAGTGGTAAAAGTCCCTTATGTGCATATATAAAGAGCCAAGTTTGTATCCCAGAATCCATGTAAAGGACATGGTACATCTGCAATCCCAGTGCTGCTAGAAGGAGATTGGAGGTCGAAGCTGCAGGCTCCTGGAACTCAGCTGGCTGAGTAGATGCAGAAGTAACTAACAAAGGAAACAAACATGTCACAGAGAAGGTAGAATATGAACACCAGCTTCCAAGGGTCTCTTCTGACCACAATGAGTGAACAGCAACAAGTCTGACCCAGTCACTCACTTGAATGAATGCACCCCCATATGTCTACATGATACACATATGCTCATAAGCACACATATTATGCACAAAATAATTTTTAGAAAGGTCCAAAATAAAATTACTCTTCTTTATTTATTATCCAAATAATATTCCATGTATATATACCTTTAAATTTAATCATAGTTTTCTTTACACCTAAATGAGCACGTGGATTTTTTCGATTCCTTGAATAAAACCCACATCTGATACACACTGCCTTAGATTCTTATTTTCGTGGTTTCATTTATAGTCATTTTGGCTTTTTTGGTTTTTTGTTTGTTTCTTATAGAATGGGGTACTTTGATATACAGTTTCATTTCTAAAATGTTTGCAGTATTTTTTTCAGTTTTCTGTTATTTCTAATTTAGTTTCTTCATGGTCTCAGTATACACTAGGAGATGAAGTTGTCAAAATTAACTCAGGTTTTTTCATAACTCAGAGCTTAATCTCTAAATGCTATATATGTACCTGACAAACGAACACATTTTCCTATTATGTATAGGAAATATACTGCTCTATAAATGTCAACTAAGTCAATTTGCTGTTGTTGCTCAAGGCCTGCTAACTTGACTGATTTGTACATTACTCATGTAGATCATGGAGACAGAGATGGAAATCATGCAAAACCATAGAACTATAGTCAATCCAATCAATATCTGTTTCATCTATGCAGTTAGTTACCTAATATCAAAGATGATCATGTCTTCTCTGTTAGGCTCTTGTTTTTTTTTGTTTTTTTTTTTGATATATTTTTTTTATTTTCTGTATTTTTTGTTTACATTCCAAAGGCTTTTCCCTTTCCCAGTTCCGCCCTCACCATATGTCCCATAAGTCCTCTTCCCTCTGCCCATTCCCCAAACACCCCCCCTCATTTCTCTGTTCTGATACTCTCCTACAAAACTGGATCCAGACTTTTCATGACCAGGGTCCTTTCCTTCCTTTTTCTTGGAAATGTTTTGATTTGCTAATTGTGCCTTGAGTATTCAGAGTTTTGGGGCTCATTAATATGCACTTATCAGTGATTGCATTTCATGTGTATTTTGTGATTGGGTTAACCCACTTAGAATGATATTTTCCAGATCCAACCATTTGCCTACAAATTGCATGAATTCATTATTTTTAATTGCATGAGTAGTATTCCATGGTAAAAATATACCACATTTTCTGTATCCATTCCTCCTTTGAGGGACATCTGGGCTCCTCCCAACTTCTGGCTATTATAAATAAGGCTGCTATGAACATAGTGGAGCATGTGTCTTTATTGTATGCAGGGGATCTGCTGGGTATATGCCCAGGAGTGGTATGCCAGGATCCACTGGAAGTGTCATGCCCAATTTTCTGAGGAAGCACCAGACTAATTTCCAGAGCAGTTGTACCATTTTGCAATCCCACCAAGAGTGTAGGAGTGTTCCCTTTTCTCCACATCCTCGCCAGCACCTGTTGTGCCTTGAGTTTTAATCTTAGCCATTCTGACTGGTGTGAGGTGGAATCTCAGGGTTGTTTTGATTTTTATTTCCCTGATGACTAATGATGTTAAACATATCTTAAGGTGCTTCTCAGCCATCCGAATTTCTTCTGGTGAAAATTCTTTGTTTAGCTCTGTACTCCATTTTTAATAGGGTTATTTGGTTCTTTGGGGTCTTGCTTCTTGAGTTCTTTGTATATATTGGATATTAGCCCTATGTCAGATGTGGGGTGGGTGAAGATCTTTTCCAAATTTGTTGGTTGCTGTTTTGTCCTTCTGACAGTGTCCTTTGCCTTACAGAAACTTTGTAATTTTATGAGGTCCCATTTGTCAATTCTTGATCTTAGAGCATAAGCTATTGGTGTTCTGATCAGAAACTTTCCCCTGTGCCCATGTCCTCCAGGGTCTTCCCCAGTTTCTTTTCTATTAGTTTCAGTGTGTCTGGTTTTATGTGGAGGTCCTTGATCCACTTGGAGTTGATCTTGGTACAAGGAGATAAGAGTGGGTCAATTTGCATTCTTCTGCATGTTGACCTCCAGTTGAACCAGCAAGATTTGTTGAAAAGGCTATCTTTTTTCCACTGGATGGTTGTAGCTCCTTTATCAAAGATCAAATGACCATAAATCTGTGGGTTCATTTCTGGGTTTTCAATTCTATTCCATTGATCTACTTGCCTGTCGCTGTACCAATACCATGGAGATTTTAGCACAATTGCTCTGTAGTACACTGCTTGAGGTCAGGGATATTGATTCCCCCAGAAGTCCTTTTATTGTTGAGAATAGTTTTAGCTATCCTGGGTTTTTTTGTTACTCCAGATGAATATGAGAATTGCTCTTTCTAGATCTATGAAGAATTGATTTGGGATTTTGGTGGGGATTTCATTGAATCTGTAGATTGCTTTTGGCAAGATGGCCATTTTTACTATATTGATCCTGTCAATCCAAGTACATGGAATATTTTTCCATCCCCTGAGGTCTTCTTCGATTTCTTTCTTTAAGGACTTGAATTTCCTGTCATACAGATCCTTCACTTGTTTGGTTAAAGTCAAGCGAAGATACTTTATATTGTTTGTGGCTATTGTGAAGGGTGTTATTTCTCTTACTTCTTTCTCAGCCTGCTTGTCCTTTGAGTACAAGAAGGTTGCTGATTTGCTTAAGTTGATGTTATAACCAGCCACTTTGCTGAAGTTGTTTATCAGCTGTAGGAGTGATCTGGTGGAGTTTTTTGGGTCACTTATGTATACTACCATATCATCTGCAAAAAGTGATATTTTGACTTCTTCCTTTCCAATTTGGATCCATTTGACTTCCTTATGTTGTCTAATTGCTCTCACTAGAACTTCAAGTACTATATTGAAAAGATATGGAGAGAGAGAGCAGCCTTGTCTAGTCCCTGATTTTACTGGGATTGCTTCAAGTTTCTCTCATTTATTTTGATGTTGGCTACTATTTTGCTGTATAATGCTTTAACTATATTTAGGTTTGGGCCTTGAATTCCTGTTATTTCTAGGATGTTTAGCATGAAAGGATGCTGATTTTTGTCAAATGCTTTTTCAGCATCTAATGAGATGACCATGTTTTTTTTTTTTTTTTTTTTTTTTTTTTTTTTTAGTTTATGTAGTGGATTACATTGATGGATTTTCATATATTGAACAATCCCTGCATCCCTGGGATGAAGCCTACTTGATCATGGTGAATGATCACTTTGATGTGCTCTTGGATTCAGTTGGCAAGAATTTTATTTAGTATTTTGGCATCAATATTCATAAGGGAAATTGGCCGGTAGTTGTCTTTCTTTTTAGGATCTTTGTGTGCTTTTGGTATCAGCGTAATTGTGGCTTTTTTAGAACAAGTTGAACAGTGTTCCTTCTGTTTCTATTTTGTGGAATAGTTTGAAGAGTATTGGTGTTAAGTGTTCTTTGAAGGTCTGGTAGAATTCTGCACTAAAACCATCTGGTCCCATATTTTTTGGTTGGGAGACTTTCTATAACCCCTTCTATTTCTCTAAGGGTTATGGGACTGTTTACCTGATCTAATTGATCCGGATTTAATTTTGGTATTTGGTATCTGTCTAGGAAATTGTCCATTTCCTCCAGATTCTCCAGTTCTGTTGAGTATAGGATTTTGTAGTAGGATCTGATGATTTTTTGAATTTCCTCAGTTTCTGTTGTTATATCCCCCTTTTCATTGCTAATTTTGTTAATTTGGATACTGTCTCTGTGCCCTTTGGTTAGTCTGGCTAAGGGTTTATCTATCTTGTTGATTTTCTCAAAGAACCAGCTCTTGGTTTTGTTGATTCTTTGTATGGTTCTCTTTGTTTCTACTTGATTGATTTCAGTCCTTAGTTTGATGATTTCCTGTCTTCTACTCCTCCTGGGTGAATTAGCTTCTTTTTGTTCCAGGGCCTTCAGGTGTGCTGTTAAGTTGCTAGTGTATGCTCTCTCCAGTCTCTTTTTGGAGGCACTCAGGGCTATGAGTTTTCCTCTTAGCACTGCTTTCATTGTGTCCCATAGATTTGGGTAGGTAGTACCTTCATTTTCATTGAATTTTAAAAAGTCTTTGATTTCTTTCTTTATTTCTTCCTTGACCAAGGTGTCATTGAGTAGAGTATGGTTCAGTTTCCATGTGTATGTGGACTTTCTGTTGTTCTTCTTGCTATTGAAGACCACTTTTACTCCATAGTGATATGATAGGAGGCATGGGATTAGTTTGGTCTTATTGTATTTGTTGAGGTCTGTCTTGTGACCATTATATGATCGATTTTGGAGAAGGTACTGTGTGGTACTGAGAAAAAGGTACATTCTTTTGCTTTAGGTTAAAATGTTATATATATATATATATATATATATATATATATATATATATATATATTCTGTTAAATCCAATTGGTCTAAAGCTTTAATTAGTTTCACTGTGCCCCTGTTTAGTTTCTGCTTTCCTGATCGGTCCATTGAGGAGATGGAGTGTTGAAGTCACCTACACTTATTGTGTTAGGTACAATGTGTGCTTTAAGCTTTAGTAATGTTTCTTTTACAAATGAGGGTGCCCTTACATTTGGAGCATAGATGTTCAGTATTGAGAATTCTTCTTGGTGGATTTTCTCTTTGACCAGCAAGAAGTGACCTTCCAGGTCTCTTTTGATGACTTTAGGTTGAAAGTCAATTTTATCTGATATTAGAATGGCTACTCCGGCTTGTTTTCTGAGACCATTTGCCTGTAAAATTGTCTTCCAGCCTTTTACTCTAAGGCAGTGTTTGTCTTTAACACTGAGATGTGTTTCCTGTATGCAGCAAAATGTATGGTCCTGTTTCTGTATCCAGTCTGTTAGTCTGTGTCTTTTTTTTCCCCAGTGTCTTTTTTTTTAATTTTGATTTTTTATATTCTATGTTTATATTCCAAAGGCTTTCACCTTTCCCAGTCCCCCCCACCATATTCTGTGTCTTTTTATTGGGGAATTGAGTCCATTGATGTTAAGAGATATTAAGGAATAGTAAGTATTACTTCCTGACATTTTGGGCATTATTTTTTATATTTGAGTGGTTCACTTCTTTTGGGTTTGATGAGAGGGGGTTTCTATCTTGCTTCTTCTGGGGTGTAGTTTCCCCCCTTGTGTTGGTGTTGTTCCCCTATTATCCTTTTTAGGGCTGGGTTTGTGGATAGATATTGTGCAAATTTGGTTTTGTTCATGGAATACCTTGGTTTCCCCATCTATGTCGATTGAGAGTTTTGCTAGGTATAGTTTTGGCTGAAGTTTGTGTTCTCTTAGAATCTGCATGAGATCTTCCCAGGATCTTCTAGCTTTCGTGGTCTCAGGTGTGAAGTCTGGTGTAATTCTGATAGGTCTTCCTTTATATGTTACTTGGCCTTTTTCTCTTACTGCCTTTAATCTTTCTTTGTTTAGTACATTTGAGGTTTTGATTATTTTTTTACGGGGTGTATTTCTGTTCTGGTCCAGTCTATTAAGGGTTCTGTAGGCTTCTTGTATATTCATGGTCATCTCTCTCTTGAGGTTGGGGTCGTTTTCTTCCATAATTTTGTAGAAGATATTTGCTGGCACTTTAAGTTGTAGATCTTCACTCTCATCTATACCTCTAATCCTTAGGGTTGGTCTTCTCATTGTGTCTTGGATTTCCTGAATGTTTTGGGTTACCAGCTTTTTGCATTTTGCATTTTCTTTAATTTTTGAATCAATGGTTCCTATGGTATCTTCAGCATCTGAGATTCTGTCTTCTATCTCTTGTATTCTATTGTTGATATTTGCATTTATGACTCCTGATTTCTTCCCAAGGTTTTCTATCTCCAATGTTGTCTCCCTTTGCAATTTCTTAGTTGTTTCTACTTCTGTTTTTAGATCCTGGATGGTTTTGTTGAGTTCCTTCACTTGCTTGTTTGTGTTTTCATGTAATTCTTTAAGGGATTTTTGTGTTTCCTCTTTTATGACTTCTACTTTTTGACCCACGTTCTCTTGTATTTCTTTAAGTGGTTTTTGCATTTCCCCCTTATTGGCATCCATTTTTTATCCATATTCTCCTGAATTTCTTTAAGTGAATTTTGTGTTTGCCTTGTAGGGGCTTCTAGCTTTTGATCCATTTTCTCCTGTATTACTTTAAGAGATTTATCTAAGTGTTCCTCTATCAGCATCCTGATCAGTGAGTTTAGATCTGAGTCTTGTTTTTCTGGTGTGTTGTGGTATCTGAGACTTATTGCTGTCGGGGAACTGGGTTCAGATGCTGCCATATTGTCTCAATTTCTGTTAGTAACGATCTTACCTTTGCCTTTTGCCATCTGGTTATCTCTGATGTTAGTTGGTCCTGTAGTTACTAGCCGGTGCTTGAGCCTCCTGTGGGCTTGTAAGGCTATTTCCCCATGACTGGGACACCTGAACCACTGCCCTGTGGGGCTCCTGCTCAGATTTCTGACAGGTGGCCTAAGTTCCCAGAGGTCTTAAACTGTACCTGGTTCTGCCTGCTGGTTCTGCCTGCTCGTTCTGCCTGCTGCTTCGAAACAGCTGGGAAGTTGGTGGAGGCTGCAGGGAATGTGGGGTCTGCCTTCAGGGCACAGAGTGCACGCTTGCCTGGGGCCCCCAAACTGCTGTTCTGGGTGTAGCTCCTGCTCAAGACCTGAGTCCCCAAAGGTCTTAAACTTGGGATATCTCGGGTACCTGGTTCTGCTGGCTGGTTTCAAACAGCTGGGAAGATGGCAGAGGCTCAGGCTCTTTTTTTACATGTTAAGTAATAGTCAAAATTTGTGTTACATTTTTCTGCCTTATGATATTTTCTGATATTTCTTTAGATGTCTCAGGCTATATATATTGTGTCTTGTATTTAGGATGATAGGTTCTGCACCCAGCAATCGTATTATCTGTTGATTCTAAACTAAGTTTGTGTAGTGTTTTTATTCATGCAGTGATTCAACAGGTTCCTGAGAAAGGTAAGGCGCCAGGGCATAATTATCCCAGAGTACACCCCAGACAGTCAAAGGAATTTGGAAGTGCAGGGTGTATATGCCAGCTGCCAGCCATAGGAACTTATCAGGAAAGGTGGAGAGAGTGACTTTGGAGATCCAGAGAGAAAGAGAAAGAGCCAACCTGGGTGAGAGAGACCCTGTCAAAAAAGGGAGGAATGTGGTCCTCAGTCTGTCTGCTGGAGATAGTATGGAATAGGTTTTTTAATATTTCATGCAACAGGTGGCAATCCAAGGAATTAAGAAAAACTCCACTAGAAATTTAAGATTCTTATCCTATTAGTTCAAAATTTAGTTAGAAATTTGGAGGTTTTGCAAGCAGAGCAGTGCCTAATTACATGATGATTCAAAGCATGGAAACATTGAAACAAAGAAAATGGACAGATTCCTCTCACAGACTCTGAAGTCCCCTGCTGTGGGAATGCAGGCTGCTTAGTAGCAGACAGCCAGAGAATGGAAGCTGCCTACTTCTTGAGGCAGATGTTAATTGAAGAATAATTAATTTAGGATAGATTGATACACACGGGGAATCCGAGTCACATGGAGAATTTCACCCATGGTTGGGAGTAAAGGGGAAAAAGACACTCACTGACTCCAAGCAGAAAGTAGTGATATTTGCCTGCCATGAAGAAATATTAGTAAAATAATTGTCTGTAGCTCCAGGCAGAGAGCATAACAGATAGATGATATAAAGTCTGCAGGATAACTCATATTCTCTAATCGTGGGCTCCATGGGAATTTTGGGTAAAATATCCTGACATGACAGATTAGGAAAAAACCCTATGGATAGTCTCATAGAGTATTGATTTAGTTTTCTTTCTTTGTTTTGAATTGCTTTTATTATCAAAATGAGTATAGTTATTAGTTTTGTTGTTGCTTTATTGTTTCTCTGGGAGACAGGGCAAGCTACAAGTTTTCCTGGTTGCCAGCCAAAGGATACACTGATTTGGGAGAAAGGTTTTGTCTTTGCATTTTTAGAAAAGGTGATTCGTGTCTGCACATATTCCAGAGTTATATGGATCAGATTTGATAGAGGTGAATCCCCTGAAAATAGATTCAGTTGAAAATCTATTACTAATTGATAATTTGATATAATCAAAAAATAATCTTCATGCCATCTCTCATGTGACATAGAAGAAGACTTCCAATTGGAGCAGAATTTCATCATAACTAGTCTGAACATCCTACACAGACTTAATACAATACATAAAGATATCTTGATCATACTAAAATGTTTTAAGATTGGGATATTATAGAATGAACACCTTTGGTGAGTTTCTTTGTCAGACATGAATTGACCTGCTTGAACTCCTGATCTCGTGGAATTTCAGCCAATTCCAGCAGGACACAGACACGGAGATTATAACAATTGTTGGTGTTATATTTTTAAGATATCTCAATGTCCATATTTAGCTGGAAGAAGTTATGAAGACTTGTTGTTCCAGTTCCCTGGGCTTCAGGGCTGGAAATGGTTATTCTAAGGATTGCCTTTCTGGGGAAATTAGCAATGATCATATAGCTAGAACTGATTGTGTAGCCATAATCTCACTTGGTAGCAATTTTTAAGTTGAAGCTATAGTTTCTTAGGTTGGTATAGAATTTTTTGATGCAGAATCAGTGTTTTTATTGGTATAAACTTTCTCTATTATTACAAAAATTCAAAAGTACAAGGCTTTGACCTAGTCCTTTTATAACTGCCTTTACAAACTGATTTCATATGATTGAGTATATGAGTTAAGGGACAGATAGCAAATTCTTCCCTCTCAGTTAATTGCTAGGGTATTTGCAAGATATTTTATTTAAAAATAGCTGAGAGTAGTTAACGGACAACAATCTAGATTAGTTTACATAGATAGATACTTTTCAAAAACATCAGAAATCCACAGAATGTGACATTTAATGATACCGATTTGTTTGTTGTTTAGACATATCTGCTTCTAACAGCTTCCAATATGTGAATTCAAAGAAGAAACTGAGCATCCCTATCTCCAGGTGAGGTTGTACATTGTGGCTAAGTGGCCAGTAGGCAGAAATTGCCTGTTTCTTCTACAGACCTGTATTGTTCATGAGAGGACACAAGTTACAGCATTGGACAGCCTTGATCTGCTGAGACTGAATAAGCTAGTTCTTAATATTTTTTGTTTCAAAGGTCTGTCAGATGATCCTGGGTCAGAAGGCTGAAGACTGATGCTCCAACTTGCTGACAGAGGGGGGCTATATAATGAGCTTCACAGATCTAAAGGAACAAAGGCAATTGCATATCTAAAGGAAGACAGGCAACCACACTATTAGTCTGCTAGTCAGAAAGATAAAAAAGGCAAGCAGATACAAATGCAGGCAGATTCCTGAGTTCAAGGTCAGCCTGCAACAGAGCAAATTTAACTCCAGGCATGGTTAGAATCATGCTTCCAAGACATGGTCCCACATAGTTATCTTTTTGTCTGTGCTTATGTGTTCTGTCTCTTGCTAAAAGTCAAGGAGCTAAGGTTATTGGATGCTGATTCATGGTACAGTCAATAGGGAACTTGAAGTAAATAACTGTATTAATATGTAAAGTAAATAAAAACCTGGGCTTTTAGTCTTCATGAGATTAGCAGGTTGTTTTTGTGAGAAATGGGCTGTCTGGAGATCTCTGGAGAGTAAACACAGCTCTTCAAGAATTTCTTTTTCTAATATGATCTGATTTTAATCAGAAAATTCATGGAGTGCAAACACAGCTTTTTAAAAATATTTTAAGCTTTTTAAATTTTTCTTTTCTAATTTCAGTCAGAAATCCCAAGAATTACCTAAAGAGTTGACAAAGCTCTTTTAGAATGTTTTCTAGCAGCTATACAGACAAGGCTGTCTGAAGAGCAAACACAAATCTTTCAGAATTATATTTTTGGTTTACTGATTTAGATAAAAAAAAAAACAAAAATAATTTTTCTAACAGGATTTTTGATTTGGTCAAAAGATTCAAAAATTTTTTATAGCAACCTTTTTGATATTGTTAAGAAAAGCCATGAGCTATCCAGACAGCTTTTAAAAGTTTTATTAGCAGAGATCTCTCTCAAGGAAAAACTAGCTATCTCAACCATGCAATTTTTAAAGTAACAACAACAAAAAAAATCTGTCTAAAACAGAACAGAACAGAGAGGGAAAAATAGTCTAAAAAGCCATGTCAGCAAAACATAGGCTGCCAGCTTGGACTCACTATTTTACTTCGTTATCTCATTCGCCATTTCAGACATCCCTTTTTTCAATACCTGGACCTAGCTGATGGTATTGCTTGTCAATCAATCAGTCTGTCTATCTATCTATCTATCTATCTATCTATCTATCTATCTATATCCATCCATATTTATCTACATACCTATCTATATTCATCCATCTCTGTCATCTATTTATCTATCCATATTTATCATCTATCATCTATCTGTATCTATCCATCTTTATCTCTATTTATCTATCATATACTTATATATAATATTTATCATCTATCTCTTTCATCTATCATCTATGAACCTACTTATCTATTTACTTATCATCTATCACTCTATCATCTATCTATCTATCTATCTATCTATCTATCTACTTACCTATCTGTCTATCTAATTTGACTGTGTGTTTAGCATCTATCTCTATCATCTGTCTCAGTCATCCAATACCTATATGCTTGTCTGTCTGTACAGTGTACTAGATCATATTCTCCCTCATTATCATCTCTTATTCAACCTGCACAGAACCGTTTTCTCTCCCCATGATACCTTCCCATTTTCATGCCTTGGTTGTGGCCTGTTGTTCTTAACTAGGTTTGCAGTCATGAGCATGTGTGAAGGTTGGGTTTTTTTTTTAAATTTTTTTATTTTATTTAGTTTCTGATGAGGCCTACTACATTTTTTTTCTATATTTTTTGTTTACATTCCAAAGGCTTTCCCCTTTCCCATTCCCCCCTCACCATATGTCCCATAAGTCCTCTTCCCCTCACCCATTCCCCAATCACCCCCCCCATTTAGTTTCTGATGAGGCCTACTACTTTTTTTTTTTAATTAATTCACAGGAACATCCTTCCATTGACTAAATCAGGGAAGAACAGGAGTTTATGAAACCCTACTCCCTCCTTGGAAAATGTGTCTTGTGTTTAATGTTTCTTCCATGAAAATTTATAGATTTATATCACTCATTGTAATGTGACCTTTAATTGTAGAGTTCAAACTGAATACACTAAGGTAAATCATTTACACTGTTGTTTATTTATATCCTGGATATTCCTTGTCATCTATATACTACCTTTTTACCTTTCTTTGGATGTATTTATTACTGTAATAATTCCACATTAATTCTTCCATATAATAGACATTATTTTACTTCTAAATTTAAACTCATTCACCTATCTGTATGCATAAATACCTTTGCTTATATTTATGGATGTAAACATATATAGTGTATGCATATAGTATATATGTTCATAAACATAATTTTGTAATATATTCACATTGTCAAATAGTATAAAGTCATGTCAATATTATTCATATAATTTTATGCATAAAATAATATAAAAAGATCACACAAAATTATTGTGTAGATAAAATTCTTGATGTTTTATTTGTAAGAATCCATGTTATGATACTAAGAAACTAATCTCAGTCCATTGGATGTTTGTAGATATTTGGGTTATGCTGATCTTTGATATCTTTACTATCACAAACAATGTTTCAGAGGATATGCTCTTTCCACTCTTGTCTTGTCCTGTGGTGGTTTGGCTGGAATGATCCCCATAGGCTCTGGCGTTTCAATCTTTGGATCTCACCTGGCGGAGCTGTTTGGTAAGTTTTGGAGGCTTGGCCTTGCTGGAGAAACTATGCCAATGTGGATGGGATTTGAGCTTTAAAAAGCCAAGCACAGTCCCTAGTCAGTGCACTCCCCCACCTTCTCCTTGGATTCCAGATGTGAGAGCTCAGCTGTCTTGCCCCCACAGTCTGTGGCCTGCTGGCAAGATTATCTTCCTTGTTCTTACCTCTGTAGAACTCTGAGCCCAAACAAATCCGGCCTTCCTCAGGTCACCTTGGTTAAGGCATTTTATTAAACCAACAGAAAAGTAGCTGATACACCTCTTGTCCCCTTTCTTTTCCCCTGCTGCCCTCTCCTTTCTCCCCTCCCATTTCTTTCCCTTTGTTGCTTTTTTCCCCTGACAGTCCCAATAATTTAAACGTTTAAAGTGATTTCTAGCCTCTAGTTATTACTAACCCAATGCAACACTGCTCCTCTATTGTATCTACTTTGAACTTCTAATCTTTGGTCTCTAGTTACAAAAGTATAAGTTAAGCAGATACCCTTAGAAGTTAATTGCTAAGATCCAGATTCAGGCAGTCAGCATGAGATTTGGATACTGGGGGGCACAAAGAGAGTGTCTTACTAGGTTATGAAATTAATAGAAAGAGATCTGAGTTTGCAGGAAAAGAAGGCAGCCATCAGGATGGAAGCTCTATTTAAGCTGAAGCATGTAAAATCCTCTGCCCAGTGTAGGATGTGAACAGAGTTTCAGCAGTTCTCTCAATATTACAACATTTGATATTTAAAAACCTGAGTGTTTCACTGTTTTCTTGGTTTAATTCACACTGCATCAGATATCTGGCACTCAGACACACAGAGAAATTCCACAGAGATTCCAGAGTTGTTTGTAATATCCAGTCATGAGCTAGCTAGAGCATAACAAACATGACATTTATTCTCATTCTGAAACATTTAAGTCATCTAAAATGAGATGATGACCCTCACGGCTCCAAACTGAACAGAAGGTTCCCCAAGGAACCATCAGTGACATGGTCCCTTTCCTCCATACTCATTTAACAACTTTGTTCATGTCCCTTTGGTTCTAGCTCTGTGTCTGGGTCTCCTGATGATGTTTGTCATACACTGACACCATCTTTCTAGATCCTTACAATTTTCCAGCTGTTCTTCATATCATTTCCTTCACAAATCTTTAAAAACACCAGAATGGCTTGGAAACTCATCTAAAACTGCCTGGATGGAGGGTGGGCATGTCTTCTTGTGCATGCTTGCAGAATGTTCCAGGCAGTATGTCAAATTTTCCCCTTACCACAATCAATTTCCCCCTTTTTAATGTTATCAAAGCCACCTTTGTCATGGTATGTGAGTATAGGAACATGTGGCCTTAAAATATCCTTTTCTTACACAGAATAGACTAAAAGGTGACTAAGAAAACCATTCTTAGCAGACAAGCACATGGAAAACTGTATTACATAAATTTAGGTGTTAATTTGCTTTCTGCCATGCCTTGGCTCCAGGGACATCCTTTCTGAAGTGAATGAGATGTGAGGGTTTCTGTGTGTTTTCATCTAAGCAGAGGGAAGTTGCTGAATGCAGAACAGGCATATAGTCCTGTTAGCAGGAGATTAAGCCCTGACAAGCTCCTTGCCAATACTTTTCAAGCCAGCTATGTAAGTTACTCAAAAGTAGCAGACAAGTGAAAACAATTAAAGTCAGCCCTATCTGCCCAGCTTTCTTCTGATTGGATGGTTATTGCCGTGTCAGAGATGTGTCCAGGTCAGAAAGAACAACACCTGAGCTTCCCAAGGGAGGGTTTTTTTCTCTTTCATTGTTGTTATTTTAAGGGATAGAATTTACAAAATGTTATTGTCAAGTAAATCAAAAGAGTAAAATCTACATTAAACAGAACTACCTTTCAAGACGAAGCAAGGAATTCGCTTATCATCCCTAACCACACACTTCAAGAAATTTTAGTTGACTTAGAAGCAACACTGCAGTCATATTCACATAAACGAAACTAAACAGCCATGTTCATCAGGCATAATGTAAGTTACATGTGCCTCTATTGAGTTGTCTGCCTTGAGTTCAGACTGATTTAATGTTCCAATGGTTTAGTCTCTTCTTGTTCTAAAGTTTACCTTAGAAAAGCAAAACTTTTTCATTAACTGCCTTTTAGTTTTAGAACTAACTCTGCCTAAAAACAGTTTATTTTTTATTAGCTATAGTCTTTATTTACATTTGAAATCATCTATTTATGCACAAAACTTAGCAAATTTCAATTTTTTCAAGCTTCAAAGTATTTTCTTAATAAATGAGAGGTGCTTATAAAGCCATTCTATGTTTCAGAGTTTGTACTGAATGTATATCACTTAGGCACATATTTCATATATGCTTACTATGCAAAAAAGTGTAGTCATGACATATATCTTGACATAAAAATGTATATACATATGTGTGTGCACTTATAAACATTATATATATATATGTATATATATAATATTATGATGCACTGCTCTATTATGCAATATATGGAAGTCAACTTAGAAAAAGCTGAAGCTATAATATACAACATAATAAACTATATTTTCTATAATAGTTTGAAGCACCTATTCATTATTTCATTTGCCCACAAATTATTTTTTTTGGCTGTGTAAATTTTTTTAATTAAATTTTTATTTTCTATATTCTATGTTTACATTCCAAAGGCTTTGCACTTTCCCAGATCCCCCCCACCATACGTCCCATAATTCCTCTCCTCCCCAACTATTCCCGAATCATCCCGCCCCCCCACAATTTTTCTGTTCTGGGTCTACAAAATTGGATCCAATCTTTTCAGGCCCAGGGTCCTCTCCTTTCTTCTTCTTGGGAATCATTTGTCTTGCTAATTGTGCCTTGAGTATTTAGGGCTTCTGGGCTCATTAGTATCCACTTATCAGTGATTGCATTTCATGTGTATTCTTTTGTGATTGGGTTAACCCACTTAGGATGATATTTTCCAGATCTAACCATTTACCTACAAATTGCATGAATTCATTATTTTTAATTGCTGAGTAGTATTCCATTGTATAAATATACCACATTTTCTGTATCCATTCCTCCTTTGAGGGATATCTGGGCTCCTTCCAGTTTCTGGCTATTATAAACAAGGCTGCTATAAACATAGTGGAGCATGTGTCTTTATTGTATGGGGGGAATCCTCTGGGTATATGCCCAGAAGTGGTATGCCAGGGTCCTCTGGAAGTGACATGCCCAATTTTCTGAGGAACCGCCAAACTGATTTCCAGAGCTGTTTTACCATTTTGCAATCCCACCAACAGTGGAGGAGTGTTCCTCTTTCTCCACATCCTCGCCAGCACTTGTTGTCTCTTGAGTTTTTAATCTTAGCCATTCTGACTGGTGTGAGGTGGAATCTCAGGGTTGTTTTGATTTGCATTTCCCTGATGACTAATGATGTTGAACATAACTTAAGGTGTTTCTCGGCCATCCGAATTTCTTCTGGTGAAAATTCTTTGTTTAGCTCTGCACCCCACTTTTTGATAGGGTCATTTGGTTCTTTGGGGTCTAACTTCTTCAGTTCTTTGTATATATTGGATATTAGCCCTCAGTCGGGTATGGGGTTTGGTGAAGATCTTTTCCCACTTTGTTGGTTGCTGTTTTGTCCTTCTGAGAGTGTCCTTTGCCTTACAGAAACTTTGTAATTTTATGAGGTTCCATTTGTCAATTCTTGATCTTAGAGCATAAGCTATTGGTGTTCTGTTCAGGAACTTTCCCCCTGTGCACATGTCCTCCAGGGTCTTCCCCAGTTTCTTTTCTATTAATTTCAGTGTGTCTGGTTTTATGTGGAGGTCCTTGATCCACTTGGAGTTGATCTTAGTACAAGGAGATAAGAGTGGGTCGATTCGCAAAATTCTGCATGTTGACCTCCAATTGAACCAGCACCATTTGTTGAACAGGCTATCTTTTTTCCACTGGATGGTTGTAGCTCCTTTATCAAAGATCAAGTGACCATAAGTCTGTGGGTTCATTTCTGGGTCTTCAATCCTATTCCATTGATCTACTTGCCTGTTGCTGTACCAATACCATTCAGTTTTTAACACAATTGCTCTGTAGTACTGCTTGAGGTCAGGAATATTCATTCCCCCAGAAGTCCTTTTATTGTTGAGTATAGTTTTAGCTATCCTGGGTTTTTTGTTGTTCCAGATGAATTTGAGAATTGCTATTTCTAGATCTATGAAGAATTGAGTTGGGATTTTGATAGGGATCGCATTGAATCTGTAGATTGCTTTTGGCAAGATGGCCATTTTTACTATATTGATCCTGCCAATCGAGGAACAAGAAATATTTTTCCATCTTCTGAGGTCTTCTTCGATTACTTTCTTCAAAGACTTGAAGTTCCTGTCATAGAGATCTTTCCCTTGTTTGGTTAGAGTTACGCCAAAATACTTTATGTTGTTTGTGGCTATTGTGAATGGTGTTATTTCCCTAACTTCTTTCTCAGCCTGCTTGTCCTTTGAGTACAAGAAGGCTACTGATTTGCTTGAGTTAATTTTATAACCAGCCACTTTGCTGAAGTTCTTTATCAGCTGTAGAAGTTCTCTGGTGAAGTTTTTTGGGTCACTTAAGTAAACTATCATATCGTCTGCAAATAATGATACTTTGACTTCTTCCTTTCAATTTGTATCCTTTGACTTCCTTATGTTGTCTAATTGCTCTCGCTAGAACTTCAAGTACTATATTGAAAAGATATGGAGAGAGAGGGCAGCCATGTCTAGTCCCTGATTTTAGTGGGATTGCTTCAAGTTTCTCTACATTTATTTTGATGTTGACTACTGGTTTGTGGTAGACTACTTTTACTATGTTTAGGTATGGGCCTTGAATTCCTGCTCTTTCCAAGACTTTTAGCATGAAAGGATGCTGAATTTTGTCGAATGCTCTTTCAGCATCTAATGAGATTACCATGTGTTTTTTCCTTTTAGTTTGTTTATGTAGTGTATTAAGTTGATGGATTTCCATATATTGAACCATCCCTGCATTCCTGGGATGAAGCCTACTAGATCATGGTGAATGATCGTTTTGATGTGTTCTTGGATTCGGTTGGCAAGCATTTTATTTAGTATTTTTGCATCGATATTCATAAGGGAAATTGGCCTGTAGTTCTCTTTCTTTGTTGGATCATTTGTGGTTTAGGTATCAGCTTAATTGTGGCTTCGAAGAATGAGTTGGGCAGTGTTCCTTCTATCTCTATTTTGTGGAATAGTTTGAAGAGTATTAGTGTTAAGTCGTCTTTGAAGGTCTGGTAGAATTCTGCACTAAAACCATCTGGTCCCATACTTTATTTGGTTGGAAGGCTTTCTATAACCCCTTCTGTTTCTTTAGGGGTTACGGTACTATTTAGCTGATCTAATTGATGCTGATTTGATTTTGGTATTTGGTATCTGTCTAGGAAACTGTCCATTTCCTCCAGATTCTCCAGTTGTGTTGAGTATAGACCTTTGTAGTAGGATCTGATGATCTTTTGAATTTCCTCAGTTTCTGTTAATATGTCCCCCTTTTCATTTCTAATTTTGTTAATACTGTCTCTGTGTCCTTTGGTTAGTCTGGCTAAGGGTTTATCTATCTTGTTGATTAACTCAAAGAACCAGCTCCTGGTTTTGTTGATTCTTTGTATGGTTTCTTTGTTTCTACTTAATTGATTTCAGCCCTTAGTTTGATGATTTCATGTCTTCTACTCCTCCTGGGTGAATTAACTTCTTTTTCTTCCAGGGCTTTAACATGTGCCGTTAAGCTGCAAGTGTATGCTCTCTCCAGAGGTTATCTTTTTAGATGCACTTAGAGCTATGAGTTTTCCTCTTAGCACTGCTTTCATTGTGTCCCATAGATTTGGATAGGTTGTACCTTCATTTTCATTGAATTCTAAAAAGTCTTTGATTTCGTTTTTTATTTCTTCCTTGACCAAGGTGTCATTGAGTAGAGTATTGTTCAGTTTCCATGTGTATGTGGGCTTTCTATTGTTTTTGTTGCTATTGAAGACCACTCTTACTCCATGGTGATCTGATAGGAGGCATGGGATTAGGTCGATCTTCTTGTATTTGTTGACATCTGTCTTTTGACCAATTATATGTTCAATTTTGGAGAAGATACCATGCGGTGCTGAGAAAAAGGTATAGTCTTTTGCTTTAGGAAGAAATGTTCTATATATATCTGTTAAATCCAATTGGTCCAGAGTTTCAATTAGTTTCACTGTGTCCATGTTTAGTTTCTGCTTTCCTGATCGGTCCATTGAGGAGAGTGGAGTGTTGAAGTCACCCACAATTATTATGTTAGTAGTAATGTGTGCTTTAAGCTTTAGTAAGGTTTCTTTTACGAATAAGGGTGCCTTTACATTTGGAGCATAGATGTTCAGTATTGAGAGCTCTTCTTGGTGGATTTTCCCTTTGACCAGCAAGAAGTGACCTTCGGAGTCTCTTTTGATGACTTTAGGTTGGAAGTCAATTTTATCTGATATTATAATGGCTACTCCGGCTTGTTTCCTGATTCCATTTGCTTGTAAAATTGTCCCCCAGCCTTTTAATCTAAGGCAGTGTTTGCCTTTAACACTGAGATGTGTTTCCTGTTTGCAGCAAAATGTAGGGTCCTGTTTCCATATACAGTCTGTTAATCTATGTCTTTTTATTGGTGAATTGAGTCCATTGATGTTAAGAGATATTAAGGAATAGTAATTATTACCTCCCGACATTTTTGAAATTATTTGTTATATTTGAGAGGTTATCTTCTTTTGTGTTTTATAAGAGGAGGTTTCTGTCCTGCTTCCTCTGGGGTTTATTTTCCTTCCTTGTCTTGTTTTTTTCCCCCTATTATCCTTTGTAGGGCTGGATTTGTGGAAAGATTATGTGAGAATTTGGTTTTGTCATGGAATACCTTGTTGTCTCCATCTATGGCAATTGAGAGTTTTGCTGGGTAAAGTGGTTTTGGCTGAAATTTGTGTTCTCTTAGAGTTTGCATGATATCTGGCCAGGATCTTCTAGCTTTCATGGTCTCAGGTGAGAAGTCTGGTGTTATTCTGATAGGTCTTCGTTTATACATTACTTGGCCTTTTTCTCTTGTTGTCTTTAATATTCTTTCTTTGTTTAGTACATTTAGAATTTTGATTATTATGTGACCGGATGGATTTCTGTTCAGGTCCAGTCTGTTTGGAGTTCTATAGGCTTCTTGTATATTCATGGGCATCTCTCTCTTTAGGTTGGGGAAGTTTTATTCCATAATTTTGTAGAAGATATTTGCTGGCCCTTTAACTTGTAAATCTTCCCTCTCGTCTATACCTATAATCCTTAGGTTTGGTCTTCTCATTGTGTCCTGGATTTCCTGGATGTTTTTGGTTACCACCTTTTTGCATTTAGTATTTTCTTTGACTGTTGAATCAATGGTTCCTATGTTATCTTCGGCTTCTGAGATTCTGTCTTCTATCTCTTGTATTCTATTGTTGATATTTGCATCGATGGCCCCTGATTTCTTCCCAAGGTTTTCAATCTCCAATGTTTTGCCATCTGGTTATTTCTGGTGTTAGTTGGCCTTGTTGTCACTGGCTGGTGTTTGAACCTCCAAAACAACTGGGCTCACCTGTTGTTTCTCTACTGGTGACTATGCTGCAAGATAGAGACTGCCTCTGTGAGTGCTGAGGGGACCTCAGGGAGGGCAGTTCCCAACCGAGTTGGTGCAAGGCCTGAGGGCATGGAGATGTCTCTCCAGTTTCTGCCCTTGCCCTGGTTAGTGGAGTGAGCCTGGAGGATCCTCCCTAGTGCTCATAGCCCCTGATTGAATCTGTCTACCTGGGCCTCTCTTGTTGTGTCCTGGTAGCAATATGGAGGCCTACCAAGGGGCTGTTTGCATGCTGCTCCCAGCTGCCTTGGTGCAAGGCCAGAGGGCGTGGAGAAGTCCTGCAGATCCTTGGTGCTGGGCCTGGCTGGTGGCGAGAGCCTGTCGGATCCACCCACATGATGGTTGCCCCGGCTGTTGTCTGTCTACCTGGGCCTCTCTAGCCCTGTCCTGGTAGCAATATGGAGACTTACCACAACCACTGATCTAAGGGACCACGCGCTGGCTGCTTCCAGCTGCATTGTTGCAGGGCTGGAGGGTGTGGAGAAGTCCCACAGAGCCTCGGTGCTGGGCCTGGCTGGTGGCAAGAGCCTGGAGGATCCACCCGCATGATGGTAGCCCTGGCAGGAGTCTGTCTACCTGGGCCTCTCTAGCCCTGTCCTGGTAGCAATATGGAGGCTTACCACGACCACCTGCCCTCAATTTGTTTAACAATCTTCTTATTATGGCTGCATCTGGTATCTCCATTACTTATGAAAACTATGTGCCATCAATGCAAAACTTTTTTTCTTTTCTTTTTTTTTATTGGATATATTCTATATGTACATTTCATTTCCCGTTTTTTGTTTCCCCACACCCCTAAGGTCCTACATGCCCTTTTCCCTCCACCTGCTCCCTCATCCACCCCTTCCTACTTCCCTGTTCTGGTATTCCCCTACACTGATGCTTTGATCGTTTCTGGCACTAGTGTCCATTCCGTTCTTCTTGTCAGACATCATTTGGTATGTGAATTGTGTCTTTGGTGTCCCAAGATTGTAGGCTAATATCCACTTATCAGTGACTGATTACCATGGGTATTCTTTTGAGACTGGGTTACCTCACTTAGTATGATGTTGTCCAGCTCCATTCATTTCTCTAAGAATTTCATGAATTCATTGTTTCTAAAGGCTGAATAGTGCTCCATTGTGTATATATACCACATTTTTGTATCCATTCCTCTGTTGAGGGACATCTGGGTTCTTTCCAGCTTCTGGCTATTATAAATAAGGCTGCTATGAACATAGTGGAGCATGTATCCTTATTGCATGCTGGGGAGTCTTCTGGGTATATTCTCAGGAGTGGTATGGCTGGATCCTCCGGAAGTATCATGTCCAGTTTTCTGAGGAACTGCCAGACTGATTTCCAAAGTGGTTGCACCAGCTTGCATTCCCACCAGCAGTGGAGGAGTGTTCCTCTTTCTCCACATCCTCGCCAACACCTGATGTCTTCTGAGTTTTTAATCCTAGCCATTCTGACAGGTGTGAGGTGAAATCTCAGGGTTGGTTTTTTTTTTTTCATTTTTTTTATTGGAAATATTCTATATTTACAATTCATTTCCCTTTTTCTGGTTCCGCACCCCCAAATGTCCCACATGCCCTTTTCCTTCCCCCTGCTCCCTCATCCACCCCCTCCCACCTTACTGTTCTTTTACTCCCCCACAATGATACTTTGGTCCATTCTAGCAACAGTGTCCACTCCTTTCTTCTTGTGAGACATCACTTGATATGTGATTTATGTCTTTGGTGATCCAAGCTTCTAGGCTAATATCCACTTATCAGTGACTGTATACCATGGGTATTCTTTTGAGACTGGGTCACCTCACTTAGTATGACGTTCTCCAGCTCCATCCATTTCTCTAAGAATTTCATGAATTCATTGTTTCTAATGGCTGAATAGTACTCCATTGTGTATATATACCACATTTTTTGTTTCCATTCCTCTGTTGAGGGACATCTGGGTTCTTTCCAGCTTCTGGCTATTATATATAAGGCTGCTATGAACATAGTGGAGCATGTATCCTTATTGCATGCTGGGGAATCTTCTGGGTATATTCCCAGGAGTGGAATGGCTGGGTTCTCCGGAAATATCACGTCCAGTTTTCTGAGGAACCGCCATACTGATTTCCAGAGTGGTTGTACCAGCTTGCATTCCGACCAGCAGTGGAGGAGTGTTCCTCTTTCTGCACATCCTTGCCAACACCTGATATCTTCTGAGTTTTTAATCTTGGCCATTCTGACTGGTGTGAGGTGAAATCTCAGGGTTGTTTTAATTTGCATTTCCCTAATGACTAATGATGTTGAACATTTTTTAAGGTGTTTCTCAGCCATCCGAATTCCTTCAGGTGAAAAGTCTCTGTTTAGCTCTGTACCCCATTTTTTGATAGGGTTATTTGGTTTTCTTGGGTCTAACCTCTTGAGTTCTTTGTATACATTGGAAATTAGCCCTCTGTCAGATGTGGGGTTGGTGAAGATTTTTTCCCAATTTGTTGGTTGCCGATTTTTCCTTTTGACAGTGACTTTTGCCTTATAGAAACTTTGTAGTTTTATGAGGTCCCATTTGTCTATTCTTGCTCTTAGAGCATAAGCAATTGGTGTTCTGTTCAGGAATTTTTCCCCTGAGCCAATGTCCTCAAGGGTCTTTCCCAGTTTCTTTTCTATTAGTTTTAGTGTGTCTGGTTTTATGTGGAGCTCTTTGATCCACTTGGAGTTGAGCTTAGTGCAAGGAGATAAGAGTGGATCAATTCTCATTCTTCTGCATGTTGACCTCCAGTTGAGCCAGCACCATCTGTTGAAAAGGCTATCTTTTTTCCACTGGATGTTTTCAGCTCCTTTGTCGAAGATCAATTGGCTATAGATGTGTGGGTTCAATTCTGGGTCTTCGATCCTATTCCATTGATCCGCCTCTCAGGGTTGTTTTGATTTGCATTTCTCTAACGACTAATGATGTTGAACATTTTTTAAGGAGTTTCTCAGCCATCCGAATTTCTTCAGGTGAAAAGTCTTTGTTTAGCTCTGTACCGCATTTTTGGATAGGGTTATTTTGTTTTCTGGGGTCTAACTTCTTGAGTTCTTTGTATACATTGAATATTAGTGCTCTGTCGGATGTGGGATTGGTGGAGATCTTTTCCCAATTGGCTGGTTGTGGATTTGTCCTTTTGACAATGTCTTTTGCCTTACAGAAACTTTGTAATTTTATGAGCCCATATTTGTCTATTCTTGATCTTAGAGCATAAGCAATTGGCGTTCTGTTCAGAAATTTTCCCCCTGAGCCAATGTCCTCAAGGGTCTTCCCCAGTTTCTTTTCTATTAGTTTTAGTGTGTCTGGTTTTATGTGGAGGTCCTTGATCCACTTGGAGTTGAGCTTAGTGCAAGGAGATAAGAGTGGATCAATTCTCATTCTTCTGCATGTTGACCTCCAGTTGAGCCAGCACCATCTGTTGAAAAGGCTATCTTTTTCCACTGGATGTTTTCAGCTCCTTTGTTGAAGATCAATTGCCCATATATGTGTGGGTTCAATTCTGGGTCTTCAATCCTATTCCATTGATCTACTTCCCTGTCACCGTACCAATACCATGCAGTTTTTAACACTACTGCTCTGTAGTATTCCTTGAGGTCCGGGATATTGATTCCCCCACGTTTGTTTACTGCTGATGAGAGTTTTAGCTATCCTGGGTTTTTTGTTATTCCAGATGAATTTGAGAATTGCTTTTTCTAACTCTATAAAGAACTGAGTTGGAATTTTGATGGGGATTGCATTGAATCTGTATATTGCTTTTGGCAAGATTGCCATTTTAACTATATTAATCCTGCCAACCCACGAGCATGGAAGATTTTTCAATTTTCTGAGGTCTTCTTCAATTTCCTTCTTCAGAGACCTGAAGTTTTTGTCATATAAAACTTTCACTTGTTTGGTTATAGTCACACCAAGATACTTTATATTGTTTGTGGCTATTGTAAAGGGTGCCATTTCCCTAATTTCTTTCAGGATAAAGGCCTGCTTATCCTTTGCATATAGGAAGGCTACTGATTTGCTTGAGTTGACTTTATAACCAGCCACTTTGCTGAAGTTGTTTATCAGCTGTAGGAGTGCTCTGGTGGAGTTTTTTGGGTCACATAAGTATACTATCATATCATCTGCGAATAGTGATAGTTTGACTTCTTCCTTTCCAATTTATATCCCTTTGACTTTCTTACATCGTCGAATTGCTCTAGCTAGTACCTCAAGTACTATATTGAAGAGATATGGTGAGAGGGGGCAGCCTTGTCTAGTCTCTGATTTCAGTGGGATTGCTTCAAGTTTCTCTCCATTTACTTTGATGTTGGCTATTGGTCTGCTGTAAATTGCTTTTACTATGTTTAGATATGGGCCTTGAATTCCTGTACTTTCCAAGACTTTAAGCATGAAAGGATGCAGAACTTTGTCAAATGTTTTTCATCATCGAATGAGATGACCATGTGGTTTTTTTCTTTGAGTTTGTTTATGTAGTGGATCACATTGATGGATTTCTGTATATTGAACCATCCCTGCATCCTTGGGATGAAGCCAACTTGATCATGGTGAATGATCGTTTTGATGTGTTCTTGGATTCGGCTGGCAAGTATTTTATTTAGTATTTTTGCATCAATATCCATAAGGGAGATTGGGTTGTAGTTCTCTTTCTTAGTTGGACCTTTCTGTTGTTTTGGTATCAGGGTAATTGTGGCTTCATAGAATGAGTTGGGTAGTGTTCCTTCTGTTTCTATTTTGTGGAATAGTTTGAAGAGTATTGGTATTAGGACTTCTTAGAAGATCTGATAGAATTCTGCACTAAAACCTTCTGGTCCTGTACTTTTTTTGGTTGGCAGACATTCTATGACCCCTTCTATTTCTTTGGGGGTTATGGGTCTGTTTAGATGATCTATTTGATCCTGATTTAATTTTGGTATTTGGTTTCTGTCTAGGAAATTGTCCATTTCCTCCAGATTCTCCAGTTGTGTTGAGTATAGGCTTTTGTAGTAGGATCTGATGATTCTTTGAATTTCCTGTTTCTGTTGTTATATCTCCCTTTACATTTCTAATTTTGTTAATTTGATTACTGTCTCTGTGCCCTTTGGTAAGTCTGGCTAGGGGTTTATCTATCTTGTTGATTTTCTCAAAGAACCAGCTCCTGGTTTTGTTGATTCCTTATTGGTTCGCTTTGTTTCAACTTGATTGATTTCAGCCCTGAGTTTGATGATTTCCTGTCTTCTATTCCTCCTGGGTAAAATGGCTTCTTTTTGTTCTAGGGCTTTCAGGTGCGCCATTAAGTTGCTAGTGTATGCTCTCTCCTGTTTCTTTTTGGAGACACTCAGGGCAATGAGTTTTCCTCTTAGCACTGCTTTCATTGTGTCCCATAGATTTGGGTATGTTGTACCTTCATTTTCATTAAATTCTAAAAAGTCTTTGATTTCTTTCTTTATTTCTTCCTTGACTAAGGTATCATTGAGTAGAATATTGTTTAGCCTCCACATGTATGAGGATTTTCTGTTGTTTTTGTTGCTATTGAAGAACACTCTTTCTCCATGGTGATCTGATAGGAGGCATGAGATTAGTTCGATCTTTTTATATTTATTGAGGTCTTGTGACCAATTATATGGTCGATTTTGGAGAAGGTACCATGAGGCGCTGAGAAAAAGGTATAGTCTTTTGCTTTAGGATGAAATGTTCTCTATATATCTGTTAAATCCAATTGGTCCAATGTTTCAATTAGTTTCCCTGTGTCTCTGTTTAGTTTCTGTTTTCCTGATCGGTCCATTGAGGATAGTGGAGGGTTGAGGTCCCCCACAGTTATTGTGTTAGGTGCAATGTGTGCTTTGAGCTTTAGTAAAGTTTCTTTTACAAATGAGGGTGCCCTTGCATTTGGAGTGTAGATGTTTAGAATTGTGAGATCTTCTTGGTGAATTCTTCCTTTGACTAGCAATAAGTGACCTTCTGTGTCTCTTTTGATGACTTTGGGTTGAAAGTCAATTTTATCTGATATTAGAATGGCTATTCTAGCTCACTTCCTGTGACCATTTGCTTGCAAGGTTGTCCTCCAGCCTTTTACTCTAAGGTAGTGTTTGTCTTTAACTCTGAGGTGTGTTTCCTGTATGCAAAAAAATGTAGGGTTCTGTTTCCGTATCCAGTCTGTTAGTCTATGTCTTTTTATTACGGAATTGAATCCATTGATGTTCAGGGATATTAAGGAATAGTGATTATTTGTTCCTGTCATTTTTTATCTTATTTTTGTTTTTTGAGTAGTTATCTTCTTTTGAGTTTGATGGAAGCAGGTTACTATCTTGCTTTTTCTTGGGTGCAGTTTCCCTCCTTGTCTTGGAGATTTCCTCCTATTATCCTTTGTAGAGCTGGGTTAGTGGAAAGATATTGTGTAAATTTGGTCCTGTCATGGGATATTTTGATTTCTCCATCTATATTGATTGAAAGTTTTGCTGGGTATAGTAATCTTGGCTGGCATTTGTGTTCTCTTAGGGTCTGCATGAGATCCGCCCAGGATCTTCTAGCTTTCATGGTTTCTGGATAGAAGTCTGGTGTGATTCTGATAGGTCTTCCTTTATATATTACTTGGCCTTTTTCTCTTACTGCCTTTAATATTCTTTCTTTGTTTAGTACATTTGGGGTTTTGATTATTATGTGACGGGAGGTATTTCTGTTCTGGTCCAGTCTGTTTGGAGTTCTATAGGCTTCTTGTATATTCATGGGAATCTCTCTCTTTAAGTTAGGAAAGTTTTCTTCCATAATTTTGTTAAAGATAATTGCTGGCCCTTTAAGTTGTAGATCTTCACTCTCAGCTATCCCTATAATCCTTAGGTTTGGTCTTCTCATTGTGTCTTGGATTTCCTGGATGTTTTGGGTTACAAGCCTTTTGGATTTTGTGTTTTCTTTGACTGTGGAATCAATGGTTATGATGTTATCTTCAGCATCTGAGATTCTTATCTCTATCTCTTGTATGCTGTTGTTGATGTTTGCATCTATGACCCCTGATTTCTTCCCAAGGTTTTCTATCTCCAAAGTTGCTTCCTTTTGTGATTTCTTAGTTGTTTGTACCTCTGTGTTCAGATCTTGGATGGTTTTACCCAGTTCCTTCATTTGTTTGTTTGTGTTTTCTTGTAATTCTTTAAGAGATTTTGTGTTTCCTCTTTCGTGATGTCTGCCTGTTGTTTCAAGTTCTCCTGCATTTCTTTAACTGATTTTCTTATTTCCTCTTTATTGTTTTCTCTCTGTTGGCCTATATTCTCCTGGAGTTCTTTAATATATTTTTGTGTTTGCATTGTAAGAGCTTCTACCCTATTGATGTTCCCCTGCATTTCTTGAAGAGATTTGTTTATGTCTTTTTTGCCTTCCTCGAGCAGCATCATGACCAGTGCTTTTATATCCAACTCTTGTTTCTCTGGTGTGCTGGGGTATCCAGGACTTGCTGTGTTTGGTGAATTGGGTTCAGATCCTGCCATATTGCCTTGATTTTTGTTTGTAATGTTACTACATTTGCCTTTTGCCATCTGTTTGTCTCTAGAGTTAGTTGGTCTTGTTCTCAGTGGTTGGGTGTTTGAGGTTCTTGTGAGCCTGGTGTTTCTCGCTGCTGTTGTAGAGGGCGTCCAAGCTCCCAGGGTGGAGACCGGGAGGTTTCAGTTACTGGGCTCTCAGTTACCTCCTCAGCTCTGCTGTGCTGGATCTAAGTATTCCCAAGGCTCGCTGCTGGACCTCCAATTGGCCTCCCGCTGTCTCTTCCTGGCCTGCCTAGTTGCTAGCTCTTAAGAATCAGATTTTTTTTTTCCTCCACCGATCTGTGCTAGTCTGTTAGATCTTTATGGTGTCCTGGCTTCCTCTGTTGGTTCTCTATGGTGACCTGTTCAGGCCACCAGCTCCATAATGGTGGTGGGTCTCAGGGCTCTGTCTAACCACTGGGTTCCCTACAGGACTGGAGGTTCCCTGGTTGGGCTGCTAGCACCTAGATGGTAGTACTCTCAGTCCACAGGGCTCTGTCATGGTAGCTGTCTGTGGTGTCCTGAGGCACGATGTCAGCCTCTGGCTGTACTCCAGGAACCGACCCACTAGCAGGTTGGTGCCCCCTTGGGTTGGCGCATAGACTGCTTGCCAAGCTGATCTGGCTCTGTATGCACTGCCAAGCTGTTGGTGCACAGACCTATCTCCAACCTCCTTTGGCTCTGGCCGTGAGCAAGAGCCTGACCAGGTGTTCTTTGTCAGGCTAAGTCTCTGTCCAAGCACCTGAACCCAGCCGCCAGAAGGCAGTCCGCAGCGACCTGAGGGAAGATGGTGGCCAGCTGCAAGCCTGCTAGGCGGTCCTCCAGGGATCAGGGACAGCCTCTGAGTTGCAGGTGCACAGAGCTCCTGCTGACCTTCCCTGGCTCTGGGGGCCAGCAAGGGCCCGACCAGGTATTCGTTGCTAGGCCAAGTCTCTGTCCACGAACCTGAACCCAGTCGCCAGCAGGCAGTCCGCAGCAACCTGAGGGAAGATGGTGGCCGGCTGCAATAAAAAACTTTTAACCTAAAGCCTAATTGTTTTATTATTGAAAACATTTTTTCTCATACAATTTATTCCTCTCCCTCAACTTTTCACAGATCCTCACGACCTTACTTTTTACCCAAATCTATACCCTTTATTGCTCTCTTTCTATATGAAACAATCAGGAATCTAAAACATATCAATTTTGATATAGCAATATATAATGCTAAAATAAAATTTGAGAATAAGTGCTCATACATGAAAATAAGAATTTTATAAAAAATCTTTCCAAATATTATTTAAAATAGATGTATGAATTCTTGCTTAATAAAGACATTGTAAGAGCAAAAATTTGAATGTCATTTTCCTACTTCATAGTAATAGTATCCTTAATAAGAAATATTATGAACAAATTCTGAAATACTCTTTTGAATATGACTCTACAAATGCACTTGTATCACATGGTAAGATGTTAACCTCACAAAGAGAAACTTAAATATTTATTTAACATTATTTGTGTTTATATTTTCCTGTATATATGACTACACTATCTTTAAGTTAACTGCTTATTAAAAGTAAATGATATCAGGGTTAGGAGACAGATCATTTAAAGAAGTGCTAATGTCACAAGTATGTGGATCTGATTTCAATACCCTGGATCCATGGAGAAATTCTTGGCATGGTGAAACCAACTTGTAACCCCAGCCCTGAGTTGATGGTGTGAGGATGTCTAGGGCCCACTCTCTAGGACTCTATCCTATCTGGTGAGATCTGAGCCACCAGCTGAGAGATCCTGTCACTGAGAATGACACATGAAGTTCTCTTCTGATGTTTACAAGTATATGCCCATGTGTACATCTACCTTCATACACATTGATGAGTGTGTAAAACATATAAAGATTAAAATTTCTAAAGAGCAAAATGGAAAATAAGTATTATAGATGCATATCACACTAACATTTTGAATGTGTGTTAAGTATATTGACAGATGTAAGAGGTATAAGACTGTTGATTAGTAAGATACTAAATTTTGTATGATGGTATTTGTAGGGTTGCTTTATGCAGTATTCCATTACATATGTTATGTTAAGATCATCCCATGTATTCTTTGACTCTCTGGGACTTTTATCATGAAAGAAGTTTGGATTTTTTCAGAGGTCTTTTTCTTAATGAGTGAGGTGATTATGTCGTTTCTGCTTTTAGTATATGAATGTGATGGTTTTACTAATTTAAGGATGTTGAATCATCCTCTATCTCGGCATAGAATTCAGATATCTCTATAGTCAAAATCTTGCACACTTTCAGCAGATTGACTAGTCAGTCTACACCTCAATGACAATTTACTCCCCTTTAAGACTGTTGGGTGGCCCTGGAGCATCTTAAAAGTTTTACCATTCCCCGCTATATGATCTTTTCTTTTCATCTCTGTCCATGAACTCCTTCTTTCCTCCTAGAGGGAATGGGTCAATTTAAAGTAACTTACCAACAACTCTTGGGTATATACTGTTTGTATCTGATAGTTTGCATTTGATTCAAATTACCAGCCAAAGTATGGTAGCTCACACTTTCAATGTCAGCAGTCAGGAGGCATGCAGATTTCTTCCTGGTGAGCCAGCCAGGCCAAAACCAGAACCAAAACTAAACCAAAACCAAAACCAGAACCAAAACCAAAACCAAAACCAAAACCAAAACCAAAACCAAAACCAAAACCAAAACCAAAACCAAAACCAAAACCAAAACCAAAAGCAGAATGTTCCAGAATGGGTTTCTAGGAGCCTGAGGCCATATATACATTGGAGAAAGGTAAGCACCTCAAGTGGCCCTGACAGTAGCCAATAAATGGAGGCAGAAATAAGAAGAGATCTTGTATCAAAAGGACAGGAAGAGTAGATACCTGAGGAACGTGTGGTCACAGAAGTTGTAGATTCTGATCATCAGACTTCCAGGGAGGTCTCAAGATTTGTGAAACACAGCCTGTGAGCCTACATGATTAAGGAACCCTAGTATCTAATTTTGACAGTGCCACTTGCCTCCTTTTCCTTCAGTATTTACTGATCCTCTTTATTATCAGACACTGAGTGAAGGAGAGAATCCAAAGAGCAGCTACAAGTGCTTACTGCATACCACAGTCTTCTAAGTTCCAGCAGTATCGGAACCATCAACTGCTTCCTAACATTTATTTAGCCAGCATACGCTACATTGAGAGGCAATTAATTATCACAAAGCCACTAAGTGCCATTAATTTGGTAAAAGCACTCATTTCTCTTAAGCTGAATGCCATATTCTTGTAAACATCAGTCACTCTAGATCCTGAAACAAATCTAAAAGCAAACAAAACCCAATCTTAAACTTTTTTGGTTTCAGTAAAATAATGCAATTTATTCTCATTTTGACAATAGGGAAGCTGTAAGTTATTGTGAACAAATTCCACCCTCGCACCCTAGTCTACTCCCAGCTTGTAGCTTTTATAACTCTGCCCTAACATGTTCCATCTGGGGGTGCTCTGGCATCCATCTTCTCAGTGCTGTGCACGTTCCATCGGGAGGTCTCCCTGCTGCTGACTGGGAACATCCATTGTTCCTTTATTTTCATTTCTGAACAAGGTAACAAGTTTCATTGAACAATTCCAATTATGACAAAATGGTGGACTGTTTTTCCTTTTTAATTTTGAATCTAGTATACCTTCTTATGATTATCCTGAGTTTTCACTGTGCCTGTCACTTTCAGAGTTTATCAGAAAAGTATAAATTGTCTTGTGGCTTTAAAAATCCATGCCACAACTGTGCTAAACTTAAGACGAGTATTTTAAATAGTCTAGTGGAAATCAGTGACACCCAATGTGAGCTGGATGATTAAAAATTCAGGACAAACCAATCCACACGAGCAACATTGTCAACTGTTGTCTATGTGCAAAACGTGAGCACACTAGAGCACATTTTAAGGACCAAAAGAGAATTCTCCAATCAGAGGGTTCTCTACTGTTCTTTCTCTTTGAGTGTGATACTGACAGTCTAGGACTTTTACACTATAAGGAGGTTCAGGACAGCAAGAAACTAACCCGTTCACTCACAGAACTTCTTGACAGCCCACAGTGTTAGAAAAACTTCAGGGAATCTTAGTTAATTTGACTTGGCTTAAATACATTCTAAGCACCGATATGAGGCTGGGAAACTTTTTATTTTTCTAGATTTTTTTCCTAAGGCTGGAGATGCAGTTCAGTTGTAGAGTGCTTGCCTAGTAAATGTGAAGACTTGGTTATGCATACCAACTGCAAAAATGTGGGAAGCATATTTTTGTTTGTAGAGACAGGGTTTCTCTGTAGAGCCCTGAAAGTCCTGGAACTCTGTAGAACAGGATAATCTGGAACTCACAGAGATTTGCTTGCTGCTGCCTCTTTGAATGCTGGAATTTAAGGTGTGTGCCATCACAACCCAGAAATACAATTCTTCTTCAACTACCAGCATTCCTTTTACAGTTTCACTGGAAGGAAACTACAGACCTGGTCTTATCTCAGCATACTTCAACACTTGTGCTAAAAGATGTTATATCCTGAAAATCTGTTCTACCAAACTAATAACCCTGTGCCTCTTAGACAGGGATGCCATTCTTGGAGCGTTCTTCTCATCTGTATGAGGTTAGATTGCTTAGGAACTGTGATGAGCCACCAGCTCTATTGCCAAGAGCTTTCATGTATATTCTCCACAGTCATTTTTCAAAGTTAGTTTTTTTCTCAGTAGCCATGAATGTCTAACAAACCCTAAAGTTCCAGCTGCTGTGGATAATTCTCTGGATTTAATTGTCACCACAGCTTCACTGGGCAGCAGTGATATCGACAAGGCAAGTCAGAACCAGATATCTTCCCTCTGGTGCCATAACTTACTATCACACTCTTTTAAAAAATGGGTTCACACCATTGCCTCTGCTTCTTCCTCCACCAAAGAGAGGCTGTGTCTAACTTGTTTTTGAAGGACAGAATACAATTAGTTATATCAACTAGAATTTGCTTTTCCTCAGTGAAACTGGTAAACATTTCAGTCTTCTCTTTCCTTTGAAAACGTATTTTCAGGGCACAGAAAGCTCAGCTGCGGGTGCAGACTACCGGCCGGGACCAGCTCTCTGAGCGGACTAGCAGCGAGGGGCCACCAGGCCGCCTCGGGGCACAGCTCGGAACTCTAGCAGCTGGAGTCAGGGGCCTGGACTCAGAGCGAGCATAGTCCAGCACAGACAACATAGCCAGAAGGGAGCAGCAGAGCCGGGTACAAGCAGCTCAGCCAAGGCCATGAGGTGCTTTCAGCTGGGGCAGCCATCTTGCCCCAGACCCCCACGCACAAACAGCGGGCACACTGGACACAGTGAGCGGTTGGAATCAGGTGCGTGGCCAGAGTTATAGCTTAGCTTAGCTCTGCAGGAGATCCGGGCACAGAAAACTCAGCTGCGGGTGCAGACTACCGGCCGGGACCAGCAATCTGAGCAGACTAGCAGCGAGGGGCCACCGGGCCGCCTCGGGGCACAGGTCGGAACTCTAGCAGCTGGAGTCAGGGGCCTGGACTCAGAGCGAGCATAGTCCAGCACAGACAAGCTGCCAGAAGGGATCTGTCTCCTGGGGACAGGCGTGCTGTGCTTTCAGCAGGGCGCCATCTACAATAAGACCAACTAACGCCAGAGATAAAGAGATGGCAAAAGGCAAACTTAGGAACGTTATTAACAGAAATCAAGGCAATATGGCACCATCTGAACCCAATTCGCCAACCACAGCAAGTCCAGGATACCCCAGCACACCAGAAAAACAAGAGTTAGATATAAAAGCACAGGTCATGATGCTCCTAGAGGAACACAAAAAAGACATAAACAAATCTCTTAAAGAAATGCAGGGGAACATCAATAGAGTAGAAGTTCTTACAATCCAAACACAAAAAGCACTTAAAGAACTCCAGGAGAATATGGGCTATCAGAGAGAAACCAATAAAGAGGAAATGAGAAAATCAGTTAAAGAAATGCAGGAGAACTTGAAACAACAGGCAGAAGTCATGAAAGAGGGAGCACAAAAATATATTAAAGAATTACATGAAAACACAAACAAACAAATGATGGAACTGAGCGAAACCATCCAAGATCTGAACACAGAGGTAGAAACAACTAAGAAATCACAAAAGGAGGCAACCTTGGAGATAGAAAACCTTGGGAAGAAAACAGGGGTCGTAGATGCAAACATAAACAACAGAATACAAGAGATAGAAATAAGAATTTCTGATGCTGAAGATAACATAGTAACCATTGACTCCACAGTCAAAGAAATCACAAAATCCAAAAGGCTTGTAACCCAAAACATCCAGGAATTCCAGGACACAATGAGAAGACCAAACCTAAGGATTATAGGGATAGATGAGAGTGAAGATATACAACTTAAAGGGCCAGCAAATATCTTTAACAAAATTATGGAAGAAAACTTTCCTAACTTAAAGAGAGAGATGCCCATGAATGTACAAGAAGCCTACAGAACTCCAAACAGACTGGACCAGAACAGAAGCACCTCCCGTCACATAATAATCAAAACCCCAAATGTACTAAACAAAGAAAGAATATTAAAGGCAGTAAGAGAAAAGGGCCAAGTAACATATAAAGGAAGACCTATCAGAATCACACCAGACTTCTCTCCAGAAACCATGAAAGCTAGAAGATCCTGGGCAGACCTCATGCAGACCCTAAGAGAAAACAAATGTCAGCCAAGACTACTATACCCAGCAAAACTCTCAATCAACATAGATGGAGAAATCAAAATATTCCATGACAGGACCAAATTTACACAATATCTTTCCACTAACCCAGCTCTACAAAGGATAATAGGAGGAAAACTCCAACACAAGGAAGGAAATGGCACCCAAGAAAAAGCAAGACAGTAAACTTCTTCCATCAAACTCAAAGGAAGATAACTACTCAAAAACAAAAATAACATCAAAACTGTCAGGAAGTAATAATCTCTATTCCTTAATATCTCTTAACATCAATGGACTCAACTCCCCAATAAAAAGACATAGACTAACAGACTGGATACAAAAACAGGACCCTACATTTTGCTGCTTACAGGAAACACACCTCAGAGTCAAAGACAAACACTACCTTAGAGTAAAAGGATGGAAGACAATTTTGCAAGCAAATGGTCACAGGAAGCAAGCTGGAGTAGCCATTTTAATATCAGATAAAATTGACTTTCAACCCAAAGTCATCAAAAGAGACACAGAAGGTCACTTCCTGCTAGTCAAAGGAAGAATCCCCCAAGAGGAACTCACAATTCTAAACATCTACGCTCCAAATGTAAGGGCACCCTCATTTGTAAAAGAAACCTTACTAAAGCTCAAAGCACACATTGCACCTAACACAATGATTGTGGGGGACCTCAATACTCCACTATCTACAGTGGACCGACCAGGAAAACAGAAACTAAACAGAGACACGGAGAAACTCATCGAAACTTTGGAACAACTGGATTTAACAGATATATATAGAACATTTCACCCTAAAGCAAAAGACTATACCTTTTTCTCAGCCCCTCATGGTACCTTCTCCAAAATCGACCATATAATTGGACACAAGACAGATCTCAACAAATATAAAAAGATCGAACTAATCCCATGCCTCTTATCAGATCACCATGGACTAATAGTGTTCTTCAATAGCAACAAAAACAACAGAAAATCCCCCATACGCTTGGAGGCTGAACAATATTCTACTCAATGATACCTTATTCCAGGAAGAAATAAAGAAAGAAATCAAAGAATTCTTAGAACTTAATGAAAATGAAGGCACAACATACCCAAATCTATGGGACACAATGAAAGCAGTGCTTAGAGGAAAACTCATAGCCCTGAGTGTCTCCAAAAAGAAACAGGAGAGAGCATATACTAGCAACTTAATGGCGCACTTGAAAGCTCTGGAACAAAAAGAAGCAATTTCACCCAGGAGGAGTAGAAGACAGGAAATCATCAAACTCAGGGCTGAAATCAATCAAGTTGAAGCAAAGGGAACAACAAAACCAAACAAAGAATCAACAAAACCAGGAGCTGGTTCTTTGAGAAGATCAACAAGATAGATAAACCCCTAGCCAGACTTACTAAAGGGCACAGAGACAGTATTCAAATTAACAAAATTAGAAATGAAAAGGGAGATATAACAACAGAAACTGAGGAAATTCAAAAAATCGTCAGATCCTACTACAAAAACCTATACTCAACACAACTGGAGAATCTGGAGGAAATGGACAATTTCCTCGACAGTTACCGAATACCAAAATTAAACCAGGATCAAATAGACCGTCTAAACAGACCCATAACCCCCAAAGAAATAGAAGGGGTCATAGACAGTCTTCCAACCAAAAAGAGCACAGGACCAGACGGTTTTAGTGCAGAATTCTATCAGACCTTCAAAGAAGTCCTGATACCGATACTCTTCAAATTATTCCACAAAATAGAAACAGAAGGAAGACTACCCAACTCATTCTATGAAGCCACAATTACCCTGATACCAAAACCACACAAAGATCCAACTAAGAAAGAGAACTACAGGCCAATTTCTCTTATGAATATCGATGCAAAAATACTAAACAAAATACTTGCCAACCGAATCCAAGAACACATCAAAACGATCATTCACCATGATCAAGTTGGCTTCATCCCAGGGATGCAGGGATGGTTCAATATACGGAAATCCATCAACGTAATCTACTACATAAACAAACTCAAAGAAGAAAACCACATGGTCATCTCATTGGATGCTGAAAAAGCATTTGACAAAATTCAGCATCCTTTCATGCTAAAGGTCCTAGAAAGAACAGGAATTCAAGGCCCATATCTAAACATAGTAAAAGCAATATACAGCAGACCAGTAGCCAACATCAAAGTAAACGGAGAAAAACTCGAAGCAATCCCTCTAAAATCAGGGACTAGACAAGGCTGTCCCCTCTCACCATCTCTTCAATATAGTACTTGAGGTACTAGCTAGAGCAATTCGACAACAGAGGGAAGTCAAAGGGATATAAATTGGAAAGGAAGAAGTCAAACTATCACTATTTGCAGATGATATGATAGTTTACTTAAGTGACCCAAAAACCTCCACAAGAGAACTCCTGCAACTGATAAACAACTTCAGCAAAGTGGCTGGCTATAAAATCAACTCAAGTAAATCAGTAGCCTTCCTATACGTGAAGGATAAGTAGGCCGAGAAAGAAATTAGGGAAATGACACCCTTCACAATAGCCACAAATGATATAAAGTATCTTGGAGTGACGCTAACCAAACATGTGAAAGATTTATATGACAAAAACTTCAGGTCTCTGAAGAGGGAAATTGAAGAAGACATCAGAAAATGGGAAAAATCTTCCATGCTCGTGGGTTGGCAGGACTAATATAGTCAAAATGGCAATCTTGCCCAAAGCAATATACAGATTCAATGCAATTCCTATCAAAATCCCAACCCAGTTCTTCATAGAGCTAGAAAGAGCAATTCTCAAATTCATCTGGAATAACAAAAAAACCCAGGATAGCTAAAACTATCATCAACAGCAAAAGAACTTCTGGGGGAATCAATATCCCGGACCTCAAGCAATATTACAGAGCAGTGGTATTAAAAACTGCATGGTATTGGTTCAGTGACAGGGAAGCAGATCAATGGAATAGGATCGAAGACCCAGAATTGAACCCACACATCTATGGCCAATTGATCTTCGACAAAGGAGCTGAAAACATCCAGTGGAAAAAGATAGCCTTTTCAACAGATGGTGCTGGCTCAACTAGAGGTCAACATGCAGAAGAATGAGAATTGATCCACTCTTATCTCCTTGCACTAAGTTCAACTCCAAGTGGATCAAAGACCTCCACATAAAACCAGACACACTAAAACTAATAGAAAAGAAACTGGGGAAGACCCTTGAGGACATTGGCTCAGGGAAAAATTCCTGAACAGAACACCAATTGCTTATGCTCTAAGAGCAAGAATAGACAAATGGGACCTCATAAAACTACAAAGTTTCTGTAAGGCAAAAGACACTGTCAAAAGGATAAATTGGCAACCAACAAATTGGGAAAAAATCTTCACCAACCCCACATCCGACAGAGGGCTAATCTCCAATGTATACAAAGAACTCAAGAGGTTAGACCCCAGAAAACCAAATAACCCTATCCAAAAATGGGGTACAGAGCTAAACAGAGACTTTTCACCTGAAGAAATTCGGATGGCTGAGAAACACCTTAAAAAATGTTCAACATCACTAGTCATTAGGGAAATGCAAATTAAAACAACCCTGAGATTTCACCTCACACCAGTCAGAATGGCTAAGATTAAAAACTCAGAAGACATCAGGTGTTGGCGAGGATGTGGAGAAAGAGGAAAACTCCTCCACTGCTGGTGGGAATGCAAGCTGGTACAACCACTCTGGAAATCAGTATGGCGATTCCTCAGAAAACTGGGCGTGATACTTCCAGAGGACCCAGCCATACCACTCCTGGGAATATACCCAGAAGATTCACCAGCATGCAATAAGGATACATGCTCCACTATGTTCATAGCAGCCTTATATATAATAGCCAGAAGCTGGAAAGAACCCAGATGTCCCTCAACAGAGGAATGGATACAAAAAATGTGGTATATATACACAATGGAGTACTATTCAGCCATTAGAAACAATGAATTCATGAAATTCTTAGAGAAATGGATGGAGCTGGCGAATGTCATACTAAGTGAGGTGACCCAGTCTCAAAAGAATACTCATGGTATACAGTCACTGATAAGTGGATATTAGCCTAGAAGCTTGGAACATCAAAGACACAAATCACATATCAAGTGATGTCTCACAAGAAGAAAGGAGTGGACACTGGTGCTAGAATGGACCAAAACATCATTGTGGGAGAGTACAAGAACAGTAAAATGGGAGGGGGTGGATGCAGGAGCAGGGGGAGGGAAAAGGACATGTGGGACCTTTGGGGGTGGGGAACCAGAAAAAGGGAAATGAATTGTAAATATAGAATATATACAATAAAAAAATCAAAAAAAACGAAAGAAAACGTATTTTCACCTACACCGTGTAAGTAATTCTAATTAACTCCTCCTTTTGAGGTTTATTTCATTTATTTGTGTGTTTACATGTAAACATGTATACATATCTGTGTTCACATTCGTGTATAGTGCTCAAAGAATTCACAAAAAGATTATCAGATATCTTGGAACTGGAGTTATAGGTCAGTGTTGGGAACAAAAAACAGGTCCCCTTAGAACAATATGTTCTTTAAACTGTTGAGCTGTCCCTTAAGCCTTCTGCTTTATTCATAATAGATCATTTACTGTCATCCCAACTCTTTTCTCCTTCATTGTCTAAATAGATACAACACATCAATATAATAATGCACAGCACTGTGAATTAAATAAAGGAGTTGTTAGAATACATATACAGCATATCCTCCTTAGAGTTAATTATGAAGTTGGGTATAGTAAAATGGTGATTGTTTGTTACAAGGGAACTATGGGGATCCCAGTCAAATACACACACTTTAAAATTTAGACACATGTGGTCTGCGTGTACCTTTATACACTCATATGTCAGTGACTAGAAGACATAATTCCATTAAAAGCATTATGTCTCTGCTTTCTATTCCATTAACCACTCTGAAGCTTAAGGACTGTAACAGTAGAGTGTTATTTAATGGTTACTTACAAGAATTTTCACCCATGTTCCAAAGTTATTGTGGCATTTACAAAGACTTCCACAGACCTAAGGACTAATTTATGGTCCTGACATTTCCGCTTCCCCTTTAAATACTCCTGTGACTAGTTACTCACATACAGAGTTTTAACTGCATTTATTAAAAAATTCTAGCACTTTGCTGTTTAAGTGATTTTATAGTCTGATATAGATGACATTATACCAAAAAGGTATGAATTAATAGCGAACTCCTTAGACACTCAAAGAAACCTTTTTAGTGTGGAAGATCAACATTTTTTTCACCAATGATTCACTTTTTCTCTGTTTTTTGTTTTTCTGTCCCTGAGACATGTATGATGTAATGATACTGATTAACATCAGAGCTCACTTGAACCTTGTAATACTAAAGTTTACCCATGACATTCTGGGTATATATGCTTAGCTTTGAATAGACATTGGAGTTTACATTAAGGCATACTAAGTGTCCCTAAGACCATCTTGGATAGATAACATGTTTGCTATGAGGCCTATTTCATCTATCTTACCATCATTTTGGTATTCCTTTTCTAATATGCAGAGTTCAAAAAGCACTGACTAGTGTCCATTATATCATCAGGATGTTTTTTTAAAGACTTTAAACTGTTACTCATTTCATTCTTCCTCTGAAATTATCTTAAATATTTATATAACAATAATTTTTCTAGTGTATTTCCATGATAATCATTGCTTTTTTGAAAGAACAAAATAGATGCTAATAATTAAAATAGTTTATATTGCTCATTGCATATTCTATGTATTTCAAAGTCTTATGTGTATTTCAAACCATGAATCAGTTTGTTTTTGTACTGTCTCATTCTTCCTTCTCTTTATAACCAATATGTACTGCAGTATGGCTACTTTCATTATTCTCACAGTGGTATATGTCATACATTGCTATAATGAACATGTTTCCTCATCCTGAGCACAGAGAAAGTTATTTTTCACATTCTGTTGTTGGTGAACATACATCATGTGAACATATATAGCTTAAAAGGTAACTGATGATGATAAGAAAAATTTAATACTAGGCAATTGTTTGAAAAGAGGTATTTATATCTCTCAGCCCCCCCCAAACTAACAACTAGAAATTAGATTTATCTGTAATTTTAAGGTAGATCAACTTGATCCACTTCAACTATAAAGTTAAATTTAATCTGAAGAACAAAATCAACATAAGGATTCTGGTATCCAAAATGGTAAAATGTACAGATTTTCAAAGAAAAACAATAGCAAAAGAAACTACATTAGTATAGCTGGGCTGCCATTCTAGAGATATAACAGAATAAATAGATCAATTTTGGAATGCTTAGATGAGTAGATAAATGGATAGATGATAGATGGATAGATGATGGATTATGGGTACATAGATGATAAAAACATAGTTAGTAATTCAAAGCCTACCCTAAAGTAACTTGATTCTTCAAACAAACTCCATCTCCTTCAAGGGTCCACAACCTTCTCGAACAGTTCTACTAGCTGGGGGAGAAGCTTTCAAACACATAAACCAGCTGGGGACATGTGATATTCAAGACTAACTTAGTCTTCTCCTAGGAAGTAAGATTACAGTGAAAGCCCTTAGCCACAGCACTGAGTGATGTGTCACTTTCACTTTGCTGTGGGAAACCTTAGGAAGCCTATTCTTCCATCATGTCATCACGTCACAGCCTACATAGCAGGTGGTTGAAAATATTATGAGACAATGTCCATGTTACAACAGAGATTTTATCTCTGGCAAGGAGGTGATTGAATTCTTGCTTGATACCACCAGCTATGTGTCTTTGATGTAAGTCAACATAACATCAGGTATTAGATTCTAAGAAATGCCCCAGAAATTACCTGAAGACAGCTCCAGTGGGGGTGTTTCCTTTTTCATGTTGGTTTTCTTGAGGCAGCATAGAGTGAAAAGTGTTGGCAGGGAAAATGGGGTAAGACTTGGTCTTATGGAATTCTGGGGTAAGACTTTGTCTTACGAAATTCTAGGGAAAGACTTGCTCTTATGAGATTCGGGGGTAAGACTTGGTCTTACGAGATATTTAGAGCTGCTGTATAATAAAAAAGTTTACTTATCTAAGTCTAAGTTAACATGTTATTGTAGCTGACCTGCCATCTGTGTTCCTGTGAAGCTAGAGACTGCAGTCCCACGCACTTAGCACCTCATCCTAAAACAGCAGATTAAGTAAAGGGTTAATTGCTAGATCCTTTTCCCTGTTGTCCAGATGCCTCTTGCTTGTCAGGCTAGGTTTATGTTTGGAGCAATAAACTTCTATTAAACTAGGAGAAGAGAATAACACTTGCAAAAAGAAAAACTTTTACATAAGCATAATCTTACATAAATTCATACACAGCTTCAAACATGCAGATTTCTCATTTACACATTTCTAATTACACACAAATTCAGTTGGGCCCAGCTTGTATGCATTCTTTAAATTACATATTTACACATACATCCATACTTACATATGCATGTGGAGCAAAAGATTTAGCTGACAGAACTCACTCCCTATCTTCATCAGGAAGGACAAAATCTTTATGTGAGCTACGTGATTGATAGAGAGAGATGACAAGTAGAGGTGAAATGCTGCCTCTGCTTGGAGAGTTTGGGAGTGTGTTCTACAGATTAACATGGCTAGTGCTCAAAATCCAATGTCCCTGCTGGGCTTCTCAACCTGCTATCAGTTTGAGAAATAGTCACAGAGTTGGCTTTTGTATTACAGTCTTGGCCAATTATGTATATAAGTTATAAAAATGGACTGTGAGCTCTTCAAAATTTTAGATGTGCTCCTTGCCCTGTAGAGTAATGTTTTCAGTTTAGATTTTCATGTATATACATTTTACATTCTTAGGATGTTGGGATATTGTTCTTAAAACCAATGTAGAATTTGGAGAAGAAATGTATGGCTGAAAATAACAAGGGATTATTAGAAAATATAATGCAATTAATTATAGCCATTTACCCAGAAGAAGGAGCCTAGATAATGAACTGCAAGTTGTTTAATTAGCACCTATCAGACATCTGTCATAGGTTAACAGATAAGTACAGTGAGAATAAAACTGATTAGCCTCATGCCTGAATGAATGGTAGTTATCAACACAAACCTTAAGTGGAGGGAGACAAGTGGACAAGGGCTCCTAAAAGATTCTGCTTATACGTATACTAATGTAGCTGTATAAGGAGGGTCACTCTAGTTCCAGGGAATTCTATCCAAATCTTAACTGTGTGGTTCTTTTTCTTTCCATTATGACACCTGCTCTACAACCATGCCATTCACCAGAAACTTGCACTGTATGGAAAGTCTTCTATGATCTCCACAGTCTATACACATAATTTGTGAGCTATGACTTGCAAAATGAATCCTGATTTCAGTTCTGAGACATCAGCTCTAGTTCCTACATCCTCAGGCATCCAAACTGTGTTTATTTTCTGGTCTGCTAGAAGAGAAAATTGAATCGTTCTCTAGTTTGTGCTCTGAGGTAGCAGCCTTTAAAGTGTGGTCTCCACATGACATTCAGAAATAATGTTAAAAACATTTTAAGTGTGTAAACAAAATTTAATATATCTAATATTATTCATAGCCATATGGCCCTTCATTATATGAAACCCTTAACTTCTTTCTACATAGCTGTGACCTCCTTTTTAACACTGCCTCGGTCTCTTCATCCCCATTACTCTAGCTACTTCATCTCTCTGCATTTATTGCTCTCAGAAATTCTATTTCTGGAGGGGGGAACCGGGAAAGGGGAAAGCATTTGGAATGTAAACAAAGGATATAGAAAATATAAAAAAAGAAATGAAGGAGCACACAAAAAATGAAATTCTACTTCTGAATTTTCTCTATATCTTATAATATGAATTTGTTGCTTGAAAGCAGGTGTTTGTCAGCCATGTCAATGGTTATGTCCACAACACAGATATAAAAAGGTGTTTAACCCAGAACAAGATAGCAAATGTAAACTATTTAAAATTAGAGTATGTATATGTTGAATAAGGAGAGAAGCAAGATACCAATTTATTGCATGGATGGATATATACTCTAATACATAAAAATTAAAATTAAAATTTAGACATAGAGTCAAATTTAAAAAAATTGCTTCAAGATTCACTGTATTGACAATTTCTGAAATTGTTGATGTTTATCTGTAACTTATAATTTACTACAGAGTTACCCTTAAGAAGAAAGAAAGTTTAATAAAATAAGATTCTCTTTCATAAACTAAATAGTCTGAAATAGGAAATATGAATAGGACATAAAATTTGAATTCAGAAAAGTAAATGTAGATTTTTAATTATTGTATAAGATGTACTTGTGCTAAAATATTCATTATAAATATCTATTTTGTGGTCAATTTAGTTGTTAATTCATGATATTTCCATTTAAGTGATTGTCTCAAATTTTATGCAGAATCTCATTATATATACTTTTATAAGTGATTTTCACTGTGGAATCTATTTTTTAACAAAAATACTAGAGGAATGTAGCTCATTAGTACAGTGATTTTCTTTTCTTTTTCTTTTCTCTTTATACTTTACGTTTTATTCCAGATGCCCCTTGACCTGGATCCTCAGCAACTCATTGTCTCAGACTCTGCCCTGGAAAGGTAGCATGTAAGCTTCTGACTTACCACTCTTTTCTTTTTATATCAAAAAAATATTTTTTTTCAGAAACTATGTACACTTTTACCTTTTCACCTGAAAGAAAGCATTGGGGCAAGGAAAGGAGGATTCATCTGATAAAAGGAGGAGAAGGATCCAATTGGAGACAAAGAAGTCAATACAGGAGGAGGAGTGATGGGCGACAGGTAACAGGAAGCCTGCTTGGTGGTAATGTTCAAGGAATTGTATTATTTTATATTTACCTCAAGTCATGCCAAATACATGTATATTTGCATGTATGTGTATATAAATATACATATTTTAAAATTATATTAATACATATAACATTTATTATTATAAACCAGGCACAAGAAACCTTGTTTTGATTGACTGATTGGTCAGGTAAGAACAAATGTCTCCCAAAACAATATAGATTATCTTTGTTGGCCTTGGTTGACTCACGGGCATTGAAGGTGTGCCCCTGTTGCTGAAGATATCATATACTTACATGTGCAGGAACCTGGGTTTAATGGACACTGTAAACCAGAGGACAACAAGAGCAAATTCTCTGACATCCCCATTTCCTAGGAGTCAGTGGACTAGAAAATAGAAAGATAAAACAGAATTTTCATCTGTCTGTGGAATCACACACCTTTGCTATATGATTTTGACTGGGAATATTTGAACAACTATCTATTCTACATAGAACACAGACAACAGACTAAAGAAATTATTTCATCCAAGAGAGTTCAGGAAATGACTGAGTTTATTAGGAGTGGCTTATAGGAGATTATGTGTAACTCAGAGGCAGCTGCATCACTGAAATAATGTCTAGGACCACATCAGTGTGGGTGAAAACCCACATCCTGACTCTCTACGAACAGCATACAGACCGTTCGGCTGTAGCCAACCAGTACCAGGAATTGTCCCTGCTTTGATAACCTTGAAGTAAGGCCTTGTGATTCTAGTATGTTTAATTTAGATATTTAGCCTATTAAGTTATATTTACTTACAGAACATTCAGAAACTCCTTCCTCCCTTCAGGAGAAACTGTTCCACTTCAGGAGAATTATCAATATAACTTGTAATCCCAGCCTTTAGGAGGCTGATGCATGAGCACTACAGTGAGTAAGTGAGTGGCTGAGATGTAACCAGTGCAGTACCACACCAGCCACAGTTACACAGCAGAATCCCACACTACCTCACCACCTCAATGAGCGAGGAAGCTGAAGAGATTGCTCGATGGTTCAGCACATTTGGTGTTTCTCCAAAGGACCTGGGTTCAGTTCCCATTATCTCTATGATGGCTCACAACTATCTGTAAATCTAGTTGCAGCAGATGCAAAATCCTTTTCTGCCCTCCATAACACTTCTACAAATGGTAGACATTCTTACAGACAAACTCTCATACATAATTAACTCATCTTAGGTTTCGTTATACTAATAAATATATCTTGTGCAAAATGTTAAGGTTTGAGAACTAATCCAGAAATATGACATCTTCTTTACTTTACATGTACCCGAGTTAGTTTAAGGAGGCTATAAATGTGAACAATGCATATAAAGGGGAAAATGCAAGTTAATGTGATATCCAGTAATATTGAAGAAAGAAGAAAATTTAAATTTCCAGGGAAGGATGCACCATGGATTTGAATATTTCACAAAAATAATGTATCAGCCTACATATTGAAATGGAAGAGTGTGATCCTCAAACTTTCAGAGGGTCAGCAGCACTTGGAATCTGACAAAGTTGATGAATCTCTCCCCAGGAATACTATATACAAATGGTTATCGCTGAAAACTTCCAGTGTGTAAATTTACAAGTTCCCTAGCTTCAGTAAAGTCATCAATGAACATTTGTTAGGTCACAGAGCAAAAATTCTGTTTTGAAAAGTGCTGAGCAAAAGTGACTCAGTTCCTTGAGAAAAATAATGTTTCCCTCTCTGTAGATGGGAAGCAATTGTGGTTGCATAGGAGCTATAAATCAATTCTAGGAGTAACAAAACTCACCATTGGAAGGAAGCATTAAGTAAGCAAAATCAAAAGGATTACAACATCCAGATCATAATAAAGGAAATGAAATAAGAAGTGAACTAAAATGAAATACATACTTGACAGGAACTTAGTGAATGTGTAAAACTCGAAGATCAACATAAGGACATTTGTATACAGAATAAATTGCCATATATATTGAAAATATGGAAAATGACTTTCAACTTTTTAGAGTCAGGGTTTCTCTAAAAGTATGTATGTCATACAGATGGGGAGCAGTTAACAAAATAAAACCATATACTTGATCTAGGCCTGAAGTTGATATTCCATTGAAGACAGTATTTTTATTTTACTTATTAGTAATTTCCAGATGAGGTTGCACTATGTGAAGAAGTCTGAATGCAAAATGTCTAAGTTAGAATCTTACTGATGTAATTGCTAGAGTGACTGGCATGCAGCAGGTCTCCCATGGTGTTGCTAGACTAGAATTCTACATTGATATTAACACATTGGCATTTAGACAAAGATAGAAAAGACATGTTCCAACCAAGAGGAAACCCAACTGAAACTGTATGTTACTTCTTAACTGCCCAGCACAGATCTGTATTACAAATGAATGCAATTTTCATTATTGTTCTTTAATTCTTGTGAGATAGAACTGATGAGGTATTCTCCTTTTGTTTGGCATATAATGTTTGTGCATTCTTAAATAGTGTTTCATTGCTGTTAAGAGACAGCATGACCAAGGAAACTCTTTTAAGGGACAACATTGAATTGGGGCTGGCTTACAGGCACAGAGGTTCAATCCATCAAGGCAGGAAAATGACAACATTTAGGCTGGCATGGTGCTGGAGGAGCTAGGAGTTCTACATTTTGTTCTGAAGGCAAACAGGAGAACACTAACTTGCAGAAAGTGACACAATTCCTCCAACAAGTTCACATTTACCCAACAAAGCCACACCCAAGTGCTACTCCCTGGGTCAAGCATATTCAAACCACCACAATGTTTGTACATGAGTACGGATGCCTAAGGAGGCTAAAAGATGGTGCCCTTCCACTAGGACTCTCTGTATTTCCTGTGATTTCTTTCACATGAAAATCACAGTATGTTTTCATAAGATTTTTTAGAATGATGACCATTTTTTTCTATTTATACTTTAGAATGCAAAGAAAATTATGTCATCTTATGAGACTTCATAAAAAACCTAATTGCTAAGAGTTTGGTGAAGAGTCTATAACAATCAATAGCAATTTCTTTGCTGACATTTAGGGATCTTGACTTTTCATACATTTACCACTCTCAACACTGGCCTGAAATAAAGAAGTAAAAAGCCTAAAATAATGAGCCAGACCACCCTAAAGCCAAGTAACCATGATGCTGTGCAGACCAAGTATATATTTGTATCTATACATTTCTGTGTATGTGTGTGTTTTTATGAGTACAGAGTAGTCTTTGTGTAAAAACTAGCAGGAAACTTTCAGATGTCAGTTGCTATGGTGACTGTCTGTAAAAAAGTGAATTGCAGATTAAATAGTTTCATAAAACATACATACTTGGTTAGCAGATAAACTACAGGTGCCCTGCAGCCACAGTAATTTAAACAAGGCCTTTAGAAACTTTTAAAAACTTTACTTATGAAAGGCACATCTAATAATAAACTTCCAGTTGCTGCCCCCATCCTTAGTTGAAGACCACACATTTCCCTCAGGGGAAAATTGTCCTTGCTAGATTCGACTGGAAATTAAAGGGAGAAAGCACAAAGGCTGTGCAGGAAACGTTGTCATTGCCCTTCTCAAATCCAGCCTTGCACTTATGTCCCCAGGGCAGTGCTGAACACTGTCCCATTAGATTCCAGATGTCACGAAGAAACTGAAAGACTCTACTTGCAGGCAATGAACACCTGGGCTAATTGTATTCAATGCTTGCATTTTAGGGGACAGGGGAGTGTGCATGTGTTTTATGAATGCTTTAAAAATCCTGTACACATTTTTAGCTACTAATTGACATCAAGCAATTGAAGATGGAGAAGGGCAGAATGCTAGGAAACAGCAGACAATAATTTTCAAATCCCCTGCTAGTTAAACTTTCAAAACTGTCTTAGCTGCAATCACCTAGAAGTGATATGAAATGAAATGAGTTCTAGGCAAAGGAAAGAGTGTGGTTAATGTGGAGAACTCAATGATCAATACAGTAAGCATTTGAAATCAGAACAAACAAACTATACATTGATATTAAGAAAATGGCTTTTGAATTTTTAAAGACTCCAGGGATCCCCCATGCAGAAGACTTGGGTCTCCTTTCTTAGGCAAGTTCTCCCTTCTGTAGTCCTATCAGCACCATGGTACATTATGTCTACTCCTCACTATGCTGCATTTTTGTTAAGTAAGCTTCCTTCTATTGAAACATTTCTCAGTGGTCTGGTGAATTTACATATAACTTGAAAGCCTTGAGCTGAAACCCAGAATCACTGAGGGGATCAGCGAGCAGCATTCATGTGAGTTTCCCTGACTCTAAGTCTTGTCATTTCAACTTGATAAAATGAATTTTTGTAATTTTTTCCTATTAGCTCATCCGTAAAATGCAATCAATACCAACTAGCACTCACTGTCTAATGGCAGCCTCTGGTATCTGTATTCCCCATTTTCCTATTTCTTGTGTGCCACAATCCTCCCTTATAAGATTGTCATGAAAATTAAATGTGGATATAAATATGATGAATAATCTTTGCCTTGCTAATAATTTATAATCTTTAGCCAGAGTCTGTGAAGTCTTGCATTTAAGCTAGAGAGACAGATAGATATAGAGACACTGCACATAGATGATCCTTTCAGGAATTCACTTTCCCTCTACACCACCTGGATCAATACACTGACAGCCTTGAGCTGTTTCCTCCTGTGGGCTTTGCTTCAGCTATAGAGAAGCCCCTTGCCCAAGGCTATGCCGGTAGGAGAAGCCTTCACATGGTGATATAGCAAGGATAAGCCTGTTCACCCTAGTCCAAGGCAGGAAGTTTAGATAGGCAAACACACGACAGAATCCCCACAAATAGGCTGAGGACTCATCCGTTCTGTGGGAGAATTTGACAACCTTTTCTTAATTTTCAGCTTTCTCATGAATGATGGACACTGATGTTGACTGAGCATCCTGTGTCCACAATGTGCAGACATAATCTCTAATACAGGCATCCCACAAGGACGAACCGCAGTGCACTCAAAGTAAAGCAATGATGTATTTTTGAAAACTGCCACTCTAGCCAGTGTCAGCATAACCTGCTTCCACTGTGTGAGTGCATCTTAAATTCTGACTACCTCAAACTAACTGATGATCTGCAACTTATAGGTGACATCCAAGGAGGAGGGCAATGAACCAACTATGGAGTATAGCATGTATTTTTAAATGTTTACTTACAATATATTCTTCACACTTTCATATAGATGTTAGAATATGGTGGTAAATTAATATTTATGAAAATACTATTGAGGTATTTGATCCATTATCATAATCAATTACCTATTTTAGGAGATTTAGCAACCAGATAATGGTGGTGTTTTACAAATTAAAATTTGTTTCAAGCTGAATGAGACAAAAAAATATTTAAATCCAAAGTCATATTATTAGGATCATGTAAATATTGTTCAGTTTAAAGTTTTATATAAAATAATTATTGGGGTTGTGAAAAATCCTCAAAGAAACTGTTTTAGATTTTTTTCTTTTTTTCTTTTTCTTTTTTTATTTTCTATATTCTATGTTTACATTCCAAAGGCTTTCCCCTTTCCCAGTTCCCACCCACAATAGTTCCCATAGTTCCTCTCCCCCCCAACTGTTCCCCAATCATTCCCCCTCCCCCCTCAGTTTCTTTACTAAACTGGATGCAATCTTTACAGGCCCAGGGTCCTCTCCTTTCTTCTTCTTGGGAATCATTTGACTTGCTATTTGTGTCTTGAGTATTTAGGGCTTCTGGGCTCATTAATATCCACTTATCAGTGATTGCATTTCATGTGCATTCTTTTGTGATTGGGTTAATTCACTCAGGATTTTTAAAGTACCTGCACAAGGACAAATTGGAAGATAGGTAAAGAGCTTCTTGGATACCACGGTAGAAGAGTTTCATATACAGTTTTTGTTTTATGTCCAGGTTACTTCACTTTCTCAGCTAAGGCTAAGTCTATCTGTAGCCCTTTATTTCTTTGGTATGGGAAGAGAGACTCTTGCTTTGTTCTGACCAATGGAGAAACAGTTACTACAGTTTGTAATTCCTCAATTGTCTTCAGCTCAAATAATCTGGATGCCATGTGACATGTTTTAGGGTAGACACATTCTAATTCCCTAAATTTCTTTAACTCAGCAACATTTTGTAGCTGGGGTGAGCAGGTTTTAATATATATTGACAAATTTATCCCTAAATATTTCATGCTGCTTGGGGTGGTAGTATAATGTAATAAAACTATCATTTATTCCATTTTACTGTTTATTGCTGATTTTAGAGAGCAAGCATATTTATGTGTTCTGCATTACTAAATATATTAATGATAAGAGCTTTCCTTACTATTTTAAATTATTCATATTTTTATGAAATTAATAAGAATAACACAAATAATACTTTTGTTTTAAGAGTTTATGACTTAAATGTCTTGTGTTTCTTTTTCCTTCCTTCCAAACCTTTTCTTTGTTTCTTTGTTTCTTTCTTTGTTTCTTTCTTTGTTTCTCTCTTTCTTCCTTCCTTCCTTCCTTCCTTCCTTCCTTCCTTCCTTTCTTTCTTTCTTTCTTTCTTTCTTTCTTTCCTTCCATACTTAACTAACTAGTTTTATACAGACCATTGAATGAAGTATTAGGTGGAAGACGATAACTTAACCTTAACCTTATTCTTGTGAACACCAAAAAAAGATTTTCAGACTGTAAGAATGGCTTAAGCACATTAAGAATAGTAGTGTTGGGTCCAGAATGTGACTCAGCAGGAAAACATGCTGGCCACTAGGGCTCATAACCTAATTTCAAATGCTGACTACCTCATGGTAGGAAGAATGAATCAATTCTCAACCCTGTCCTTTGTGAGCATACACAAGCACACATACATGTATAAACATGTGTGTGCATAACACAAAATAAATAAATGAATGAATAAATAAAAAATCTGTACTGTCTTTTTTGCAGAATGGTGACTGTACATAATATGTTTTATGGACACTCTTTCTCCTTGTGAATTTCTCTCAATATTATGTATTATGAATTCTTAGCTTTTATTTGGTATTACTTTGGCAATATTTGATTAAGAACTTTGCATCATATAGGTGTGATAATTAATATTAGTGTTTTCATAGAGTTGCTTTGGTATAGATTGTACTGTATAGGATTGTTACTACTTTTTACTAAGTTTTTAAGAAAATAAGAAACAATTTAAATATTTACTTGAACATTTTATGCTCAGAATTATAATTATAATTATAGATATTTCTGTGTATTTGTATTTATTGTGTTGGTGTTTGATGTTGCCTGTGTGTTTAAAAGTGCACGCACACAGTCACATATCCTCTCATGGAGGTCAGAGGTCAATATCAGATGTCTTCCATAGCCACTCTGCACTTTATGTTTGGGGCAGAGTCTCTTACCAAACATGGAGCTTGACATTTGGCCCAGATTAGCTGGCCAACAAATCACCAGACTCCATTTGTTTCTGCCTCCAAACACTGGAGATTAATTATAGTTCAATGGGTGCTGGAGATGGAGCTAAGGCCTTCATGCAGAGAAGATACTTTACTGACTGAGCCAGCTTCTCAGGCCTAGGTTTATGTTTTAAATAGAATACTGATAAGATCATCTAGATCTTATGTTAATTTTAAATTGAATCTTTAAAATAGAACATGTCTTAATCAGGGTTTCTATTGCAATGACGAAACCAACTTGGGACAGAATTAAGATTACTTCTTTCAAAATGACCAAGTGATCATACATTAGGCTTCACAGTTGACCCCCTGTCAAGTTGAAATACTATCAAATTAGTATTCAACTACATTACCTTTGTCATTTGTCCCCTAGATGGTATTTTAATATTAACATCATAATAGTAACTTTCCAGCTTTTAAAAGTCCTATAGTCTTTAATATTTAATGCTTTATATTTTCAATCATTTTAAGATATTCAAACCTGACAAAGAACCCAAGTTCCTCTGAAATTCCAAAGTTTCTACATAACACCCAAATCTGAAAACTGTGGGTTCCAGTAAAATTAGAATAAGTTAAATAGTCTCTAATTCTATGAGGGAATATCTCCAGGGCAAACTGCTAATATTAAAAGCTCATGTCTGACATATGGGAATCACTCCCTATTCTCTAGGCTCTAAAGGGCCTAGTCCCTGCCAATTGTAATACATGCAGCTTGTCTCAGAGTTTCAAGCTGAGTCCAATCTACTACTCTTCTGTCCTTGGTGGCCATCCCATGGTTCTCTCATTGTCAAAATTCTGGGAACTTCATATCTTCACTTGGGACTCTGCCCCTACCACATGGTGGCAAGCCTCAATTTCTTACCATGACCACTTCAGTCCTTGATTTCTACTGAAACTAAGGTTGTACATTCACCAATGGCTTCTTCTGTCCACACAAAGCAGATGCAGGGTCCATGGAAAGCACTGCCTACTGAGGTGCTCAGCTTGATTTCTTTTACTTGCAGGGACACCACACAGCAGTGGCACTACCCACCATGGGCTAACCCCCATACTTCAAACATTAATCAAGAATATACTGGAGAGACCTGCCAACATATGAATATTATGTAAGTATTTTCTCAATTTACTGACAAAATCAACTAGCCAACAAAGGACATTTGTCTGAATTGTCAACTTAGTGAGTTCAATTTTATTCTCAGTAGCTCCTTGGTATTATTTCATATTCAAGGAAATATGGAACATGTTACCCACAGACAAAATATTAATTTTTCTACATACATATTTTACTATTGACATGATGGTTCTGGAGTAAGATCAATATGATGTTAAACCTTGTCACTTTATAAAAAATTAGGAGCACAATTTATTTACGCTACTCATTTTGATATAGAATTTTTCCCTACAGTCATAATCCACTTATCCTCCACAAATGATCGTTATTAAGGTCATTTCAACAACTACTCTCCTACAACATTAGAGAATTTACAAAGTGAAATCACTATTTGCATTTTCATATATTAGGATGTAATTACCTCCACTTAAGCAAGAACACATAAAAAGAGCACTCAAGTGTAAATTATAACTTTGAATAGTTGTATAGTAGTGATTATTTCCATTCCATCACCCTACATATACTACTGTAATTAACATAGCAATGAAGGTGTCTAATTGTTGTAATGAATCTTTCTAGTACTGTTATCCTTTTACGTGAATCCGTTGTAGCCATGCTTTCTGAACACCAACATGCTGAAAGGATTATGCAATCCTTCAGATGAAAATAAGAAATCACACATCTGGGCTGATTTATTTTAATTATTATAAGCTGCCTTTTAAACCTAAATCTACTTTCCTCAATTGTCAGTTTTAATATATATTTAATATATATATATATATATGATTATTTCCAATTATACATCAGCTGTGCAGAGAAAGCATTAGTCCTGGGGTTTCACTTTCTGAGAGAGAAATCACTTGTAAAGTATTTGAGGAGTTCCCATGACATAAAACTATGGACAGTTCTCTGTTTTTTAAAATTAATTTTTATTCCCAAGTTGAGTGAACAAGGTAAAAAATTGTCTGTTAATTTTTTCTGTATTTTATTTTTGTGTGAACTGTTCAAAACAAATGTCCTTAATTGACTTGCAATGGTAGAAATCGATGCTAGAATGTCAGGGATGTCGGAGAACATATGGCTGTGTGGAAACCACCCCTCCCTGGAGCCTCTTAGAATTCCAGCTGTCCAGGGCTATGTATAATGTGTGCTTTGCTGCTTTCTCTTATTTGGAAGCATCAGTGATGAATGTGTGTACTGATCAACTCTTTCCTATGCAAGCTCTGCCTCTGTACATACATTCTATGTTGAATTCAGAGCACTACGTTAATTCAGGGAATGCTAATATATTTTGTTTAAAAGGTGAAAGGCAGAGAACCAAACCCAATGTCTCAACTGATAGTTCTGTGCCCAGCTTCAATATTTTATTGCACAGAGGAGATCAAAAGATAAGAAATAAGAAATATTTTAATGAACTCTAAACAAGTGCATTCAGAAAACAGTTTGAAACTTCAAGAGGTCCTTGCTTGAAGAATAAGAAAATACTACAAAACATGAAAGTATTGTCTGACAATTCCTGTGAGAAGCCTTTGTGATTCTGTGAATACTGACATCATATCAACATAATCATATAGTACCCCCTAGTAGCAGATTATGCACAAAGAAAAACAACACAAAACAAAGAAAAAAATTATATACTTTACTCATAACATATTTGTGTTATGAGTAAAGTATATAATTGGAAATAGATGTATTAAAATTAAGTAAATTACATATTATAAAATTGTAGTTTTTTATGCCATTTGCTTGTATGGTCATCTTAGAGCAAATGTGTGCATACAAAACTATGTTTAAAGTATCTAACAGATATTTGTATGAGATGATGGCTTTACAAGGAAATGCCTTGGGTATCACACTTGCTTAATATTGTCTTCTCTGGAATTTCATATGTGCATTCTTTGACTATTCTTCTTCTCTAAGATTATAATTTAAATACGTGACTCACGCTGATTGCTGACTGGTTGTCTCATGAGCACTTCCGTCTTTAGTAATGTGAATGGCAGCTTCATCTCTTTTCCTAATCTTGTTTGTTTGGTTCAAAAAGGTAAAAGGAAAAGGAGGATCTGGAAAGACTACTCAGTGGGTAAGAGTACTTGTTACTTTGCAGAGGTTTCAGTTCTCACTATCCAAATGGTAACACAACAGTCTGTGGGTCCAGGTTCAAGAGATCTGTTACTGTCTTGTGGTGTCTGATGACACCAGGCATGCACATGATTTACACACATACATGCAGACAAATCTCTCATACACATAAAATAAATAAAATAAACAATTTTAAAGAAAAAATAAGTGTGTGTCTTAGTGAATAGTCTATGTTTTCTGACATACCCTTACAACAAATTTGCTTGATTTTATGTTTTCTTTTTGTATCTACATTTCTGAATTACAAACCACTTAACTTAACATAATAGACCTTCATATGTTCAAATTCATAAATGAGAAATGATGTTATTCCTAATTACTTGTTAAGAGACTTCAGAAGTAAAACCTGAACAGCTACAGCCTTCAAGGCCATCTAACTATGAACTTTACCTCAAGGTCAATCATGCATACTTAACAGTCTGCTAGAACAGCAAACTGACAGTTATTAACCCATGACACTATATGCTCATAAAAGTAAAAAATTGTTTCTTTAAAAATATTCACATTATAATGAAATCTTTGCAAAGGGCTATTTGTGGAAAAATTGTGAAAATGGCACATCAAATAGGCTCTACATAGGAAATCATTTAAACAATGATTTTGTTGAGGCCAATAAAACATCAGCTCTTTAAAACCTCCTATCTAGAAAGCACACAAGAATTATAAGTCAAATCTAAATAATAAACAGAAAGTGGGTATGACAAGCTCCCAGTAGTAATCTCTGGGGTTTTTGCAAAAGAAAACCATACTATATAAGGAACAAAAGGAACAGTCAAAATGTGGTTGTGAGGGCATATACTGTGCTACTCACAGTATAAGCCAATTTTCTGATGAGAGACATGAGACTGACTGCATGTGTCCTGTCCAGACTGCCAGGACACTTGCATGAGTTTATTATAGACATGGAAATATATCATCCATCATAAATTGGTCAAAAATACAAAAAGAACCTGGGTGCATACATACATGCATACATACATACATACATACATAGAAATACACATAGAAAGACAAGCATACACAAACACATAGAAATACATACAAATCATATAAATATGCAAAAACATACACTCATATACATGCAAATACACTAACATAATCATACATATATGCATGCACAAATACACATAGGCATATACAGTTGCATACCCAGCAACACACATACATGAGAATACATACACACACACACACACACACACACACACACACACACACATGTCCAAGCTCATTTGTGGTTCTTTCCAAAGAGGCACATTGGTCAAGCCAGTGTCCATGGGTCATGGCTATCTGTGCATAACACCCTGAGCACATTGATCTCAATTTCCAGTGACAACATTGATTCTATTTGTAGCATTTATAGTACTGTAACTATTGTTATAATAATGTTATCACTCTAGCACAACAGTGGTGTTACAAATGTTTCCCAATAGTTGGTTATAGGCATATTTGATAGGAAAATTGAAATCAGTAATTCTTGTTTTGAGATTTCTGGATGAAGTAAGTTTGCCAAACTGTTATTTTCATGCCAAAAGACATTTATTTAGCTCATATTGTAACTCTTCTCTCTCACAAAAATCTGTTAATTAAGTCCAACATGTCCATGTATGGAGTGGATGTCATATTGATCATATTGACTTCTGCTTATATACTTCCATGGAGAATATGAAGGATATTAAAATAAACTTAATTTCCAATCTAGGCTTCATTCTTTTCTCTACTGGTAGTCCAATGCAGAAAGCCTGGTGTGTTGCTTGGGTAATAGCCATCTTGAATTGCTTAGGAGGCATAGAAATAGCTCTGTTGTAAACTCTGCATTCTTGTTACAGTGCCCTGGTTTGGATTCCTATTATTAGCATAAGATTTCTGGGATGATTTCTCAGTAACAGCAACCGATTCAGTAGTTGTGATGAACTCACTAACGCTTGTAGGTTCTGGGAGTAGAATCTTAGATGAAATATTTAGGAAGAATTTTTTCCATTATTTGTGGAAGAATATCAGTTCTGCTGAGGAATATAACTGTAGAATCCCTGAGGACAACTGGTAAGAGTCCTGTCCTGGTTTCTACTTGCTGTGTCTCTCCATGGTCAAATACTGAATTTCATATGCATGAAATAGTTTTAGTAATCCATTGGCCCTGCTTGACACATCTACATTTTTTGAAGTATCAAAATTATCTCAGTCTCTATAAATAATGAAACTAGAACTGAAATGCATTAAGACGTCTAAATTATTTTGATCTGTTTAAAAACTGTTTACCTAAATTTTGAAAATTTGAACTTAGCAAGTGTCTCCAAATTTCAGGACTCTCTAGTCTCTAACAAGGGATATGTTTCTTGGTGGTAGAACAATGTTCACGGGGCTGGAAATGACTGGGGAAAGAGTTTGGAAGAAGGACTAGAGGTGGGGAAGCAGAGTAAGAGAAGGATGATTTCAAAGCTCAGGTGTTCTGGAGGGAGACAATAAGAATGTGGAGGATGACTCCCAATACTCTAAAATGCTTTAAATATTTTATATACCTCTACATTCTTAGTTTCTGAATAAGTTGTACTTTAAAATTTTAAGTGAAATTCAACTTAATTTTTTCAGAATTCTTATCATAGATAAACTTGGAGTTTGCATGGACTGGTCAAAACTCTTCATGCCAATCAAAAAATGGCAAGTTAGTGAATATTTATAGCCTTGAATCATTTTGTTTTCAGCCATGACACTATAGTTCATTTTGTTAATAACTTAAGTTTTCAGGGTGGCTATCAAGTTCTCAATATCCATAATTAAATCTACACTACTTTATATTTCATGGGAAGTGCTTGGTACCTTGGTACTGTGGAGCCTGTTTGTGTACGATGATTGATACACTGTGGACATGTTAAATGGTAGATGAGTGTTTCTATTCAAAGAAAATCAGCAAATGAAAAGAAAGCAATCACAGATGTTTGTCATTATGACCCTACATCATTCCTGCGAAGTGCAAATGGTGGCACTCATCAAAGGACTGTTCTAACAGGATGGAGGGCATGTGAAGAACCAGTTTACTGCCATCTGAGAGTAGAACTTACTATCCTAGGAATCTGCCATGTTGGGATACTTGAGCTGAGGAACATCGGATCCACTTTTGTGTCAGGAACTGCTGTAGAAACCAAGAAAGAAAATGTCTGAGACTGTTAATTGTAAGAAATCTTGGCCATAAAAAATTAATAATTGGTTTTGTTTTGAGAATAGAAGACCTTCATCAGCTGATGAACTGAACATTCAGTGTTTTTTTATTTTTGGCACAGTCAAATAAAATTACTTTATTGAAATAAAAATAAAAAGTGACTCTTGAGATTTAGGAGCAATTTAGGACAATTGGTTTACTTGGATGGGTACAGAGAACTTGAGTTGGAAGAACTATAGCCTTTGAGATTTTTAACTTAACCCTTTTAATACTAATGGCACATGGCTAGTTAACTCATGTAACAGACTATCTTCTAATGCTCAGGAAGATACAATAGCATGTAATTTAAATTGTTCAAAATGTTCACAGGAATCTTGCAAAGCATGAAAGGAAATTTAAGTGTGGCAACAACTTACAGAGTCAAGCATTTCCATTTTGAGAAGCAGAATTTGAATCTATAACAGTCTTCATCAAAATCCCACACTGCTTAAAGGCTCAAGACAATGAGAGAAGGCAGGTTCTGATACAAAGGAGGAATGCCTAATCCCTTGGAAAGATGTTAAATGTTCAGCTCTTCCTCAGCTTCATAGATTAGAAAAAATACAATCTAGACTGAATATACTAGAAGAATGCTAATAGCTAATTCAATGGATATTGCACGAGAGGAAAAGGCTTCCAGTGCTGAAGTGAGGTATATTTAGATAAAATGAACAACATAAAGTATAATTTCTGTTGTACTTATGTTCAAATGAAAATCAGATGAAGACACAAATGTTTGAGGAAGCTGTACAGAAGGTTAGGTTTCTAGACATGTATCTCTAGATGTTTAAGCCTAGGAAGGCAATAGATGTTTTGTGTCAATAAAAATTGGATTGGGTTCATTTAACCAATGGAAAATTTAAAGAGAGGAACTAGTGAGTATTCCACAAAGAGAGGAGAACAAATGCAATTGGAATAAGCAAAGAGGTTATGGAGAAGCCTTGTTGCTGCCCTGCTAAAATCTGTGTGACTATGTGTCTGTGTGTATTTGTGTGGCAAGAGCAGGACAGTGATTGCATAGCTACACTTATGAAAAAAAGAGGACACTGTTGTGGTGCCAGTCACTGAGATTCTGTGATGAGGAATTTATACCTGGTGTTCTGTATACCATGAGAAACAAAGACTAGCCACGGTCTTGGATTAGTCCTAAATATAGATTTCATTTGCACTATGTGAAACACTACAGATACCTTCACAAGCTGCAGTACATCCATCAAATATATAAAATATTTTCTTTACTAAATAATGGCAGTTTAGTTATCTATCATACGCATTATTAGTGTGTATGTGAGTGTGCATTTGTGATGTATTTTGTCTGCATTTCTATGTATACTTGTGCACATCTAATCAGACACATGTGAAAGCTAAAGGCTGGATTGGAGATGTCTTTTTCACTTTCCACATTATTTTTGAGTTGGGACTCTCAACTAAAATGGTACTAATCATTCTGGACAGTCTGATCAGCAACTGCCTTGGAACCACTTGTCTCTGGCACTAAACATTGAGGTTACAGATACATGAAGCTATGTCTAGGTTTTCATGGCTGCTTGATAATTAACATATTCCTCATATTTATTATCAACTACTTTCTCCATTGAGCCATCTTCTTACCTTCTTATCTCTTATTTCCTAATTCTTTCCATTGGAATTTATGTTTTTCCATCACTCTGTTGAAGGCATAGTGTTGTCAATACCACAACTTACATTTGCATGCTGAGAAAGCTTTGTCCATTTCTGAACATGGGGTGGAGGATTGGTGGTTCTTGCTTGTTTTGAACATAATAAATGCATAAAATTATATATAATTATATATAATTATGTAAATGCATACAAATTTATATGCTGTGATTTCATACATAACAAAAAATAATCCTACCAAGTTACTTTCCTTAATAATAATTTAGGTTGATATGAAAGCAGATTCACTTCTAAGCATCCACAATAGTGTCTGTGTTTGGAAACAGTATATGCGATAGATCACCAGGATGGGCAGTCTCTGGATGGCCTTTCCTTAAGTCTCTGCTCCACACTCTGTCTCTGTATATCCCCCCATGGGTATTTTGTTCCTGTTTCTAAGAAGGTCCAAATGATCCACACTTTGTTCTTCCATACTTGAGCTTCATGTGGTCTCTGAATTATATCTTGGCTATTCCAAGTTTTTGGGTTAATATCCACTTATCTGCGAGTATATACCATATCTGTTCTTTTGTGATTGGGTTACCTCATTCAGAATGACATTTTCTAGTTCTATCCATTAGTCTAAGAATTTAATAAATTCACTGTTTTTAGTAGCTGAGTGCTGTTCCATTGTGTACTACATTCACTGTATCCATTCTCCTGTTGAAGGACATCTGGGTTCTTTCCAGCTTTTGGCTGTTATAAATAACGCTGCTATGGACATAGTGGAGCATATGTCCTTGTTATATGTTGGAGCATCTTCTGGGTATATGCCCAGAGTGTTATAGCTGGGGCCTCAGTTAGTAACAATGTCCAGTTTTCTGAAGAAGATCCAAACTGATTTGCAGAGTGGTTATAGCAGCTTGCAATCTACCACCAGTGGAGGAGTGTTCCTCTTTCTTTACATCCTACATTTACTGTCACTAGTGTGAGGTGGAATCTCAGGGTTTTTTTGATTTGCATTTCCATGATGACTAAGGATGTTGAACATTTCTTTAGGTGCTTCTCAGCCATTTGGTATTCCACAATTAAGAATTCTTTGTTAGTCAGGCAGTGGTGGTGCACCCCTGTAATCCCAGCACTATGGGAGGCAGAGGCAGGCAGATTTCTGAGTTTGAGGCCACCCTGGTCTAGAGAGTGAGTTCCAGGACAGCCAGGGCTACACCGAGAAACCATGACTTGAAAAAAAACCAAATCCAAAAAACCAAGACCGAAAAAAAAAAAGAATTCTTTGTTTAGTTTTGTACCCAATTTTTAATAGGGTTATTTGTTTCTCTGTAGTCTAACTTCTTGAGTTCTTTGTGTATATTAGATTATAGCCCTCTATCATACATTGTGTTGGTAAAGATATTTTCCCAATCTGTTGTTTGCCGTTTTGTCTTATTGACAGTGTCCTTGGCCTTACAGAAGCTTTGCAGTTTTATGAGGTCCCATTTGTCAATTCTTGATCTTAGAGCATAAACTATTCATGTTCTGTTCAGGAGCTTTTCAGCTGTGCTCATGTGCGTAAGGCTCTTCCCCACTTTCTCTTCTGTTAGTTTCAGTGTATCTGGTTTTATGTGGAGTTCCTTTTTTTCCACTTGAATATATTCTCTATTTACATTTCAAATGTTATACCACTTCCTTGATCCACTTGGACTTGAGCTTTGTACAAGGAGATAAGAATGGATCTACTTGCATTCTTCTGCATGCTGACTGCCAGTTGAACTAGCACCATTTGATGAAAATGCTGTCTTTTTCCCACTAGATAGTTTTAGCTTTTTTTTGTCAAATATTGAGTATCCATAGGTGTGTGGGTTCATTTCTGGCTCTTCAATCCTATTCCATTGATATACCTGCCTGTCTTATGCTTGGTGACAGGAGCCTGATATAGTTTTCTCCTGAAAGACTCTGCCAGAGCCTGACAAATACAAAGGCAGATGCTTGCAGCCAACCATTGGACTGAGCACAAAGTCCACAATGGATGAGTTAGAGAAAGGACTGAAGGAGCTGAAGGGGTTTTCAGCCTCACAGAAGGAACAATATATCAACTAACCAGACCCCCTCAGAGCTCCCAGGGATTACCAACTACCAACCAAAGAGTACACATGGACAGACCCATGGCTCCAGTAGTATATGTAGCAGAGGATAGCTCTTTGGAAATCAGTGGGTGGAGAGGCCTTTGGTCCTGTGAAGGCTCCATGTCGCAGTGAAGGGAAATACCAGGACAGGGAAGTGGGAGTTGGTGGGTGGGTGGGGTAACACCCTCATTGAAGCAGTGAAAGGGATTGGGATAGGGGTTTTTTAGAGTGGAAACCAGGAAAATGGATAACATTTGAAATGTAAATAAAGAAAATATCCAATAAAAAATTTCAAAAGGCATAAAATAAAATAAGCAGAATGTACAAAACACTGAACGCAGATTCATACCTACTTCATTGGACCTGGTTTATATTATTTGTATTTAGGAATTCAGTTATCACTAAAGGCAACAGTATTAGAAAATACAATTGATGCATTCATGAACAGCTATACTTGATACCCCCTGAATTTTGTAGTAGTTTGAAGGTGATAAGTGCCCATTTTCACCTGCTAAAAGCTGATTTTACTCTTACAAACTTTGTCATTCTGAGGTAAAACAGAGAGAATGGGTGAAAGCCTTGCAATTAACAATTCATTATAATATAAACAAATGACACTTCAAAAGAAATGTTTTTGATTTTATCTTGATAAGAATGTATTGCTATGACCACTGATAAATTCAACTTTTCCAAAACTATTTGTTTTCTGGATGACTCTTAAAATAACTGTGTACACCTTTGAGGTGGAATTAAGACTTTGAGCTATGTATAGAACATTTCTTTGTCCATTGTATTTTTCTCTAATCATTTTATATTTATGAGAATTAGGGAAACGGTCAGAGTAGATCACTAAGGGTAACACCATAAAGCATCTCTGTGACCAATGATGGTGGGGCAAATATGAAGAAAAAGAATTGCTATCAAGTATAAAAAGAGCTCCAAGCCGTCAATAATGTAATATATAAGCAACTTGTGATAAATGTATATTCATTTTTTTATCCAAAAGAGTGTCCAGAAACCACTAAAATATATTCATGCATCCATCAGACTCTTGCCAATAAGCTAAATAAAAAAAAAGTAAAGAAAAAACCCTGAAGTATTGATATAAAGATATCAGATTTCTTCTAATTCAAATATCTATATAAAGATCCCAGGCTTCCAATGGCATTGGTTAGTGATCTCTTGGCTATGTTTCCTACTGAATACATGATTTTCACCAGAATGTTTCTGTTTCATTTAGCAGGACAGCGCTATTATCAAAAAGGAATTCTCAATTTTCCAAATTCAAATAGAATAATTGAAACTCAAGTCATCTAATGCTATTCTAAATGCATTCCTAAGTGTTCTTTTGAGATTGTTCAATATATTTAAGCCTAGAATACACTTGTAATAAACCCAGATGTTTCAATAGCAGCTTTGTTTTCATGTTAAGAAGAGACAAAGCCCCACCTTATTCATCCGTTCACTTGCCAGCATCTCGTGGCCATTAATAAAAGTTGTACAATGGGTCATTTCCCCCAAGAGGATTCTTAAGGTAAGGTATGTTTTTAGAAGTAAAAATATTCGGGTGAATATTTGAATATCTACTGAACAGAAAGATATTCTACTGGTGAAGATGTCACATTTGTGTTTCTTATGAAATATCAGGTATTAATTCATTACCCCCAGGTAACTTTTTCTTAATGGCCCTCAAGTTGTCCAGTCTGTTTTCATGAACTCCTCAATAAACTACACATGTAGATCCTAGCTATTGAAAAGGAGCAGCCTGAGCTAGGTAGCCCACACATGTTGGTCATCTGAAACTAGTGGTGATGATTGCTTGAGAACTTAGTAAGACGATGGTAAGCCACATGAGATTGCAATTTCAGCTCAGTCTGCCAGTTCCTAAGTACATCATTAGCATCTGGGAAGAATTTTTAAGAAGATAATGATGAGAGAAAATAACCTTTCAAATGATGACTGCTATAATTTTAAAGAATGATTCATCGGCAATGAAGCTTTCAAAGGATGCTATAGTGTATGTCGTAGGGAGCACGAGCTTCCATATTAGAGAGTTGTAAGAAAATATTTCCCAGGAATGTGGGATCCACCTGACAGCAAACCCAAGTCATTACCGCCAGAGTGATCAATAACCACTGCTAATGTGTGCAGCTGGCGACACAGGCCTGATCAATAAAACCTGCCACATGCTTTTGTTTTAGGAAATGAAGCCTTTTAGTTCTTAATTAATGAAAAGACCTCACATCCGTGATGATGTCTGCAATGAGTATTACCACAGAGCACATGGGGAGGAATCTGAGTTTGCCATTAAAGAACTGTGCAGGGAAGAGGGAGGCAAGACCACAAAAATAGGAGGCCTTGTTCCTGCTCTCTTAGACTCTTACATTGTAAACCCATGCAAAGCATATTTGCTCAAAGTGAGAAAATGAAGATGAGCTAGTATCAAAAGTTCAGGAAAAGGAAGCAGGATTCTAAAAACAGATTGCTTGCTGCTTTTTTTTTTCATTTTTATAGAAAACAGTTATTTTCTCACATAATGAACCTTCCCTCTATTCCTAGCAGTTCCTCCCAACTTGCCCTCTCATCCAGATCTATGCTCTTCCTGTGTCCCATCAGACAAGGAAAAAAACCCCACGAATTTCTAAGGGATAAAATAAAATAAGTAAGATTAAAAAACATACCAGCATATCGGAATAGAACAGAACAAACAAACAAAAAACAAAAAGAAAAAGAAAAAGAAAAAAGCCCAAGAGAAGAATAAAGACACAGAACAATGTATTCCTGCACTAGGAATGCCATAGAAAACTTAAACTAGAAGATATAATATACACAAAAAAGGACCTTTCTGGGTCAATATGTATCTGTGTAGGTATGCTGGGCATGGAGACTACACTTATGAGGAGTTTCTTTCCTCACTGAGTCTCCATTTGGGAAATATTTTCATTTGTAAGTGAATAGTCATTAGATATAGCTTCTGGGATAGAGACAGGTGCCTATGCCCTCTTGACCTTTAAGCTCTAGGATTTCCTCTGGTACTAAACCATGGAGGTCCTATATATGTTGCCCCAGTTTCTATTAGTTCATGTGAGTGTTGATCCTGTTGATTTAGAGGACCTTAATATTTGTTGTCCCATATTCACTCAGTGTTTTTTGATGGAGATTTACCATTTAGCTTTGAGTGTTCCAAGGTCTCTCACTCTGCATAATATCTGGCTGTGGGTCTCTGAATCTTTTTATCATCATCTGCAAGAAGAAGCTTCTCTGATGATGTCTGAGCAAGGCACCTGTCTGAGTATGGGAGAAAGTTATTATGAGCATTAGAGTCATTTTCTTTTCACTATGGAAAAATATCCAACCACACAAAAACCAGTAGTATTTGGCTTTACCCTAGATTGCTGGGCTATCTAGTCTCAGGTCTTTGGTCACCCAATCAAAGTTGGGTAAGGGTTCCATTTTGTTCTGTAGGCCTTAAATCAAATCAGATACTAGTTGATTATTCACAGAAAATTTGTGATGCCATTGAACTAAGCATAATTTACAGTCAGCAGAATATTAAAGACCAAAGAGTTTATAAGTAACTGCTGTGTATTTATTGGTATTTATGTATCAGATTGCTGTCATTTATATATAAGTACATGTATATATGTATTGAAGGATAAGGTTATAAGCTAGGAATCCCCTGTGCCTGGGCACGTGGGAGGCACCTGGATTCCCAACGCCAGTGGGGGAGGGTGGGCGCGACACTGCGTGGCGGCCACGTAAGCGGAAATGACTTAACTAGTTCTTCCGGCCTCTGTGAGAGGCTGGTAGGTCGTCAGAGAGAGCAAGTTCGGATGGATTGAACTGATTGGCTTAGAAGCTTGTGGTAGGCGGGTTCTGTTATAAGTCTATAAAAGGCAAGACAAGCCAGTCCTCGGCGGGTTTTGCTTCTTTACTCTGCTGGGGAAGCTGTAGCCCCCTAGAGCTCTGGATATTAAAATCCTCTTGTGAAATTGCATCAGGTCTGTCTCTCGTGAGTGTTTGGGGTGCCGGTTTCCGAGGTATGGGGGTACAGAAGTACCCTGTTTTTTCTTTCAGTTCTTACAGTATGTATATGTTTCTATTGGATTAAGTTTTCATACTGCCCCATAAATCACCCTTGATTTTCTTGTTTCTCCCTATAGCCCACCAATTCCCACCACTTCCCACTTGACTTTCCTGTTTTAATCACTCCTTCCATCCATGACTATTTAATTTCCCTTTTTTGGGGATATTTATCTGCACCCCACAGTCCAGCCCCTAATTCTATATCTACCCTTTGTGATTCTATGGACAAAAGATTGCTTATTATTGCTTAACAGCTTATTTCTACATATAAGCAAATACTGTGTCTTTTTAAGTCTGAGTTATCTCATGTAGAATGATTTGTTCTAGTTCCATCCATTTAACTAAGAATCGTATGATTTTGATTTTTTTAACACACAAATAATATTTTATTGTGGAAATGTGCCAAGTTTTCTTGATCCATTCTTCAGTTGACAGACATCTACATTGTTTCCAGTTTCAGCCTCTTGTGACTAGTGTAGCAATAAGAACAGTTGAGCAAGTGTCTCCATGACAGCATAGAATAGTGTTCTTTTGTATATGTTCAGGTAATGTATGCCTCAGTCTTGAGGAAAGTCAAGTTCCATATCCTGAGGATTTACCACATTGATTAACCTAGCGGCTGTGCCAGATTGCATTTCTACCGACAATGTACAATTGTTCCCCCACTCAGATGTAAGAAGAAATCTTAAAGTAGGTATTATCCTTCTATTGAATATCTAGCTTATACTTTTTTCCAGTTCTGTAGATTGTTGCTTTATTCTGAATGATGATGTCTTTGCTGACACTTTTCAGTTTCATTAAGTTTAACTTATACTGATTTCAGTGCCTCTGCTAATGATATTTTGTTCAGAAAGTTTTCTCTTCTATCAGGTTCATCCTCTCTCTCTCTCTCTCTCTCTCTCTCTCTCTCTCTCTCATTCTCTCTCTTTCTCTGTCTCTCTCTTTCTCTCTCTCTCCCCCGTATACGTGTGTGCTTGTGCATGTGCATGTGTGTGTGCGTGTGTGTGTGTGTGTGTGTGCGTGCATGTGTTGAAATCTTAATTTATTTGAAACTGAGTTCTTTGCGGGGTGCAGCATGGACACATTTGGATTCTTTTACATGTAGACATCCAGTTTGATCAGAACTATTGGTTAAGGATGCAATCTTTTTTCCAGTGTGGGTGTTTTTGGGTTCATTATCAAAATACAGAGTCCAATGATGTGTATATTGATGTCTAGGTCTTTAATTCTATTCCTTTGATCATTCAATTTATTATCTGAAGCTATTGTTAGAATGTGTTATTTCCTTGATTTCTTTCTCAGTCTACTTGTCAATTGTATACAGAATAGCTTTTGATGATTATGAATTAATTTTGTATCCAGAAGTTTGTTGAAAGTGTTTATTAGCTGTAAAAGATTCCTGGCGAAATTTTAGGAACATTTGTATACTGTTATAAATTCTTCCTTTCCAATTTGTGCCCCTTTGATTTCCTTCAGTTGCCTTCTTAGTCTAGCTGACATGTGATTTTAGTGCAATTGCTTCTGAGTTGCTTTGTTTTCCATTTAAGTTGTTGTTAACTATAAACTTGATGCAAACACCTTGCATTATGTTGATGCATTTCATTTGTATCCCTATGTTTTATCTTTTCAATGTGTTTATGTATAGTTTGTAATTGTTATATTGAGAATTTTTACATTTATATTCATATGGAAAATTCATCTGTAATTCCCTTTCTTTCTTTGATCTTTATGTGCTTTGGGTTTAGGAATAACTGTGGCCTTGTAAAGTGAATTGAGCAATGTTCCTTACTTTCTATCTGGTGAGATAATTTGAGCAGTATTGGCTTTAAAAATTTCTCAAAAGTCTGGTACAATTATGTGCTAAAATCATTGGGCCCAGGAATTTGTTGTAATTATTGCTGTTGATAGACATTTAATGACTACTCTATTCCACTAGGAGGTACTGATTTGTTTTACTTATTTTTCTGATGTTAATTTAATTTGATAAATGGTATAAATCAAGAAAGTGATTCATTTCTTTTGGATTTTTCAATTAGATGGAGTATAGGTTTTTATTTATTTATTTGTTTGTTTGTTTGTTTGTTTATTTGGATTTGGTTTTTTTCGAGACAGGGTTTCTCTCTATAGCTCTGGCTGTCCTGGGACTCACTCTGTAGACCAGGCTGGCCTCAAACTCAGAAATCTGCCTGCCTCTGCCTCCCAGAGTGCTGGGATTATGGGCATGTGCCACCACCACCTGTCTAGAGGTATAGATTTTTAAAGTATGTTCTTATGATTGTCTGGATTTCTTCCCTGTTGTGATATCAACCTTTTCATCTCTAATTTTGTTCATTTGCATATTCACTATCTGCCTTTCATTAAATTTGGATAAACCTTTCTCAATCTTATCTATATTTTCAAAGAACCAACTCTATGTTTCATTGATTCATTATATTGTTATGTTTAATTATCTGTATTTTATTTATTTCTGCCCTGAATTGTATTGTTTCTTTTGGTCTCCTCAAATTGGGTGTTATTTCTCTATTTTTATTTGTTTTAGAGCATTTAGGTGTGCTGTTTCGCTAGTAGTATAAACCTTCACCTTTTTTTAATTGTAGGCAATTAGTACTATGAACTTGTCTCGTAGAACTTTCATTATTGTGCCCGTAAGTTTGGGTATATTGTGTATTCATATTCATTTAAGAAGCATACTTCTTTCTTGATTCAGTTTTCATTCAGTAGCGAATTATTGAGTTTCCATGATTTCGTAACCTTGTGGTGTTTCTGTTGTTGTTGATAAGCAGATCTAATCTATGGTGGTCAGAAAAGATACAGGGTATTATTCCAATTTTCTTGCATCTGTTGATATTTGCTTGTATCTGTGTATTTTGTCAATTTTGGAGAAATTTCTATGATGTGCAGAGAAGAAGGTATATTATTCTGTGTTTGGTTGAAATGTTCTGTATATGTCTCTTAGTTCTATTTGTTTTATCAGACTTCACATTTGTTCTTTTTTCCCTGGCATTTCCATAAGGTCATATATTGATTCTGGCTGCATATCAGAGACATCCCTACTCATTTATTCATAAGCTTTAAAGTTTGGACTTCAATCTTTATAAACAATTAATAATTTCATAGAAATGATGAAATATGTTCATCATCAATGCATTCTTTCTAATTTATGAATATGTGTTTCTTTTTAGGAATATTTTATACTTCTAAATTAAGTTAAATCTTGCACAATTTTAAATGACCTGTTATGTGCCCAAGAGATTTGCTTTTTCCTTTGTTTGTTATCTTCCTGACTTGTTACAGATATTGATAAAATTCTGCTTTTGGAAGTTCACTTTTTATCTACATGAAAGGCAAAGGTAGAGATTTTAAATGTTATGTCTAGCTTTCTTGGCCCTTGTTTCTCTAACAGTGTGTGAATTATTTTGCTTATGTGGTGTATTTTTAATCTTACCATATACTAGCCACACTGCCTAAACTGCTACATTATCGCCTCAGATACTATAGGAAGAAAAATGTGGGACAAGAGAAAGCCTATCTGTAGACTGATGATGTTAGCCAGTACACAGAATCTGCAGGTGTTTACCTTTCGAGAACTAGAAAATACAATAAAATATTCAGAAAATAGAGGTCCATACCTGATAGAGTTTAATTTATACATATCTAATAGATGAAAAATTAAATATGATTTAATCTATGATTTTTTTAAAATAAGATAAAAGCATTGGCATGAACTCATTTTTTTATGAACTCATTTTTTAAATTTATTTATACTGTCAGCTCACAGCCTTGTGGTAGTAATACAACACACATCGCAGGAAAACAATTTTATAACACTTAGGACACATAAGAAGTTCCAGGAATTTGTTTTATTTGAAAATATTGAAAAGTAAGTGAATCATATTACTTATGATGTTCAATTCTTTCCTCCACCCAATTAAACCTCAGTAGCTGCCATCAGAATGCAGAGCCAAATCAGTGGGAGAAAAGAAACAACTTGTTAGTGTATTACCTAAATGACACTGCAGAAGCATAAGAGTGACTCCTGAAAACTTTGTTCAAGTATATGATCAAATAGTATTGAGTTCACTGGCTATGTCATCTCTATTAGAATCAGAGATGGGCTAGAGAAACTAAGGAGGAAGCAAATACATTTTATAGGAAAACATCATCCAGAAACTGTCTAGCCAATGAAAGGAATTTCAAATTCTCACTTATTTTATTAATTAATAAAGTCCCTATTTTCTAACAAGCACAGCAAATTAAGCTTAGAAAATATAAGGTTTCAAAGATTAAACAAAAGTAACAAAAACTAAGATGGGTGTGGTGGCTCATGCTTAAAATCCCAGCACTTGGGTAGTCAGCTAGCTATAATCTATATGACTACAGAAGTTAGGTGTGGAGTAAGGGACTAAGCAGAGAAGAAGGAAGGAGAAATGGCATAGTTAATTAAAGACAGGCAAGGAGAGGATTGAAAATGGAGGATCAAATGAGGAAGGAGAGTGAAGAGGGGATGAAATGGAATACAGGAAGGTATAGCAAACTAAAGGCAACTTGAGGTATGCTATGAAAAGCGACTATAGCAGAAGATTCTTAAGGTATATCTCATGATCTATAAAAGAGAGAAGGGGGAATTAGAGAGTGTGGAATGGCGGCATAGGGTAAGGGGGATGCCTAGGTGGGCCCATGCCCAGGCACCTCTTTCCCCTGAGGGACCACACACACACAGACATGGTATAGAATAGAGTTTATTCAGGGAAGTGGATTGGAGTTAATAGTGTAGTGGAGGCAGAAATAGGCAGAGAAATAGAGTAGAGAAGTAGAGAGAAGTGGAGGCCAGTCATGACCACGTGGAGAGAGGGGGGAGGGAAGGAGAGCCCAAGAGGGGCAGAGAGGTGAGAGTGCAGAGAGGTAAGAGTGATGAGAAAGAGAGGAGGGGCAAGCAGCCCCGTTTATAGTGGGTCAGGTCTATGGGGCGGGGCATACCTGGCTATTGCCAAGTAGTTGTGGGGTGGAGCTTAGACAGAGCACTAACACTCCCCAGTATTTGTTTAATTAAAAAAGAAAAAAATTAAGAAGAGTTGATGGCAAAGCAGGAACAGGGTCGTCGTTGTGATATCTGACTGCTTCATGATGACATTGGGGCAACGTATCTCTGGGGAACCTAGAGAAAGAGGTATGGAGGAATGTTTGTCCAGTCTCAGGAGAATAGGCTGTTTTCTTGTTGTCCAGGGTCTGTGGAGCCATCTGAGGATAGGTCAAAACAGGTCCAGTAGAAGCTCTCTGTGTCTAGAGAAGCTGAGAAGATTGGAGCATCTGAAGGTTGCTTCTCTGGAGCTGTCCTGGATGTGGCAAGGGCCTGGACTTGACAAGATGTTGAAACACATTAGTATAGGTAGGGAATAAGATTAAGTACAACTGGGAGAAAGGAAAAAAATTTCCTTAAGATGTACAATTGAAACCCAGAGGAATCCCACCCTTTGGGTTAGGCAGTAATTAGGAACTTGGGCAGACGTACTTATATGGATGGAGCCTGTTTGGTCCATGAGCAGTAGATCTGGGAAGGTTTCCTGTAGCTAACAAGTTTATTAAAGAGATAACAACCCGAGTTAACCACATGAATAACCTTTAAGATGAGCCTTTTGTGGAGCAGAAGGAATAGGATTAAAAGTTGGATCATATAGTGGAATATTTATTATTAGCATTAGGCAAATCTATAGGAAGTCAGATGTTAGGACACTGACAGAGCAAGAAGAGGAAATATTAAGTATTTAATGGAAATAGAATTTAGGCAAGGAGATAACTGTCTAGTTGTCAATATAGTCAGAAGTCTGAGGAATAAGCAATAACTTGGCAGTTATATTATTAAAAGATGAAAGATTCCAGTAGCCAGCAGCAGTTCTATGTGGTCTCTGGTATCTATGGTGGCTTTGGCTGTCAATCTGGCTTTCAAGCACAGAAGATGCAGGACTTTTTCTCTGTGGAATGGGATATCTATAACATGAGAAATGGCTTACCTTTGTTTAGCTAAGTCATTTAACTCAAGGTATATGGTCTTGTCCACTGCACTCCTTTTTGGGGGCAGCATCTTGTAGCGGTGTCCACATCTTTCTTCTGAGACCTCCTGGGAGAAGCTGTCAGGCCTTTGGGAATTCTGTCTGTCTTAAATTTAATATCAAACTTCTAACAAGATTGAATGGGAGATAGGAGAACAATAGTCAAGAGAGTATAGGAAATATTCTTATATAGCTTTGGCAGGTTGTATAGGTAAAGGAAAGTATGTTGCTTTATTAGTAAAGAGACTAGGATTAGACTAAGAAAGCTGGCAACAATGGATTAAGTTGTGGTGACAGAAAATGAGTTTGACTACTCAGATTTAACCATCACGCAGGCTATTGAGCACACAGGATATGGGAATGAACAAGCTAAGAAGTAGTGGGAACACGGATAGGTGAGGCTTAGGTCCTTTATTATTTACCAGACTGTTAATTTATGGTCGAAGACAAGTAATTGCCCATTGGGTGATTGGGGAAGCTGCTAAATATAATTTTCAGCATCCTGAAAAAATATTAGCAACATGGTACAGCCAGGCTAAAGGCTCAGGCCATCGCCAGAGTCTTTAGGAGCTGAGACATCCTCAGAACATCGGAAGAAGTGACCAGAATTGGTCCAGGATTTCTGGCAGCTGTAAAAGCTAAGAGGGACTCTGGATCACTTCTGAGTGAGGGGGCACTCAAGGGTTTAGTTGTCCTGGAGCTGGAAAGCCAGTCGTGTAGACTGGGTATGAGAAGCAAGCCTTAGTTCCAAAGAGGCTGGCCAAACTTCATTTGAAGGCTAAGGCGTGGGAAACTGGAAATCTGAGAAAAGTAAGTGGTGGCATGGCCACAAACATGGGGGAGTTATATGCATCCGAGAAAAAGGGCACCCAAGTCTGTGTGACCTGCTCTCAGGAGCAGCAGCGGTAGTGACAGAAGCCATGTGGCTCTGATACCTGCCATGCTGTGGCGTAGGATTTAGTATCACATGCAGCCATAGCGAAGCTGAGCTGGGCATGGGCTGCTGCCGGGCTGTGGAGGGCAGGACAGGAGAGACCTGTGCTGTGACTTGCTGTAGCGACTGTGCGGGGTGGTGGGCCCGAGCAGGTGGCAGCAGGGAAAGTTGAATTGTGGTAAGGATTTTCTTCTGTCTGCGCAGGAGCAGGGCAGGATTTTCTGCCTGCAGCGCATGAGCTCAACTCTCTGCTCAGCTGCTGAGCTCTGGACTCGGCGGGTGGGGACCCTGACATGAACACGGGTGGGGGGGTTGGGAGGATGGGGAAGACTAAGGCACAAACAGTGAGCGTGCCTAGACTGTCCCTGAGGGTAGAAGAACTAGGAGAGGAAGGAAGGATACTACAGACTCCTGTCCTCCTGACAATGCAGCCAGTGCAGCGTAAGGGGGCTTACCCGTTGTGGCTTAAATGGCAAACCGTGCAGTTTCTCGATCGAAGTCTCAGCACCAAATAATGGTTTAATGTTGTTCCTGGTTTTTGGCACCATATGATGGGTTATAAAAGAGAGAAGGGTATTAGAGAGTGTGGCACTGCGGTATGGGAAGGGGAGGAGAGCCCAAGAGGGCCAGAGACGTGAGAGTTCAGAGAGGTAAGAGCAATGAGAGAGAGAGGAGGGGCAAGCAGCCCCTTTTATAGTGGGCCAGGTCTATGGGATGGGGCATACCTGGCTGTTGCCAGGTAATTGTGGGGTGGAGCTTAGACAGAGTACTAACAATATCTGCATATGAAAGGAAGCTAATCTGAATCTCCAGGTACTGGGGAAGGTAATGCCCCAACTGGACACCTTTGCCACCAAATGAAACTTCCATTGCAAAGAATGAGTTAACAGCAATTTGAGTTGTCTGCCAAAAGGATCCTATAGAAACTTCTAAATAACACAGGCTAATGCCAAAGCTTTTGGTTGTTCTCCAAAGACCAAGGAAAGGCTTTGTTGCTAAAGATAGGATCTACTTAACTCATTAAAGATGGAGAAGTTGGCCTGATACCCACCAGAACCTTCACCTCTGCTGGTCAGTATTTATGATAGCAGAGGGTTTTTTGCATGTTACTAGAGGAGAAAGGTCAACACCAACCCTACTATAAACCCTGAGATCTATAAAGGTACCTGTAAATTACATGGATGCAATAGGGACAATAAGCTGTGGGAGCACCTGACCACTATCTGACTGGAGTCAAGGCACAATCAGTGAAATGTAGACATTTTCAGCACGGCTCATATAGGCAAGAACCTGAGGCTAGGCAGCTTGAGGATTTAGGATGACACCAAATGCTACTGTTTTTCTAAATGGATGTAGTAATAAGATGATTCCTAATGACATTATTCTGTACATATAGATTAGTATCTTGCTCAGGCATCATCAGAGAAGCTTCCTCCTGCATTAGAAGGTAATACAGAGACAACTGTATAATGTGAAGAGACTGATAAATCTTATAATAAACAATCTTAAATGGGATATCTCCATTAAATCTCATCCCCAGAGGGTAAAGGAAACTCTGTGGATGAAAGGGAAAAAAGACAGTAAGAACCACAGGGGATAGAAGACATGAAGGAAACAAGTCCTTCTAGAAACAGCAGGATTATTTCCCATATGAATTCCAAGAGATCTTGGTTTCATACACAGGGTCTGTATAGGTCTAAGTCAGATGAGATTCCTAATGATGAGAGGGAAAGTGGATACAGCCCGCATCCCTAGCTCAGAATCTCTCTGGTTGAGAATAATTCTCAAAGGAAAAATTAGTTTTCTCCAATGGAGTTTAATGAGTATGCAAACCACACTTAACCCCATGCCCAGCAGTTGACAGCCAACACCAAACACATTCAATGATATTTTGGGGAATATTTTGTTTCATAATGCTTTGTATGAATAATTTGGGTTGTTTTGCCATATATGTCTTTTGCTTATTAAATATTATATTTTCTGGTTTTGCATTTTTATGGGATTTCTATGTGTCTCTGCATCTATATGTATTTCTTGTTTTTTGTTTTTAACTTCTTTCATCTGCTTCCTTTCATTGTCCTATTCTGTTTACTTCTATTTGATGTTTGCTTCCTAATGAGAACAGGAAAGGACATTGGTTTGTGTGGGTTGAGAGGTGGGGAAGGACATTGGTATGGGTGGGGAAGATCTGAGAAGGGCAAGTAGTAATAAGAATATATTGAATGAAAAGAAACTATTTTCAATTAAAAAACAAAACAACTAGTTTCAATTAAAACTAAACAAAACAAAGCAGACAAAAAAAGATGAAAGAAGAGGATAGGATGTGGATGAGAAATGCTCTGGCAGTGTTGTTAACTAAACACTTTTATGTACAAAGCCAGTTTTCTTTTTCCAGGTATCATTTTCCCCTAGAGGACACAGTGTCCTCTGTAAGGCTCTACAGGCAGCCTTCAAAATATGAGGAGAAGAAGGAGGGGGCACTTCTTTTCTTGGTTCTGTAATGGAGTCTTGGTGTCTCATTCTACATTAGCCAAAAGGCATGGTGACAAAAGCATCCATGTTGCAGGGAGTATACATGCTTCAACTAATGGGGACATCCATGTTGCTGGGAGCATACATGCTTTAATGAATAGGGACATCCATGTTGCTGGGAACATACATTCTTCAACTAATGGGAGCATTCATGTTGCTGGGAGCATAGGTGCCTTTACTAACTGGAAACAAGAGAGAGCTCCTGGTTCAGAGCCAGGAGCAAGCACAACTTTCAAAGGCACATTATTTTTTTATTTATATTCTAGTGCTTGTTCCCCCCCCCTTGATCCCCCTCCCTCAGTTTCTCATCTAATTCCTCCTGGCATGGCTGTCCTCTCAGAGACCCTACTTTCAAATGACTGAGACAGAAGGAAATAAGTTAAACACACCCATTGGACTGAAGTTGGGAACCACTATGATTGAATTAAGGGAAGAATTGAAAGCAGCGTGACCCCATAGGAAGACCAACCAGCACTGATTAACACAGATGCAACTGAGCTCCCAGAGACTGAGTCACCTACCAGGAGCAAACTGGTATGAGGCCCCTGGCAAGATATAGCAGAGGTCTGCCTAGTGAGACCTCAGTGGGAGAAAGAGTGCTCAAAGGAGAGCTTTTGCTAGCCTGCTGTGAGCTCCTTAACACTTCTCAGCCTTCAAAATAGCTACAAACACCTACAAGTTGGAAAGGTCAAAATATGGGCCTGTGTGGGAACATTCCATATTCAAACCTTAATAGAGCGTAGTAGGGCTATAGGAGAGATTAAGCATGAGTATTTTCACATAGGACAGCGACAGATGTAAAAATGGGATTCTGTGGTAGTTTGAAAGAAAATGACCCCAACAGGAAGTGGCACTTTACGTAGGTGTGGCCCTTTTGGAGGATGTTTGTGTCACTGGCTTTGGTGTTTCAGAAGCTTAAGCCCAGTACAATGGCTCACACTTTCTTTCCCTGCTTTATGCCAATCCAGATGTAGAATTCTCAGCCATTTGTCTACCACCATGTTTAATTGAACGCCACCATGCATTACACCATGGTGATAATGAACTAAAACTCTATACTATTAGCCAGCCTCAATTAAATATTTTATAATATTGTTTGTGGTCATGGTGTCTCTTCACAGCAATGAAACCCTAACACAGTCTATGTTCACTCCAAAATTTTTTTCTCATTTCAATACTTTAATAAGGATTATGTAGAATCTGTTTTTATTGCATATTTTCTTCTATGCTATAAACTTTATGAAGTAATTAATGTGTTATAGAAATTATTTAATCCTGACATGGGGTTTTTACTGACTATTTAGGGTTCAGATAAAAGACACACATAACCTTAAACAACACAAAAGCTCAGCAGATGCCTGCCCTCTAGGTTATTAGACTCCACCATCCTATTGATAATGCCAACTTAATACTGTGTTCCATCTGGGCAGCTCTTGTTGTTGTTGTTTGTTTATTTGTGTGTGTTTTTTGCTTTCAATTTGTTTTTATTGGATTATGTTGATGTTTTGAATATAGAACCATTCATGCATGCCTGGTATGAGGTCTACTTGATCATGGTTAATTATGTCTTTTTTTATTAGATATTTTCTTTATTGACATTTCAAATGTTATCCCCTTTCCTGGTTTCTCCTCCAGAAACAACTTATCCCACCCCTACTTACCCTGCTCACCAACTCACCCATTCCTGATTCCTTGCCCTGACATTCCTCTATACTGGGACATTGAGCCTTCTCAGGACCAAGGGCACTCCTCCCTTTGATGTCAAATAGGGCCATCCTCTGCTACATATGCAGCTGGAGCCATGTATCCCTCAATGTGTACTCTTTGGTTGGTGGTTGAGTCTCTGGGAGTACTAGGGTTACTAGTTGGTTCATATTGTTGTTTCTCCTGTGGGGCTGCAAACCCCTTTAGTCCTTTCTCTATCTCCTCCATTGTGGAGTTTGTGCTCAGTCTAGTTGTTGGCCGAGAGCATCCACCTCTGTATTTGCCAGGTACTATCAAGAGACAGCTATATCAGGCTCTTGTCAGCAAGCATTTGTTGGCATCCACAATAGTATCTGTGTTTGGTGACTGTATATGGGATGGATTCCAAGGTGGGGCAGTCTCTGGATGGTATTTTCTTCAGTCTCTGCTCCACACTTTGTATCTTCTCCCATGGGTATTTTGTTTCCCCTTTGAAGAAGGACCAAAGTATCCATACTTTGATCTTCCTTCTTCTTGAGCTTCATGTGGTCTGTGAATTATACCTTTGCTATTCCTAGCTTCCTGGCTAATATCCACTTATCAGTGAGTGCATACCATGTGTGTTCTTTTGTGATTGGGTTACCTCACTCAGGGTGATATTTTCTAGTTCCATCACGTTGACTAAGAATTTCATGATGTCAGTGTTTTTAATAGCGGTGTAGTATTACATTGTGTAAATGTACCACATTTTCTGTATCTATTCCTCCGTTGAGAGACGTCTGGCTTTCCAGCTACTGGTTATTATAAGTAAGGTTGCTATGAATATAGTTGAGCATGTGTCCATTGAAGACCCAGAAATGAACCCACAAACCTATGGCCACTTGATGTTTGACAAAGAATTTAAAACCATCCAGTGAAAAAAAAGACAGCCTTTTCAACAAATGATGCTGGTTCAGCTGGCAGTTAGCATGCAGAAGAATGCAAATCAATCCATTCTAATCTCCTTATACAAAGCTCAAGTCCAAGTAAATCAAGGACCTCCGCATAAAACTAGATACACTGAAACGAATAGAATAGAATAGAATAGAATAGAATAGAATAGAATAGAATAGAATAGAATAGAATAGAATAGAATAGAAAAGAACGTGGGCTCTCTTCACTCTTACCTCTCTGTACTCTCACTCTCACCTCTCTGCCCCTCTTGGGCTCTCCCCCCCTCCCCTGTCTCTCCACTTGATCATGGCCTGCCTCCACTTCTCTCCCCTTCCCTTCCCTTGCCTTGCCTTCCCTTGCCTTCCCTTGCCTTGCCTTGCCTTGCCTTGCCTTGCCTTGCCTTGCCTTGCCTTGCCTTGCCTTGCCTTGCCTTGCCTTCCCTTCCCTTGCCTTCCCTTCCCTTCCCTTGCCTTGCCTTGCCTTGCCTTGCCTTCCCTTCCCTTCCCTTCCCTTCCCTTCCCTTCCCTTCCCTTCCCTTCCTCTCTCTCTCTCTCTCTCTCTCTCTCTCTCTCTCTCTCTCTCTCTCTCCCTCTCTCTGCTGCCACTACACCATTAACTCCCATCCTCTTCCTTGAATAAACTCTATTCTATACCCAAAAAAAAAAGAAAAAGAAAAAGAAAAGAACATGGGGAAGAGCCTTGAGTACATGGGCTCAGGGGAAAGGTACCTGAACAGAACACGAATGGCTTATGCTCTAAGATAAAAAATTCACAAATCAGACCTCATAAAATTATAATGCTTCTGTTAGGCAAAGGACACTGTCAATATGACAAAATGGCAAGCAACAGATTGGGAAAAGATCTTTACCAACCCTACATCCTATAGATAGCTAATATGCAATATATACAAAGAAGTCAAGAAGACCATAGACCTAAATAACCCCATTAAAAAATGGGGAACCGAGCAAAACAGAGAATTCTCACCTGAGGAATACCAAATGGCTGAGGAACACCTAAAGAAATGTTCAACATCCTTAGTCATCATGGAAATGCAAATCAAAACAACCCTGATATTCTACCTCACACCAGTCAGAATTGCTAAGATCAAAACCTCAAGTGACAGCAGGTACTGGTGAGGATGGGCAGAAAGAGGAACACTCCTCCACTGCTGGTGGGATTGCAAGCTGGTACAACTACTCTGGAAATCAGTTTGGCAATTCCTCAGAAAACTGAACATAGTACTATCAGAAGACCCAGTGGTATATATCACTCTAAGCATGTACCCAGAAGATGCTCCAACATCTGGGCTGCTCTTAACTCTAATTGGCTATCCCCCGGGCCATGTTTTCTTTCTCCTTCCTTTTGCAACTTCTTTCCCTGGTGTTTCTCTTCTTAACCCAAGACCAGGAAACTCAAACCCCACCCATGTCTCTTCTACCAAGCCATTGACTATTGGCATCTTTATTTACTAATCAGAAATAACTTGTGGTCAGGTTCACATAGCATCACTTGAGACTAAGTACAGACCCCAGGTCTTGGGGGTACACAGCATTACAATAGACAGCAAAACAAAACTCAAAAATTCCCCCTTTTTAGTCAAATAAAAGGCTCCTTTCCTCTCATATAAATATTGAATATAATTATCAAAATTATGAAATTTATAAGGTATAATCCTTATTTATAACATCTAGTCCATTAACTGGCAATTCAGATAAAGTGTTTGTCATCTCTTTTAACTTAGTGAGCTTATGATTTTCTGCCATAATCACTGGCAGTTTCTCCTTCCTCCTACACCTTCTTCTACTCCTTATGGTTGTCCCTCAACCCCAAACCCAAGAAACCTAAACTCAACTTATGTGTATCTTTTGCCTAGCTATTGGCTATTGTCATCATTATTTACCAGTCACAAGTCACTTGGGGACAGGGTCAAATAGTATTTCTTTAGTCTAAGTACAGAGTCCAAGTCTTGGGCTCTCACAATTAAGATTACAATAGAAAACAACACCAAACCTCACAGTTCATGATCATCTAAGATCAGCGAGTGGTATGCAATGTTAGCTTCTTTGTTTGTTTTAATTTGCTGAAATCTGTAATTGAAGACAGAGAAAAATAGATCATCAGAAGATGGAGCTCTGCTCTATGGAATTAATATTTACTTTCTTTTGTACCAGTACAATCTCAGAAATTGTTGAAAATTTATACGTACATGTTAATATGAAAGACTGCTTAGAAATGAAGATCCAAATAAGAAAAACATCCATAAAATAATTCAAAGGTTCTGGGAATCTCTGGTGAGATAGACTGCAATATCATATTTTCAGATTGCCTACAAAAAGGGTGTTTTAGGATTAGGACATCACAAGAGTTGATTTTGGTTAATGGCCTTTTTTTTTCCCAGAAATGAATTCATTAGTCAGTGTACCACACTAGTAGTTAGTTGGAATATTACCTATATATTTTCCTGCTCTCTCGGCTCAGCAAGCATGTCAGGGATGCGAGAGTGGAGAGGAGAGAACCCGTAGCATCACTCTGCAGTGACTATGTCATACATTATCTAGGACACATTCATTATTAGATGTTTTAATTTATGAAAACATCATGGGGAAGGAGCACATCCTAAAAATCAGGTAATAGCTATGCAGAGTACATAACGTTTCCATTCAGTACTAGTTAACTTTAATTATATAACTCTGAGATGTAGAAACTCTCGACCAGCTACTGAAACATTTACTCCCTTCCAAATTATAGGAAACATATACAGCTGCTATGTTTCTTTCTGAGCCCAAGCTAAGTATGTTGTCATTTGAATTTGCCATTAAAGTTAATTCAGTAAACTGTATTCTCTGTAAACTCTCTGTAACATTTTTGGAATGTTACGTCTATGCTACATACAAATGGTCATGCTACAACTTGTTTTGATGTTTAGTAGCCATTTGTTTACTCATTAAAGAGCTTTATTTCTTCTTAAATCCAGTATATTCCTTGCCATAACTTCTAAGTATCATAATTAAGTGGGTAGATGCCAACATCAGTTGTTAAGCTTACCTAATTAAGACTAGAGTATATTAGAGGGAGAAAATAAGATTACACAAGACAAATGAAAACCGAACTTTTAATAGGTTAATACTTCCACATATTTTCAAATGTAATTTAATTGTGCATGTTTATTTAACACAGTGCCATATAATCAAGTCAGAGGAGTTATGAGGTCACAACTCTATCATTGAGTCACTATGTGTGATTACAGTATTGGTGTCCAACACACAGGTGCAAATATTTACTGTGCTTTGGAATGGTCCATAAATTCTCATTGGAAGCCTGAATTTTTCAGATACTTACATAATTTAATTGAAGTTCAATAGATCAATGGCAATGTTTTCTTTGACCAGGATGCTTTACTTCCATTCTCAGAAGTTAGCTGAATTTCCTCCTTACAGTAACACAATCAGGAATCTATGTCCTCCTCACTGCTGCTGTATAGAATTTTCAACATTCTGTAAAATATGTATGCATCACCCAAAACACTTTGGAAATCAAGAGCTTTCATGATGTGCATAAATCCATAGTTATAAGGGACCAGGTGCAAGCTGAGGTACTGCCTTGTTTGCTTCCCCCAGCGTTTGAGCTGGGCTTTTGAATCTCTGCTTTAATCTTTAGTTCTCAGCCCATGAAGTTCCTGGCCTTTTGTTCTTAATAGAACAATACAGCTTCCTGCTTTCACCTGAGCACCACTGCCATCCACCACCTGGAGTATCTGCAGAACTGATCAGGCTTTCCAGATCCCAGCAGACACCTGCTGAGAGTGGAGCCAAGGAAACTCGAGATCACTTCCCAGAACTCACCCTGGAATCTGGGAGAAGGGGCTTGCCCAAGCTGTTATAAGGCCTAACCTCCATTAAACTGTCCTCCTGGCTCTGGTTTCTTTTCACCCCTTCCCATCTATCCCTCAGCTTGTGTTTCAGGAACCCAGATAGCAGTAGCTGCTGGCAGCTACACTGCCTTATAGAAGCAAAGCCATGTAACAGTAAGGAGGGAGAGGAAGAGGGAGCAAGAGAGGGAGAGGGAGAGGGAGAGGGAGAGGGAGAGGGAGAGGGAGAGGGAGAGGGAGAGGGAGAGGGAGAGGGAGAGGGAGAGGGAGAGGGAGAGGGAGAGGGAGAGGGAGAGGGAGAGGGAGAGGGAGAGGGAGAGGGAGAGGGAGAGGGAGAGGGAGGAGAGGGAGAGGGAGAGGGAGAGGGAGAGGGAGAGGGAGGAGAGGGAGAGGGAGAGGGAAGAGAGGGAGACTAATAAAAGTAAAGAAGGTGTTGCCTCAACATGCTTAGAGAAGTAAGGACTTAAGAGGCGTTGTATGTATTGGGGAAATAAAGGAAGAGAATCAGAGAACAGGGGCAGAGAAGTAGAGCAATTATAGATATACTTATTGTGTCTGTTTTCATTATGTATATATTAAATTCTATCTTCTTACTCTTTTCTCATCCCATTCAAGTGTGTGTGTGTGTGTGTGTGTGTGTGTGTGTGTGTGTGGTGGCAGAAGTAGTGTCTTTGCAAGAAACAGAAACTGGAGAGCTCTGTGTCTCTGTCCTGTAAAGACACAGTGAGAAGGAAACCAATGACAAGCCAGGAGAAGTTCCTCACAGGAGAGTCATCACCAACCCTCATTCTGGCTTAGATCACAAAACTGTGAGGTTAAAGGTCCTCTTTTTCGGCTACACTGTTCTGACAGCTGAAGCTGCCTAATATATGGCCATTAATACAAGACTAGTTTATGGGTGCGGTCATGGCTTCTCTGAAACTTCGATGGAGTTACAGCTTTCCTTTTTTTTTTAATATGCAAACAGTTTACTTTTGCACAAAATTTCACTACCATAGGCTTACATTATACATTAGCTTCCTTTATAAGATTTACATATGCATTAAACTTAACTCATAACCTTTCAAGAGAACTTGCTGCACAGTTATGAAAGAAATAAGACAACTAGAGTGGAACACATCTATTTACTGCCTACAAAGGAATAGGTGTATATTTTTTCCAGGTAAAAGTGAACTTTATTTTTTTTATTAGATATATTCTTTATTTATATTTCAAATGATTTCCCCTTTCCTGATTCCCCCCTCTCCAAAAGTCCCCAAAGCCATCTCCTCTCCCCCTGTTCCCCAATAAACCCCCTCATGCTTTCCTGTCTTGGTATCCCCTATACTGCTGCATCCAGGCTTTCCAGGACCAGGGGCACCTTTGATGTCCAACAAGGCCATCCTCTTTTGCCTATGTGTCTGGAGCCATGGGTAACACCATGTGTGCTATCTGGTTGGTTTTGTCCCTGGGAGCTCTGGTAGTACTCGGTGGCTCATATCATTGTTCTTCCTATGGCACTGCAAACCCCTTCAGCTCCTTGGATCCTTTCTCTAGCTCCTCCACTGGGGACCCTGTGTTCAGATGGGGTGAGAGTGTCCCCCTCTGTATTTGTCATGTACTAGCAGAGCCTCCCAGGTGACAGCTATATCCGGCTCCAGTCAGCAAGTCCTTGTGAACATTTATAACATTGTGTTTTGTAATTGTATATGGGATGGATCAGTAGGTGGGGTGGTCTCTGGATGGTCTTTTCCTCAGTCTCTGCTCCATACTTTGTCTCTGCATCTCCTTCTGTGGGAATTTTATTCCCCCTTTTAAGAAGGACCAGAGTATCGATACTTTGTTCTTCCTTCTTCTTGGGCATCATTTATATGTGAATTGTGTCTTGGGTATTCCAAGCTTCTGGGCTAATATCCACTTATCAGTGAGTATATACCATGTGTGTTCTTTTGTTATTGGGTTACCTCACTTGGGATGATATTTTCTAGTTCCACCCATTTGACTAAGAATTTCAGGAATTCATTGTTTTTTAATAGAATTCATTGTTTTTAATAGCTGAATAGTATTCCACTGTGTAAATATACCACATTTTCTATATCCATTCCTTTGTTGAGAGACATCTGGGTTCTTTCCAGCTTCTGCCTATTATTAATAGGGCTGCTATGAACATAGTTGAGCATGTGTCCTTATTACATGCTGGGAAATTCTCTGGGTATATGTCCATGAGTGGTATAACAGGGTCCTCTGGTAGTATTAAGCCCAGTTTTCTGAGGAACCACCAGACTGATTTCCAAAATGGTTGTAACAGCTTGCAGCCCACCAGCAGTGGAGGAGTGTTCCTCTTTCTCCAAATCCTCACCAGCACCTTCTGTGAGTTACAGCCTGTCATTTTAAACTCTGTATTTACCAGAAAGCATGGAATCTTTCCTTTTGTTCTTCCAGTGTTTTTTTTCCAGTCCTTTCCATCCTGAAATAGTTGCAGTGCTTTGGTTAAACTGATTTTCTTCTTCTTTTTTTTTTTAATTTTCTATATTCTTTGTTTACATTCCAAATGATTTTCCTTCCCGGTTCCCCCCTCCCCCTAAGTCCCATAAGTCCTCTTCCCTCTGCCAGTTCCCCAATCAATCCCCTCCTGTTCCCCTGTCCTGGCAATCCCCTACAATGCTGCATCAAGCCTTTCCAGGACACCGGCCTTCTCCTTCCTTCTTCTTGGGAATGATTTGATATGTGGATTGTGTTTTGGGTATTCTGCATTCTAAACTGAATTTATTCACAATTTGTTTGAGTGATAGCTTTATTATCTGAATATCTAACATATTGAATTAAAGTTTTCATCTCACAGATTAGTTTTGTGACCACTAAGCAAGGCAGCCACCATCCTGACATGCCTTATTAATGTGCCTTCTAAGTGCCTTGTCCTTAGGCTTCAACAAATCTTTCCTGTTAGCCCCAGCCTTTCTGCCACCACTTTAGTGTGTGTGTGTGTGTGTGTGTGTGCCATGACCTTGAGTTAAACATACACAAATACACATCTATCCTCTTTCCCTTTTCTTTTTTTTCTTTTTTCTTTCTTTCTTTTTTTTTTTTTTTTTTGTTTTATTTTTTTGAGACAGGGTTTCTCTGTGTAGTCCTGGCTGTCCTGGAACTCAGTCTGTACAGCAGGCTGGCCTCGAACTCAGAAATCCGCCTGCCTCTGCCTCCCAAGTGCTGGGATTACAGGCGTGCGCCACCATGTCCAGCTCTCTTTCTCTTTTCAATTATGATTTTTAAACTGACCATGGCAGGAATGGTTCATGCCATTCTATATAAATATGTCAAGGCTTCCTGAAAAAATAAATCTGCACATTCTCATTGGTAAAGTAGGGCATTGTTTTTGAAGGAAACTCCATGCTTTCCATAACTTCTGTGAGTAAGAAGTCTTCCTCAACCTGCCCTGACTTAACTGCAGATATATTGACTGTGTATTCATGAAAACGTAAACTCACTGTTTTCAGTGCTAGCTCTGGTGATGAATTTTCCTTATATTTATTGTATGAGTACATTTTCAATTTCCTTATTTTAGGGAGAGTATCACTACTTGTATGACAGGAGAGCTGCTGATTTCTTCCAGTTATTTCTGCTTTCCATTGTAAGTTTCCATTTATTCCATTGAAAACAGACCTATATATTTTTGTTTGGTTGGTTGGTTAGTTTGATTTTTGTTTTATTTTGTTTTTTTTTTTTTTTTTTTTTTTTATTTTGGTCTGTTTGAGAAGCCAATTCTAATTGTTTTGTTTTGAAGTATGTATGCTTCTATTTTGCCCTTCCTGCCTCCAGCACATCTGCACTTGGTTTTGATTTTTAATAGACTTCTTTCTTTGTTTGTTTGTTTCTGTTCCTGTAATTTTTTCTGGCTGTTCCCAACATTATTGGATATGAGTGTTGGTCAAAATCATCAATTTTGGAAGAATTTTAAGTGTATTTTCTTCATGCTTTATTGCTTTGTTGCATCTTTGTCCTGGGATAATCGTGCTGCCCATTTAAACAATATAATTTGCCTCACTCTACTCTTCATATGATGGTCATGCATGCATATGTGCACACAGCCAAGCATACATCACAAGCTCCATATGTGTTGTAATTTCCCTGAGGTTAAAAAGTGTAGAATATCTTTATGACTTTTGGTCAATTGTCCTTCACAATTTGAAAAAAATTTCAGTATATTACTAAGAATTTGCAACCCATTTGTCAGTTGATTTTTTTAATATATTAATTCTAGATAGCAATCCCATGTCTGGTGTATATTTGGTCAATGTTCTCTTCCATCCTATAGTCCATAAAGTGAAATGATTATTTCATCTAAATGAATTATAAATAAAAAAAACAAACAAACATGTTTTGGGTATATGCACAGGAGTGATATTGCTGGGTCTTCAGGTAGAACTATTTCCAATTATCTGAGGAACCACCAGATTGATTTTCAGAGTGTCTGTACCAGTTTGCAATCCCACCAGCAATGGAGGCGTGTTCCTCTTTTACTTCATCCTTGCCAGCATGTGTCATCACTTAAGTTTTTTATTTTAGCCATGCTGATTTGTGTAAGTTGAAATCTCAGGGTCAATTTGATTTGCATATCCCTAATGACTAAGGATATTGAACTTTTCTTTAAGTCCTTCTTCGCCATTCAAGATTCCTCTGTTGAGAATTCTCTGTTTCACTCTGTTCCCCATTTCTAATTGGGTTATGCAGAACAACATGTGCTCCAGTAAGTTCATAGTTGCCTTATTAACATTAGCCATAAGCTAGAAGTAACCCAGATGTCACTCAAGGGAAGAATGGATACAGAAAATGTGGTTCATTTACACAATGGAATATTATTCAGGTATTAAAAAATTAGTACATCATGAATTGTGCAGGCAAATACATGCAACTAGAAAAATATCATCCTGAGTGAGATAACCCAGACACAAAGTGACATGCATGGAAATGCAGGGTTGAAAATGGAGTGGAGACAGAAGAAAGACTATCCAGTGACTATCCCAATTTGGGATCCTTTCTATGGACAGGCACCAAACCCTGACACTATTACTAATGCCATGTTCTGCTTTCAAACAGAAGTCTAGCATGGCTATCCTCTGGCAGCAGCTGACTAGACAAATGCAGATACTTAGACCAACCATTGGAATGGGGTAAGGGACCCATATAGAAGTCAGGGAAAGAATTGAAGGAGCTGAAGGGATAAGAACTCCATAGGAATTATATAAACTAATATGAACCCCTCAGAGTTCCTAGAGACTTAACAAACAAGCAAAGAACATACCAGCTAATCTGTGGCCCTCAGCATACATGTAGCATGTGAGGCTTCTGTGGGAGAGACTGTGCCTAATACTGTAGACTTGATGCCTCAGGGAAGGCAGATATTGGGTGAGAGGTGAGGGAGAGGGGTGCATGAGGGAGGTGGGTGGATGGGTTGGGAGTACCCTCTCAGAGACAGAGAGAGGAGGTCGAGGGTGAAGAACTCTGAGAGTGGGGACAGGGCAGGTGGAAGTATTTGGAATGTAAATAAATAAAATAACTTAATAAAAATTTAAATAAAATCAAATAACCATGTTGCAAAATAATTTTCTAATGTTGTAAGTCTGTAGAAAGATAGGCCTATATTATTAGAGAGATTGGTATGTGAACAATCACCACATTTATTTTTGCTTTTGGGGAAAGCTTTGACTGAAACTTCCCCTTGCTTTCAGAAATTGTAGCTTTGCCCAACCTTTCAATCAATTTCATGTTTTGCCTTGATACTGTTTAAAACTATGTCATCAATGTTTCCTTACTCTATATTTGTCCTGTTTAACTTGCCGTTAGTAAACAGTGGAGTTCTTGGAATTCTTATGAAATCAGTTTCTACAAACTAATCAAAGTGGAGATTACTCTCACACTATCTTCTCCATGTTTCCTGATTGGCCCTCCTGTGTCCCTGACTCAGAACAGTGGGTATGTGTGTGAGGGTACATGTGTATTAGCCATTTGTTTTTTGGGACAGGGTTTCTCCGCATTTTCCTTGGACCAGGCTGATCTCAAACTCAGAGATCTGCCTATATCTACCTTTGATTACAAACATGAGCAGCCACCTCCAGGCTCAGGTTTAGTTTGGTGCCTCTTGCTTGTAGAGCATCTCTCATGTACACTTTGTTATACTATTAAAACCAAAAGCTACCATACGACTTTAAGATTTTCCTTTTAAAGATACAGGATATTTTCACCTAATATAAAACATTCAAAATTATTTAAAAATTTTTTTAAATGTAACAATATAATGTTAACTAAATTGGTCATTATTAAGTGCTCTTCTATTCTTGAACACTGAATCCAGAAAATTGTGGGACAAACTCTACTACTTCTTCGTCTTGCAACCCTGAAATCCCATGCCTATTAGATAACTCCTTTCTCTAGATCCTTTGTGTAAATCAACTTTACATAAATGCTATATTTAGGATGTTAAGACTCAAAGCTAGAGTGAAGGACTCGCATGACTGCAACAACCTAGTTAGGATTGTGAGCACCTATTTTTAACATTTTTAATATAGAAAAGCAGTAATTCTGATAAAAATATCTTTATCAACTAAGAAATATACACTCTTATAATTCTGAGTTTTATTTGTGATTGTTGCTTCTTTGGACTAACCATTCTTGTGCCTATTAGCCAAACTGTAAAGGTTAAAATAGTGTGCATGGAGATGAACAGGCCATAAGCTCTCACACTGATGTGCACTGTCTGTGGATGAGGTCAGTTCATTAAGCGTATTTGTGGAGCATCCAGTTCATTCTGATATTTAAAAAAAAAAAAAAAAAAAAAACCCTCACAGCCATTTCTTGAATAAGAATAAGCTTATTAAGATAAGTTTTCTGTCTTGTGCTTCATATAACTCAGAGCTGCTGCTGGACTTTCTAGATGACTTTGTTTCTAAATCACCATCTTAGAGTCTACATTTGCAGACCATTAAGAAACATTGGCGGGCTGTTGCTTCTCTTATTCTCTCACTCTCAGCTTCTCTCTTGCCCCCTCTTGGGCTCCCCTTCCCTCTCCCCTCTCTTCCAGTGGTCATGGCCTGCCTCTGCTTACTTCCTCTCTCCTCTCTGCCTTTCTCTGCCTCTACTACCCTCTTAACTCCCCTCCCCATGACCCGAATAAAATCTATTCTATACTAAAAAAAAAAAAAAAAGAAAGAAAGAAAGGAAGAAAGAAAGAAAGAAAGAAAGAAAGAAAGAAAGGAAAAGAAACAGTGTCTGAGGATACATGGAATCTCTAATAAAACACACACTTTTGAACAAGAAATCCTTGATTTAAGTTTCATTTTGGTTCTTTTCTGATATCTCTCATCTACGATATTGGCCCTTTGCTGTCATACTGAAAAAATTTTCAAGAAAAGCTTAAAGGAAAATATAAACTTAAAGGAAAATATAAACTTAAAGCTTAAAGGAAAATTCAATTCCTTGAAAAGATTCCAACAGTGACAATAACAAAATCGATTCTCTAAAAAATTATAGAAATCCTTTTGAAAAGAACTGTATGTAAAATATTTCATGTGTTCCTTCTAAAGATAATCATACAGGAAGCACAGTTCTACTGTAAAGGCTGCTGTTCCTCATGTCAACTTGATGAGACATCAGGTGACACTAAATGTTTTATTAGCAGTTGGAAAGATACTCAACATCCTATTGGTCATGTTCTGAGAAGAAAATCAATGATAGTGGAGACATGAAATCACTAAGGCCCCTCTGATCTTACATAGCTTAACCTTGAATTAGGAGATAAAATATATGCAACCTAATGAAAGAATGCACTAATGAAAGAAAGTACAATAGTCCAAAAGCATGCAAAATCTATTACTTGATGATTAATGATAATAAGAATGAATATGTAGTGTTGAAATAAAAGTGGATATTTATTTATACATAGATAAGATGTCAGTTTGAATAACAATAGAAAATAATATTAAATCAAGTTCTGTGACAAGAAAAAAGTCTGGTCAAATATTTAATTCCTGATCATTTTTGTCTTTATCCATTGAAGAAATTTTAATAGTCTATGGAAGTCAAGAAATGAATAAAAGGTGTTTAGGAAAGAAATGATATGATATATTAACTAAATGTTCAGAAGTATCTGAAGGCTATCTCACAGTTAGACCCTCTGAGCATGTGAAGCTGTATGAGTCCAAACTAGCAAAGTGTTCCATATTAGTCAAAGACATGACTCTAATATGCATTCTTCCAGGAACAGAATATTAAATTTTTGTTATTATTAAATTAAGGTGTCTATTTCTTTTTTTCCAGTTATATGATTTTCTTCATAGAGTAGTTCAGAAAACAAATAATATTTGATATAGTAATTATTTTAAAGTTAATTTAAAAATCCCTGTCTAGACTCTTCCCATAGTTAATGCATCTTCTTCATGATAAATTAGCAAGCATAGTTGCAGATAAAGTTTTGTGGGCCTGGCCCACAAAAGACAATCTCATTTAAATTTATTATCTAATATAGGTCTTCTTAAAGTAACAGGTAAACTTATACAATAAAAAATGATATAGCTAAATTCTTTATTTTAAAATTTCATCATGTAGTGCTGTAAGAATTCTGCTTAAGGCTTAATTTAGATTTTAAATTATACAATGGTGCACAAAGGCCATTTTAAAGCATGTTTTTTAATTTATAAATTATAATAAAAATTCCAGTCTTTTCTCTGGGCTGTCTTCTATTAAACATTTCTACATTCATATGTCCAGACTGCATAGAACCTAATGTATCAATGAAGATTGTGCAATCTTTTTAATTCAGGAAAATATATTAAAGGCCAAACAAATGAACTGTTAAATTTTACTAAAGACTTCAACTCTTACTCAGCATTAATAAAGTAGTATTTTCTTTTCTGTGTTCATATTCAATTTTCTTAGACATTTTCTTGAACTTGGTATTTGACCATTTTATATATGTTTAAAGTGCATTCTGTTCCTATAATCCCTTTTCTTCTCTGAAATCCCTCTAACTTCTATTATTCTTCCCTACAAGTTTTTTTAAACTACATTCAGTACATTTTGTTTCAACACTAGCAATAACTACATATTTGACAGTTTTTCCCTGGACAGATTCATATATACATAAACATATCGTAGGCAGTGAAACTGTAGTTGAAGATGCCCTCACAATCCTGAAACACATGTCTTTTTCAACTTCTTTTAAGAAGTGAATAGCTTGGTGAAAAGTTAGATGCTGTGAGGAGTGCTAGATGGTGTATAACTTGGGAATTAAATGAAGTGCTCCAAATATTTATGGAAACCAGGCTGGATTTAATGCAGGAGCCTTACCTTAGGTATTACCAACCTCATTGTAGGTAACAGAACAATGAAGGATGAAATCAGAGAGGTGTGATATGTTGAGACAAATCAACAAAAAGAACATGAACTTATTCAGTACTCAAGTCTACATGTCCTTGAGTTTTTTCTTGAAGACTGTGAAAACTAGTGAATATTTGTTACCCCAACCCTTTTATTCCACTCAACTAATCGGTGTAAATAAATTTAATTTAATGGGGGCATAATACCAACATTTTTGCAAGTCTTAACTGCTTGGCATGAAATTCATAGACTTTTCCCCAGTCTCATTGTGTTGTGGGGCACCATGCTCATATCATTGGAGTTTTTGTCCTTAGGATTTGAGTGTTGCTGCAGAATCATGACTTGTTTTACCCAGTACTATAAATCAGCTTCATGGAAATCTATCTCTCCACTTTCTACTCCCTTGTCCCTTGAATCTTACTCTTTTTTTTCTTTTGATTTTAGCAAGACCTAATAGAGTATAGCATCCTACTCTGCCACATCCTTACTCATCTATTTGTAACATTAATCTGCAACAATTCCTCTACATACTATATGCTGAACTCATCCTTGATCTTCAGTACATATCCTCAGAACCATGTTAGTTAACCAGTCATTCTCTGATGTGTCCAAGTTACCTACTGAGTTTTTTAATTCAATCACAGATAATAAATTTGTATATTTTTAGTATATTGTTTCTAGACTTTCATCTCCATGAGTAGATAGAAACCATATTACTAAAAGTCAAAATTTAGATGAGATAATGTATTATGTTAATTATATTAAATACATTATATTAATTATAATAAAGTACAAATAAAAGATGAATGAAAATAAAATTTGAAAGCAGAGAGAGAACATGTGAAGTAAATGTTCAATTGAATATTTTTAATGCAACATTTAGAAAAGACTGCTATCTTTAACTTTGAACTGGCAACAGCTACCTAGATTTTACTGTAAAAGAAAATGGGATTTTGTTTGGAGGGTAATTTGGTATGTAAAAGTAGATCTTACAGATCTCTTAAAGTCTCTGATCACAAGAGACTGTAGCTCAGAAGCCAGCCCACATATATTGAGCATAATCCAGGAAGAAGAGCTTAGGACCCATGGCTTTACTTAAGTATTGGTTTATGCTACAGAATCATGACAGAACTTGCATAAGGATACTTTTAGTGTCAGACTGCTATTTCTACTTGGAATCCCTCCCTTGACAGGGAAGAAAGGTGTTTGTTTCTTTACTTCTTCTATTATTTGCTTGGTTTCCTGGTTGCCACTCAACCTTGGAATGTGATGCACATGACTTCTTCCTGTCTTTCTGTTTCTGTCAAAAAAGCAATGGGTTCTCTCAGCCATAGAATAAGTTCTGCTGCCCAGGCTACTTGATTGATACATACAGTTGCTATGGATTGAGAAAACAGAAGATGTCTTAGATGCTTGATACTTTCCTAATTGCTCCCATTGAAAAATTATTGAAGAAATTTGTCTCAGCTCTTCTCTTTCTATTGGAATATATCATCAAGATCACAAATTATCTCAATTATTTCATTATAGATTGGCACACAGATGGATTTGTTTAACTCTGGAATTGTCAGATTCTGTCTTGTAACCATTTAAAATTCATGCCTTATTTCTGTATTGTCTATATGAAATACTTGAGGGTTTTTGTAAGACTTCCACTGTGATCATAATGTTGAATAAATTCTCAGGTAAGATGACCTTACTTGAGATGGCTCGGTAGGTACAAGCATGTATTTCTCTTCCAAAGGACCTGAGCTTGGCTTCTGGGAAGCGCACAAATTCCTGTAATTCCATCTCAGGAGGGTTGATCCTCCCGTCATGCTGTTATTGGCAGTCAAACTCACATGTACATTCCCACAAATAAACACATGTATGGTTTTTATTATTGTTAAAAACTTTGTTTATTGAAATATTCCACCAAAGCTAGTCTTTGTGGTGATGAACTACTCTCATCACATGAAGTGTTTAGGTAGAGAAATGGCTGGACAATCATTCTAAGTAAATAAAATGGTAGGAGAAGTTCTGCCAGAGGGACTTCACTGCATCATGTAAGATTTCAGGCTTCACTTGCTTTTGTTAACACTCAGCACTAAGTTATCAGAAACTAGTGGACCAGAAGCAACACAGAACTATCTTTCAGACAGACTAAAAATGTATATCTCTAAAATGAAGTTATGTCCTTTGTGAGATGTACCTGCACTTTCTCCAACTTTGAGGACACCTGAATTTCCTCATTCATAAATAAATTGTCTTAAAACAAAGCTGGCTTCAAACACACACACACACACACACACACACACACACACACACTCATCTGATATTTGACTTTGTTCTTATAAAGAATTGTGAATGCTTTGGTATGGCGCATATAATCCAGCCATTCATGTTTCTTAATAACTCATCCCTAGAAATGATCTTTTACCCTGAAAACATTCACAAAATTCACCAAGTAAAATTCCATCATTAGAGGATTATGATAATGCCTGCAAACTTTTATTAAGATGTTATATCTTCTAAGGTCATATTTTTAAAAAGTATTATTTGTTTATTTATTTTTGTATGTGAGTATACTGTTGCTATCCTCAGACACACCAGAGGAGGGCCTCTGATCCATTACAGATGGTTGTGAGCCACAATGTGATTACTGGGAATTGAGCTCAGGACCTCTAGAAGAATTCTTAACCACTGCTGAGCCATCTCTCCAGCCCCACTAAGGTTATTTTATTTTTTCTTACAAATGACTAGCTTTAAAACTAATTTCTACTGAAAGAAAAATGAACAAAATTTATTTTTATTTTAAGATTCTATATGTAATACTTTTCTTAAATTACTCATTTTAAGGATATTCAAAATATAAATCCAGATTTCCTATCTATTTAAAAAGATAATTAAAATATTCAAAGTGCTACAGTATTCTTCATGACCCTAATTCATGTGCTATTTCTCTTGCATCTTATGGTCCTTCATTGCTGTGTATAAAATTACACCACTGCAATTATAGCCCTGTCTTGTTAGCATCTTCTAAGATCTCCAGCCTCAGTTTTCATGACTTTGACATTTTGAAAGATATGCCAATTAGTTTGTAGACTGTCTCTCAGTCAGATTTGTCTGGGATTTCATAATTAAATTAGGGAGGTTATGCTGAGCCTTTTTCAGTGCATAACACCAAGCAGTAAATGCTCCCAAAGTACCTTGCCTTTAACGATGTCCTTTTGATCACCAGTCTAAGAATCTTCTGAAAGTTTCTATAGGTGAAAAAATTTCTGTCCCTCTTTTGATCAACACTGGGAGTGAGATGAAATGTACATGGGTCATTAGCAACTTTCTACCTGATCACTTCACTAATTTTCTCTAAAATAAAATCCTTCATTTTACATAACACTAATATCTAATCATACTTTAGTCTGGATAGAAAGAGATTGTTTATGAGTGGGAAATTTTTGTTAAACATTTATTGTTATATTATAACATTTAAGATGCTGAGAATAAACTAACTTTAATTGCATATTTTCAAAAGTAGATACTTAACAAACAGACCTATACTTATTATACGAGAATTTTCTGCATACATTTAATAATTTAAATTCACAAAAGTTTTATATTCATATAGTTTTTTTTGCTTCTCATTCTCAAACAATCTGATTAATCCCCAACTTTACCAGTTCTTTAACTATCCTACCTAGGTGTGAGGGTTCATTTATGTGTCTTCAATTCTATTCCATTGATCTACCTGCCTGTCACTGTACTTGTGGTTTTTCTCATTATTGCTCTGTAGTATAGCTTAAGGTCAGCAATGATGATTCCACCAGAAGTTCTTTTGGTGTTGAGAATAGTTTTCACTCTCCTGGGTTTTTTGTTATTCCAGATAAATTTGGAAATTGGTCTTTCTAACTTTATGAAGAATTGTTAGAATTTTGATGGGGATTACATTGAATCTGTAGATTGTTTTACACAAGATGGCCATTTTTACTATATTAACCCTGCCAATCCATGAGCTTGGGAGACCTTTCCATCTTCTGATATCTTCAATTTCTTTTCAGAGACTTAAATTTATTGTCAGACAAATCTTTCACTTGCTTGGTTAGAGTCAAACCAAGGTATTTTATATTATTTGTGACTATCGTGATGGATGTCATTTCCCTAATTTCTTTCTCAGCATCTTTATCCTTTGAGTATAGGAAGGCTACTGATTTGTTTGAGTTAATTTTGTATCCAGCCACTTTGCTGAAGTTGTTTGTTGGATTTAGGAGTTCTCTGCTAGAATTTTGGGGGTCACTTATATATACTATCATATCATCTGCAAATAGTGATACTTTGACTTCTTCTTTTCCAATTTGAATCCCTTTGACCTCCTTTGGTTGTTTAATTGCTCTGGCTAGGACTTTGAATACTATATTGAAAAGGTAGGGAGAGAATAGACAGCCTTATCTAGAATTCTTAGGCAAATTAATGGACCTAGAAAATATCATCCTGAGTGAGGTTACCCAATCACAAAAGAACACACATAGTATGCACTTGCTGATAAATGGATATTAGACCAAAAGCTCAGAATACTCAAGATGCAAGTCACAGACAACATGAAGTTCAAGATGAAGGAAAACCAAAGTGTGGATACTTTAATCCTTTTTGAAAAGTGGATCAAAAAACCCATGGCTCACAGCCAACCAATAGAATGAACATAGGGTCCCTAATGGAGCACCTAGAGAGAGGACCCAAGGAGCTAAAGAGCTTTCCATCCTTTCAGGAAGAACAACAATATGCACCATCCAGTACCCCCAGAGCTCCCATGGACTAAACCACCAACCAAAGAGTACACATGGAGGGACCCGCTGCTCAAGCTACATATGTAGCAGAAGATGACCATTTCAGATATCAGTGAGAGGAGAGGCCATTGGTCCCATGAAGGCTGGATTCCCCAAAATAGGGCAATGCAAGCCAGGAAATTGGGGTTAGGTGTGAGCAGGGAGAGAGGGAGGGGATAGGGGATTTTCAGAGGGGTAAGGTGGAAAGGGGATATCATTTGTAAGTAAATACCTAATAAAAATGTAAAAAAAACACAAAGCTTTGTAATATTTTATTATTATTTCATATTTATACATCATGCCATATAACAAGTGGCATTAAATTCTTAATTCAGGATGCAATTATCCATAACATACATATGTATTAAATATCAGTGATTCATAATTTTTTCCAAAATATAGAAAAGGGACCATCATTTTAAGCATACTCTATATGTACTAATAATGAAATGATATAAATTTGCTAAGAGTGAGCATCACTGGTTCTTAAGAATATAGATACACCATAATCAAAAAACTTTTATTAAATATAATGTAGAAATACATAAAAATTACTGTGGTCTCTATATAAGTATAATATTTACCAACAAAACAAAATTTCACACGATAAAAACAATTTGAAATGTTACATTATTATCCAAAGCAGAAGGGAAAAAACTACATAGCTTAATAAGAAAAACATATTTAGTTGGCTACAAGAAGATGAAAACTCTCAATGAAGTACAACAAGAAAGAATGTTTCTCTACTTGGTCAGGGAAAGGCACAGAATCCCTCTGGACATTTTGCTTAGTGATGGAAATCAGTAGTCCTCTGCCCAAGCCTGGGGAGGGGGAAAAGGAAGCTGTCCATTTCTACTTTAACCCCACATGGGACTGAAGTCTTTACCAAGAACAAATAAGCAAAAGCACTTGAATTAAAGCCAGCTTAAAAGAATAGGTAGTTTATAGTCATCTCTTTAGCAAATGTTTTTTTCATAGACTCCTTTTTAAAATTATCTTTTTAACATATAATTCTGCTTATGTCAGGGCATCTTGTCCTATTTTTATATATGCATGTTCTGCCTTTATTCTAGAAAGGGTGTTTAGATCTCTCATCTCAAATATGAGTGAGTTCTGTGAGTAAAGCAATTGGAATCCTCTATCCCACCTGAACTCTGTCATATACACCATTTCCTGGATCACCATACTCTTCAGTGGCACCAGAACTTTATTCTCTCATGTAAATGAAGCTTAACAACATTTTGTCAGCATCTTCTAATTTCACTTTCTCACTCACCCAGATTCTAGGAAGCATTATTCCCTTCTCAACTGCTATAAGGTTAGCTTTCAAGATTAGATGTAAACTACTACTCTGATCAACAGTTGACCTTTGTGCCATGTGGAGACATATAGTGATTGAGAGACTCTTTCATCATTGATTGTGAGTAGTTAGATTACTTCTGCACATACTTTCTCTTTGGATGATCTGTACAACATTTAGGGAGCGGTAATGGTAAGTTCCTTGATCATGTTTTATTGACATGATCCACATTTAGGTCTTACATATTTAGAAACTACACATTAGGAACATACATGTGTATACATATATATTTATGCATGTAATTGTTCATTATTGTGATTGAGCCAGTCCCTTTATAGCTATATTTATAACCATTATTTATTATTCATTCTATTGGTCTTTGTATAATTAGCATAAAATATGTTTTTATTTATCCTAGTTTTATTATGACAAAATTCCTGAAGCTAGGTGATATAACTGTAAAGAAGAATACTTTAGCTCACATTTTGGAAAGCTAATAATCCAACCAGCAGATGTGTTCTCTGACAGGGCATGCCTGACTATGCTCCATCCTAGTGTACAGCATGATGAATTCAAATAAAAATCAGAGGACAAACTGGTGTCTCATGAGATCTTTAAAGTCTTGGCAAAGCATTATTTTAGCTAATTAAAGGTTCTTCATGAACCTTAGAGGTCCCTTCATGATGATGGACACACTTCCAATATGTCTTCTTTAACTAATTAAAGGTTCTTCATGAACCTTAGAGGTCCCTTCATGATGATGGACAAACTTCCAATATGACTTCTTTAACTCACCATTGGCGAAATATTTTTATTCTATGGTTGACTTTGGATGTCAAGTGAATTTATTGTGGGCAGTACATAAATGTTTCTATAGTTAAAAACAAATATTGTACATAGTAAATATAAGTTTCTTTATCATTATTTTAATATTTAGCACCCTTAATAAATATAATAATATAAATTCTAAGACCAATATTGTTTGAGATTCTTTGACTAGTAATATCTGAATTTTCAGTCATGAGAATATCTTCAATCCCATCTCATTGGTCTAATTAAAAATGAGCTAAAGCTATGAGGAGGCAAAGTTGGCAGAATTGCAGTTTCTGTTGTGGAAAGGAAATTATACTGTATTTTAAGAAAAAGATAATTAGCTATATTTGAAATAGATGACTTTGAAATTCTACATTAGAATATCTATAAGAAGCGATTTCTTATTTCTGTTTAATTACAACCTCAACTAGGTTCTTTTTGAAGGAGTCAGCCTAAGATTCTGCATATAAGGTACAATTTTATTACTATATTTTTATTGCAAAAATGAATTTTGTATTGATAAATATAAAATATATTTATTGATACATAAAGTGAGGAAACCTATAAGGGAAATAAATTAGAATATCTTGGTTTTTTAATTACCAAATATATATTTGTACAAATTATTTCCATTCCAAAACTTTCAATATATTTCATCTACATTAAAGCAATGACATTCAGAGGCTGCTGTGTAGTGAATTTCCATGTACAAGTAAGCATCGTCTACAAGTTTCTATAGGGAAGTAAATGGCCACTACATGTATTTCTTACTTCTGTCTACTGCATCCTAGTGCATTCTTCTAGTTTAGAGTTTTGAAGAATCCCTTATCATTGAGCCACATCAACCCTGGCAGGACCCACACTCACATAGCACCTTCCAGGAAGCCTCTGTGCTGGCATATGACAGAAGGTCTATTTACAGCAAGTCACTTGGCATTATTAATGAAGGTAAATGTGTTGAGCCTACAACAAAAGGAAAAAAATTACTTCTTTGGGGGGGTACTCTAGACTAAGAGGGAGAACAATTTGACATTCACATTTCTCTCTGTCTCTTTTATCTATCCCTAACAAAGGACTTTGCTCTATATTTTATAATTTTAGTTGTGAGTCTAGCCTTTAATGGCTGATCCATTTTTTCCATCCCATTCTGTATCTTTTAAATGGCACACAAAACATGGTATAGGACAGCAATGAGCCCCAGTTCTTTGTTAGAGACCCTTTGACAAAAATCTATGGAGGATGGCTCCTGAGAAACATGTGTCGTTCACTCTGGCTTTCATGTACATTCAGGTGCTCCTGCACAAATGCATATGTACAGAATGAATAATTGATTTTTCCAACTTTTACATAGGAAAAACTAACTGCTGATTCCACATGACAAAAAATTGCATGCAAAAACATAAACATATGTAATCAACCTATGTGGTTTATAACATTTGTTAGGTAACTATACTATTGCTCTCAATGCCTCTGCTTTTAATAGATAGTATTATATTTATTTAGCTATATTTATATATGACTAACACACACAAAAACACATACTGTTGTGGGAGAAGCTGGACCCAAACCTGGGAGTGTTGCTTATGTCTTTAACCACAGCACTTGAAAGGCAGAGACAGGAGATCCCTGTGTTTGAGACCAGTGTAGTCTAAGAACTATGCAGAGAATTTCTCTCTTGAAAAACAAATCAAAACAATAAATAGATAAAAAATATAGAAAGAAAGAAGGAATGAAGGAAGAAGGGAGGAAAAGAAGGAAGGAAGGAGGAAAGATGGAAGGAAGGAAGGAAGGAAGGAAGGAAGGAAGGAAGGAAGGAAGGAAGCTGGGAAACCCTGGCATGTATCTGTCTCTAACTTCAGTACTTGGGCATGGAGACACAGATCTTGGGAGCTTTCTGTCTAACCAACTGATGTTGTAAGTGGCTTTGAGCCAGATCTGTAAGATGGAAAACAAGAGGATAGTATACCAGTTTTCAACCTATTACTATCAATCCCTCTGGGAATTGAAAGTTACTTTCACAGAGGATGCCTAAGACCATTGGAAAGCACAGATATTTATATTATAGTTTATAACAGTAGAAAAGTCATACTATGAAGTAGCAACAAAAATTATTTAAGGTTGAGGTTCACCAAGGCATCAGGAAAGCTGAGAGCCAGTGGGATAGAGGAAGCACACAAAGCTCATTTATACTTAAGTATGTGAGCATTGAACATTCCTATATACACATCCTTCACACACACACACACACACACACACACACACACACACAAAGTGTTGCTAAGGGAGGCTCTGATTGTCCACATGTGACTTAAGTTTCTGTCAAGTGTTAGAGTAATATAGTCAGGTAATACACATGTTCATATGTTCATATGGTGGGAAAATATTTGACTATGCCCTTATTCAAGTATACTGAAGATGAAAGGCTTTGGATTCCTGGAATAGGGAGAAATCTCATCTCAATGAAACAATCATACACAAGGGTTTATTCTCCCAGTAAAATAATAGCAAAAATGTGGGCTGTAGGCTTCCTAAAGACATCATATTTTGTCAATTTTTATTTACTTTAATAAAGCGTTATGAGATTTCCATTCAATTCAAAATAAATCTTAAACATTAATGAGGAGTTTTGAACTACAGTTATGTTACATTGGAAATGCATTTAAGAGTTAGGTGCCATTGGTTATTGAATGTAGGCTAATAAAAAATAAGATAAAAAGATACCAAATAAGTACATCTAGATATCTTTTTCTGAAGATACTTTGGAAAATTATTTTCATTGAATCCAGAATAAATAATTTTAGCATCAAAGTACCAGGATTATCAAGTGTAGAAAGTTTTATCTAGAAGATATTTTCAAAACTACAAATATAAGTTATGAAAAAGTTTCCCTCATAAATTTTGACACAATTCTTCCTTATATTTTATTCTGAAGTCAAACATGACATTTGCACATATTCCCAAAGAGAAATGTCTTCAGTAACAGTTTTCAAAATGATGCCTTCACCCATTTGTGCTTTAGTTCCCAACATATTTGATTTCCTTCCAATGTAGCTTCACTACAACATCCAGGTACAGAGCTTTCCAGAACTTTCATAGCTAAACAATATAAGCTAGTATGTAAGAATGTCACCACTGATGCATGAAGGAAATAATAGAATCTCGAAATGAGCAGTGGATACAAGGAAATTGATGATTTTTTTTAATTACAAGATACTGGGTTCTCTTACTAGTGCTAATATCAATGACGTTTGTGTTATGTACTGCTAACATGTGACTGCAAAGTTCGAGCACTCCCTTGATTTGAAACCTCAATGGATAAATGTACATTTGCAGACCCAGCTGAGAGTGAGTTTCTCTTCCTGATAAACCAGGTTTAAGTCTTAGAGTTATATAGTAGATAAAATAGATTTTCTCAGGATAGATATTATTGGAAGTCAACTTTGTTACTCCTCATTTTATCTATTTACATCCTTCAAGCATGAAGTTAAAATCACAAAAAAGCATACCAAATTAAAAAGTTAATAAATTACAATCAAAACTCTGTTCATATATACTCCCTTAGTAATCATGGGAAGTATGAGGCATGAACAGGAGAACAAGGTTGAAAAATACCAGAGAAAAAGCACCCTTAAAGCAATATAATAGAAGAGGAGTTTATGTGGCACTAACTTTAACTTTAATTTGAATTGTACCTGCTAATTAAAATAAATGATACTGTGCATGTGATCTCTAGACAGTGCATTTTCCTTTCACAAAAGAAAAATGATTTCGCTGAACTGTGTGGGAAGAGGAGACACTTTGAACAAAAGGTATTTCCAAGAATAGAATGTTATTTGAACCTCAGATGAGAATGCAAAATACATTTTGACAGATTGTATATCAACTTCAGTTCAATGGTATTTCATGCACGTATATCCCTCTTTGCAGAAGATATTAGAATAAACTTACAGCCCCATTATTCCTTCCATTTCCTATATTTCTTTTTAAAGTGCATTTTATGGTTGTGTCAGGTTGTGATCGTAGGCTGGTATTTATAGCAAGCTGTGAACATTATCTTGAATACATGCTCTCTGTGGGAAGCCAGCCTATCAGGTTCTCTTAAACTGGCTGTGTTGGATTTATTGGAACAAAAAAGAAAATGAAAATGAAAAGAGACTATGTGCAGCAGTCCAATATCTGCGGATGGGCAGGCAGGTGCAGGGGATGTGTGTACACACGTGAATATGATATATATTAACATTTGCACACATAAAGAGGCATTTATTTCTAACCAAGAAAAAGTTTCATGAAGGTGAAAACAGCAGTTGTGGCTCCTGAATTCTGCATGGCCGACCATAATGCTCTTGAAATGGTTTCATTCTTTCTCCTCAAGCACTTTGTGAGTCAGACATTAATGTCCCTTCTTGAAAATGCAGGGCGCAGGACTACACACATCAGACAGCTTCCCCATAGTCCAACAACTAGGAGAGGACAGAGACGATATTTATTTAAAGATTATTTGCTGCAAAGCAGGAGCATACTGTGCTTCACTCAGAGAACAGGGAAAGTATGAGGGAGAGGACAGAGAGATACCAGAAGCAGCTCCTGAGAACCACAGCCAAGGAGGAATTTAAGGAGTATAAATTAGTCTCAGGATGGATGTTCTGTGTCTTGTGGGTAAAATCACATGTAAAGTCAAACTTTTTTGCTACATTACAATAATTAAAAATACAGTGATTGCGTAGGTGATTTTAAAGTCTGAGACTGTTTTTATAAGCTATCTGTAAAGCATCACCACTATATAAAAAACACTGATGTTAGATGCATTGCTTATGAAATTCTCATGTAGCAGTTTCCTTAGAGATTAAAATTTTCCATCAAAGCAGAAAAATCCTAAGGCACCTGATGTTTACATGGAATTCTTCTAAGAGGGGAGGGGGAATGCTTAATCCTAAGCTAAGGAAGTAAATAACTGAAAATAGCATCAGGAGAAAGCTGAAACTGATAGTACTCTAGACTCCTCAGCCCAAGATGTGTCTGAAAGTAAGGATGCTGAGAGATCCTCTCAAGGAAGGTGAACTTTCTTAAAGATGCCCTGCCAAGATAGCTGCTTGGAAGACAGACTAGACCAAAAGAGGCTCAGTGCAACTAAGGCATCAGCAAGGGTACTGTGCAAACTGTTGAGCTGCTTGCAGGCCACCTGGTATGTCTCCATTTCCAGCTTTGATGAGCTGTTACTCAGGCTGGAGAGGAATTTGGTGATGTAGCTGTCTTTGAGTTATTTCTGCTTCATACATTCCTAATAAGAACTGCAGGAAAACTCATCACTTCACTGTGTCGGACTTTTGAGACAGCCATAGTTTGGTCTTTCATTGGTTCCCTATGAGGAGCGAATACACACTGGTTCAGATCTTCCAAGGACACATGAAATATAACAGAAAGTTGTTTACCTTTTGATGCTATCTATAGATTATTATTATTATAAAAGGTATTAAAATAGTCTATCAATCTTGTCTCCTTTTGGCCTGTCACTAGGGTATATTTTACATTATCATTTCAAGTCAAAATTGTTCTTTTTCTGACCTCTGAATATAATTCCCACAGTGCTGTGGTAATACAATGTACTCTTCAAAGATTTTATCTGTTTGTATACAAATGTTTATTGTAAATACAGTTGTACAACTATAAAGTTTAAAATTTTAAAAATTAAAATTTTAAAATTAAAGTTTAAAATATGTAATGTCTAAATAAACAAAATCTTCAAAGTATGTATTTGATGATATAGGAAGGTGATTTGAGGTTGCTAATGTGGGTTATAAGGTTGGAGGACTTGGAAAATTTGAATGGCGAAAGGAAAGTGATTTAAGGAATATGGGAGAAATGAAAAAGGCTTCAGGTTCCTAGCCCTTCTGATGCTACTGTTGCAGTGAGACTTTAAAGTTGAAAGTTTTAGCATTAAACAGTGAAACTTATCTCTTTTTCTAAACTTTAAAAGATTCTTAAAAGCTTCAGGAAGCACACTTAAATCCACCTTTCACAGTTCTAATGGACTCAAGATAGGAACTGTCAGCAAAAGGCCAGTTGCCCTCCCCACCTGTCTCTTTCTGACTGTGGGATCTAATCCTCTTTCTCTGGTCCTGGGGATTCCTCCTTCCTTCTACCACCAAGGCCATTGGTCTAACAATGTTAAATGTAGATACAAAAAGAAAAAGGTTTTCTCCATAAACTCATTAACTTTATCTTATTCCATACATACATATACAATATATGTATCCTTTCAACATATACAACATCTTTCCAAGTCCAGGTATCATCTTCCTAGCTCTGCCTCCAGAAGAGCTCTGAAGAAATTATCCACAGGTGCTTGATCTAGGTTTCCATGTTCCTAGCTCCAGATGATCTTACATCCCAGACCAAAGAAAAAACAAAGCAGCTATTGGTGTTCTGTTGAGGAATTCCCCTGTGCCCATGTCCTTGAGGCTCTTCTCAACTTTCTTTTCTATTAGGTTCAGTGTGTCTGGTTTTATATAGAGGTCCTTGATCCACTTGTATTTGAGTTTGTACAAGGAGAATAGAATGGATTGATTTGTATTCTTCTGCATGCTAACCATCAGTTGAACCAGCACCATTTCTTGAAAAGACTATCTTTTTTTCCACTGGATTGTTTTAATTCCTTTGTCAAAGATCAAGTGACCATAGGTGTGTAGGCTCATTTCTGTGTCTTCAATTCTATTCCACTGATCTACCTACTTGTCACTATACCAATACCATGCAGTTTTTATCACTAATGCTCTATAGTACAGCTTGAGATACAGGATGCTGATTCGCCAGAAGTTCTTTTATTGCTGAGAATAGTTTTAGCTCCTGAGTTTTCATTATTCCAGATGAATTTGAGAATTGCTTTCTAACTCTATGAAGAATTGAGTTGGAATTTTGATGGAGATTACATTGAATCTGTATAGTGCTTTTGGCAAGATGGCAATTTTTACTATATTAATCCTGCAAATCCACAAGCATCGTTTCATCTTCTGTGGTCTTCTTTGATTTTTTTTTTCTTCAGAGACTTTAAGTTCTTGTCACACAGATCTTTCACTTGGTTGGTTAGAGTCACAAGGTATTTTATATTATTTGTGCTATTGTGAAAGGTGTCATTTTCCTAATTTCTTTGTCATCCAGTTTATCCTCTGAGTATAGGAAGGCTGCTGATTTGTTTGACTTAATTTTATATACAGCTACTTTGCTGAAGTTTTTTATCAGCTGTAGGAGGTCTCTGGTTGTGATGGTTTGTATAAGATTGGCCCAGGAAGTGACCCTATTAGGAGGTGTGGTCTTGTTGGAGTAGGTGTGTCACTGTGGGTATGGGCTTAAGACTCTCACCCTGACTGCCTGGAAGTCAGTCTTCCACTAGCAGCCTTCAGATGAAGATGTAGAACCCTCAGCAACTCCTGCACCATATCTGCCTGGATACTGTTATGCTTCCGCCTTGATGACAATGGATGGAACCTCTGAGCCTGTAAGCAGCCCCAATTAAATGTTGCTTTTATAAAACTTGTGTTGGTGGGAACCAGCAGGCAGAACCAGCAGGCAGAACCAGCTACCCGAGTTATAGACCTCTGGAGACTCAGGCCATGAGCAGGAGCCATGCACAGAGCAGTGGGTCAGGTGCCCCAGCCACACTGAAGGTGGACCCCACACTCCCTGCAACCTCTGCCATCTTCCTGGCTATTTCGACCTAACAGGCAGAACCAGCAGGCAGAACCAGGTACCCGAGGTATCCCAAGTTTAAGACTCTGGGGACTCATGACACCAGACAGCAATCCATGAGCAGGAGCCACACAGAGCAGCAGTTCAGCAGGCAGAACCAGGTACCTGAGAGATCCCGAGTTTAAGACCTCTGGGGACTCAGGCTTTGAGCAGGAGCTGAACACAGAACAGTGGTTCGAGGGGGCCCAGCCAGACGTGGGCTCTGTGCCATGAAGGGGAACCCTGCACTTCCTGCAGCCTCCACCATCTTCCCGGCTGTTTCAACCTAGCAGGCTGAACCAGATACCCGAGATACCCCAAGTTTAAGACCTCTGGGGACTTAGGCCACCTGTCAGCACTCTGTAAGCAGGAGCCCTGCGGGGCAGTGGTTCAGGTGTCCCAGTCATGGGGAAATAGCCTTACATGCCCACTGGAGGTTCAAGGACCAGCTAGTAACTACAGGACCAACCAACACCAGAGATAACCAGATGGCAAAAGGCAAAGGTAAGATTGTTACTAACAGAAATTGAGGCAAGATGGCAGCATCTATGCTCCAAATGTAAGGGCACCCTCATTTGTAAATGAAAATTTACTAAAGCTTAAAGCACACATTGCACCTAACACAATAATTGTCAGTGACTTCAACACTCCACTCTCCACAATAGACTGATCAGGAAACCAGAAAAATAAACAGGGGCATAGTGAAACTAATTGAAGCTTTGGACCAATTGGATTTAATGGATATATATATATATATATATATATATATATATATATAACATTTTATTGTAAAGCAAAAGAATATACCTTTTTCTCAGCACCGCATGGTAGCTTCTCCAAATCGATCATATATTTTGTCACAAGAGAGACCTCAACAAATACAAAAATACTGAACTAATCCGATGCCTCCAATCAGATCACTATGGAGTAAAAATGGTCTTCAATAGCAAGAAAAACAACAGAGAGCCCACATACACATGAAAACTGAACAATACTCTACTCAATGACACCTTGGTCAAGGAAGAAATAAAAAGAAGAAATCAAAGACTTTTTAGAATTCAATGAAAATGAAGGTACAACCTACCCAAATCTATGGGACACAATGAAAGCAGTGCTAAGAGGAAAACTCATAGCCCTGAGTGCCTCCAAAAAGAAACTTGAGAGAACATACACTAACAACTTAACAGCACACCTGAAGGCCCTGGAACAAAAATAAGCTAATGTACCCAGGAGGAGTAGAAGACAGTAAATCATCAAACTAAGGGCTGAAATCAATCAAGTAGAAACAAAGAGAAACATACAAAGAATCAACAAAACCAAGAGCTGGTTCTTTGAGAAAATCAACAAGATAGACTTTGCCAGACTAAGCAATGGGCACAGAGAGTGTATCCAAATTAACAAAATTAGAAATGAAAAGGGGAATATGACAGAAACTGAAGAAATTCAAAAAATCATCAGATCCTACTACAAAAACCTATACTCATCACAACTAGCGAATCTGGAGGAAATAGACAATTACCTAGACAGACACCAAATACCAAAATTAAATCAGGATCAATTAGATCAGCTAAACAGTCCCATAACCCCTAGAGAAATAGAATGGGTTATAGAAAGTCTCCCAACCAAAAAAAGTATGGGACCAGATGGTTTTAGTGCAGAATTCTATCAGACCTTCAAAGAAGACCTAATAACAATACTTTTCAAACTATTCCACAAAATAGAAACAGAAGGAACACTGCCCAACCCGTTCTACAAAGCCACAATTACGTTGCTACCAAAACCAAAGATCCAACAAAGAAAGAGAACTGCAGGACAATTTCCCTTATGAATATCAATGCAAAAATACTAAATAAAATTCTTGCCAACCGAATCCAAGAGCACATCAAAATGATCACTCACCATGATCAAATAGGCTAAATCCCTGGGATGCAGGGATGGTTCAATATATGAAAATCGATCAATGTAATCCACTACATAAAATAATTAAAAGAAAAAAACCACATGGTCATCTCTATAGATGCTGAAAAACATTTGACAAAATTCAGCATCCTTTCACGCTAAAAGTCCTGGAAAGAACAGGAATTCAAAGCCCATACATAAATATAGTAAAAGCAATATATAGCAAACCAGTAGCCCACAGCAAAATAAATGGAGAGAAACCTGAAGTAATCCCACTAAATCAGGGACTAGACAAGCTGCCTTCTCTCTCCATATCTTTTCAATATAGTGCTTCAAGTTCAAGAGAGAGCAATTAGACAAAATAAGAAAGCTAAAGGGATACAAGCTGGAAAGGAAGAAGTTAAACTATCACTATTTGCAGATGATATGATAGTATACATAAGTGACCCCCCCAAAAAAAAAAAAAACACCATCAGAGAACTCATACAGCTGATAAACAATTTCAGCAAAGTGACTGGTTATAAAATCAACTCAAGCAAATCAGTAGTCTTCCTGTACTCAAAGGACAAGCAGGCTGAGGAAGAAATTAGGGAAATAATACCCTTCACAATAGCCACAAATAATATAAAGTTTCTTGGCATGACTTTAACCAAAGTGAAAGATCTTTATGACAAGAACATCAAGTACTTGAAGAAAGAAATCAAAGTAGGCCTCAGGAGATGGAATAATATTCCATGCTCTTGGATTGGCAGGATCAATACAGTAAAAATGACCATCTTGCCAAAAGCAATCTACAGATTCAATGCAATCCCCATCAAAATCCCAAATCAATTCTTCATAGATCTAGAATGAGCAATTCTCAAATTCATTTGGAGTAACAAAAACCCAGGATAGCTAAAACTATTCTCAACAATAAAATAACTTCTGGGGGAATCAATATCTCTGACCTCAAGCAGTACTACAGAGCAATTGTGCTAAAAAAAAAAAAAAAAAAAAAAAAAAAAAAAAACTGCATGGTATTGGTACAGCGACAGGCAAGTAGATCAATGGAATAGAATTGAAGACCCAGATATGAACCCACAGACTTATGGTCACTTGATCTTTGATAAAGGAGCTACAACCATCCAGTGGAAAAAAGATAGCCTTTTCAACAAATGGTGCTGGTTCAACTGGAGGTCAACATGCAGAAGAATGTGAATCGACCCACACTTATCTCCTTGTACTAAGATCAACTCCAAGTGGATCAAGGACCTCCACATAAAACCAGACACACTGAAACTAATAGAAAAGAAATTGGGGAAAACCCTGGAGAACATGGGCACAGGGGAAAAGTTTCTAAACAGAACACCAATAGCTTATGCTCTAAGATCAAGAATTGACAAATGGGACCTCATAAAATTACAAAGGTTCTATAAGGCAAAGGACACTTTCAGAAGGACAAAACAGCAACCAACAAATTGGGAAAAGATCTTTACCAACCCCACATCTGACAGAGGGCTAATATCCATTATATACAAAGAACTCAAGAAGGTAGACCCCAAAGAACCAAATAACCCTATTAAAAATGGGGTACAGAGCTAAACAAAGAATGTTCACCAGAAAAAAATTTGGATGGCTGAGAAGCACCTTAAGAGATGTTCAACATCATTAGTCATCAGGGAAATTTAAATCAAAACAACCCTGAGATTCCACCTCACACCAGTCAGAATGGCTAAGATTAAAAACTCAACGGATAACAGTTTCTGGTGAGGATGTGGAGAAAAAGGAACACTCCTCAACTTGGTGGGAGTGCAAGATGGTACAACCAGTCTGGAAATCGATCTGGCAATTTCTGCGAAAATTGGGCATGACACTTCCAGAGGACCCTGTCATACCACTCCTCGGCATATACTCAGAGGATTCCCTTGCATACAATAAAGACACATGCTCCACAGTGTTCATAGCAGCCTTATGTATAACAGCCAGAAGTTTTAAGGAGCCCAGATGTCCCTCAAAGGAGGAATAGATACAGAAAATATGGTATATTTTTACAATGGAATACTACTCAGCAATTAAAAATAATGAATTCATGCAATTTATAGGCAAATGGTTGGATCTGAAAAATATCATCCTAAGTGAGTTTACCCAATCACAAAAGAATACACATGAAATGCAATTACTGATAAGTGGATATTAATGAGCCCCAAAGCTCTGAATACTCAAGGCACAATTAGCAAACCAAAAGATTACCAAGAAGAAGGAAGGAGAGAACCCTGGTCCTGAAAAGACTGGATCCAGTTTTGCAGGAGAGTATCAGAACAGAGAAATGTTGTGTGTGTGTGGGGGGGGGGGAGTTTGTTGGGGAATGGGGGCAGGGAGGAAATTGGGGAATGGGACATATGGTGAGGGGGGAACTGGAAACAGGGAAAACCTTTGGAATGTAAACAAAGAATATAATAAATAATAATATAATAATATAATAAAATATAATAAAAAAAGAAAAAAAAACTTGTGTTGGTCATGGTGTCTGTTCACAGGAGTGAAACCCCAACTAAGACAGAATTTGGTACCAGGAGTGGAATACTGCTATGATAGGCATGACCATGCTTTTGTTTGGAAGAATGTGGATTTTGGGACTTTGGATTTGGAAAGCCATGAAATGTTTTAAGTGTGGCTTAATAGGCCAGCCTAGTAGGAATATGGAAGACAGTGGTCCTGAGGGTCATTTGAACTGTGTAGGCCTGATGGCCCAAGAGGTTTCAGTGGAGAAGAACTTTAATATGTGTCTGAGAGTCTGTTTTGTGATGTTTTGGAGAAGAACTGGGCTTCTTTTGGCCATTGTCTGAAGAGACTGCCTAGAGCCAAGGTAAAGAGATTTATATTAATTGCATCTGCAAAGGAAGTCTCCATAAAGCCCAACAAAGATTTTGTTCTCTAGTTAAGCCTGATGAAGAGAATTTTGAACAAACATAGCAAACTGAGAAAGGAAAAGTACAAAATATATAGCTTGAGTATTAAAGGGACTCCAGGAAGTGAAATGAAGCTGAATTCAAGGATATTAAATTGAATTAAGGGAGTGGTGACCTTGGGGCAAGATTCTACCCAGCTAAATTTAGGTCCAGGCTTGGTAGTACAAACCTTTAATCCCAGAAGGGGACAAGCAGATCTCTGAGTTCAAGGCCAGCCTAGAACAGAGCAAATTCTAGGTGAAGAAAACCTTAAATCCAGGCTTAGTGGACTACACCTTTAATTCCATTGCTTAGGAAGCAGATATGCAGATCTCTCAATTCAAAGTCAGTCTATGGAGCAAGATTTAGGACAACCAACTTAGGCAGTGAAGATGCTGGGAAAAAGGAATGTGGTGATAACATAATAAAACTAAGGGGTCAATATTCCAGGTTCTGCAAGTAGCAGAACTCAGTGGCTTTAGCCATGTGCTCTGGCTTTATATTCAAGAGGATAAGAAGACTATTGGGACAAGTGATGCTGGCTAGCTGGAGCTAAGAAATTAGTGGTGACTAAGAAAAGACCAGCATCACTGAGGCGAAATCTGGAAAGTGTTTTCTTAGAGCACAAAGAAACTGTATTCCAGAGATAGCCAAGGTTGTACCACATGCTGCAGCTGTACTTGGTAATGTGTAAGAATCATCCAGGTGGTACTGGTTTTGAAGGCATCATGAAGAACAGCTGAGGCTTGGTACTGTGAAAGGCCATGGAAGGCCATTGGTGAAAGTGTACCCTTCGTTGTAATTGACAGCCCAGGACTGAAGGAGTCATGCAAAGGAGTTGAGGCTTGGTACCATGAAGAGAGCCTATTAGAGGCTTTGGTGCAACATAGTTACAATGGAAGACCCTAACATATTGGAGATGCCAGTACCAGGGGATGACCACCAAGAACAGCAGTGGCAGTGGAGTAGATCAATCTGAACTTAGAGTGCTACAGAGGGCAGAGCTGGTGAAGTGACACCAGCTCTTTGGGGATGCACAGAAGATCATGTGTGGATCTCAGACATTGGAACAAGGAGCTGTGAAGCTGAAATTGACTTGGGGTACCCAAGATGTTAAACGTGCTAGAACCACAGGATGCCTGCCAAGGAAAGATGTTAACAGGGAGTAGAAGAAGCCCAGGAGAAAGAACCATGTTGAAGTCAACAAAGATGAAAAAGGAGTTGGATATCTGAAGACTGCTTTGCTATCAGACATGGAGATAAAATGTTTGGACTTTGCCCAGCTGGTTTTGTGTCTTGCTTGGAGGATTACAGTTAAGTGATTGGTTGACTCTCAAAAGAGACCTTAAACTTTGGACTTTTAACACTGTTGAAAATGCTATAGACTACAGGGACCTTTGAAGTTGGACTAAATGTATTTTGCATTATGCTATGTTTAAGTATGACCCCCCCATAGACTCATGTTTGAACAAGCCTATGGGGGCCAGGGAATAGAATGTGATGGTTTGTGATATGATTGGCCCAGGAAGTGACCCTATTAGGAGGTGTGGCCTAGTTGGAGTAGGTGTGTCACTATGGGTGTGGGCATAAGACCCTCACCCTGACAGCCTGTAAGTCAGTCTTTTACTAGCTGCCATCAGATGAAGATGTAGAACCCTCAGCAACTCCTGTACCATATCTGCCTGGATGCTGCCATGCTTCTGCCTTGATAACAATAGACTGAAACTCTGACCCTGTAAGCCATCCCCAATTGAATGTTGTCTTTTATAAAACTTGTGTTGGTCATGGTGCCTGTTCACAGCAGTGAAACCCCAACTTAGACACTGGTAGAGTTTTGTGGTCACTTAAATATATTATTATATCTTCTTCAAATAGAACACTAATAGATTATGGCCTAAAATCAAGAATTGACAAATGGAACCTCACAGAATTATAAAGTTCCTGTGAGGCAAAGGACATTGTCAATAGGAGAAAACTGCAACCAAGAAATTGAGAAAAGATCTTTACCAACCCTACATCTGACAGAGGACTAATATCCAATATATACAAAGAAGTCAAGAAGATAGACTACAGAGAACCAAATAGCCGTATTAAAAATGGGGTAAAGAGCTAAACAAAGAATTCTCACCTGAGGAATACCATATGGTTGAGAATCACCTAAGGAAATGTTCAAAATCCTTAGTCACCAGGGAAATGCAAAACAACCCTGAGATTCCACCTCACATCAATAAGAATTGCTAAGATTAAATCTCAGGTGACATCAGGTGCTGGAGCATATGTGCAGAAAGAGGAACACTCCTCCACTGCTGGTGGGATTGCAAGCTGGTACAACCACTTTGGAAATCAGTTTGAGGGGTTCCTCAGAAAATTGGACATAGTACTATCAGAGGACACTGCCATACCACTCCCGAACATATACCCAGAAGATTCTCTGAAGAGAATTCTCATGTAATAAGGACACATGTTCTACTATGTTCATAGCAGCCTTATTTATAATTGCCAGAAGCTGAAAAGAACCCAGATGTCTCTCAACAGAAGAATAAATACAGAAAATGTGGTGCATTTACACAATTGAATACTATTCAGCTATTAGAAACAATAAATTCATGAAATTCTTAGGCAAATAGATCAAATTAGAAAATATCATCCTGTGTGAGGTAACCCAATCACAAAAGAATGCATGTCATATGCACTCACTGATAAGTAGATATTAACCCAGAAGCTTGGAATACCCAAGATATAATTCACAGACCACATGAAACTCAAGAAGAAGGAAGACCAAAGTATGGATACTTTGATCCTTCTTAGAAGGGGGAACAATACACCCATGGGAGAAGATACAGAGACAATGTGTGGAGCAAAGACTGAAGGAAAGACCATCCAGAAACTGCCCTACCTTGGGATCCATCTCAAATACTGTTACCAAACCTAGACACTATTGTGGATGCCAACAAGGGCTTCTTGACAGGAGCCTGATATAACTTTCTCCTGAGAGGCTCTGACAGTACCTGATAAATATAGAGGTAGATGCTCTTGACCAACAAGTGGAGTGGGCACAAGATTCACAATGGAGAAGCTAGAGAAAGGACCAAAGGAGTTGAAGGGGTTTGCAGCCCCATAGGATTAACAATAGGAACCACCCAGTACCCCTAGTGTGCCCAGGGATTAAATCACCAACCAAATAGTGCACATGGAAGGACTCATGGCCCCAGTTGCATATGTAGCAGAGGATGGCCTTGTTGGACATAAAAGGGAGGAGAGCCCTTGGTCCTGAGAAGGCTTGATGCCCAGTAAAGGGGAATGTCAGGACAGGGAAGTGGGAGTTGGTGGGTTGGTGATCAGGGGGATGGAGGTGGTGGGAAAGGGTGTTCTTGGAGGGGAAACCAGGAAAAAGGATAACATTTGAAATGTAAATTAAGAAAATATCTAATAAAAAATGAAAAATAAAGTAGCCTGCTTTTCCTTGACTTAGGCAACATTCCAGCTTTTTGCCTCAACCCCCATAATGTAACCCCAACTTTAGCAGGAAGTAGTTGTAGATGATTTAATCACCACTTATTCATTTATTATTAAGAGAATACTGGGATATTAGGGTTTGGAGCTGGGGCAAACCGGCAAGGTACATATTTATCATACCAAAGTGGGGCTGGTCACCTGGTTCTCACAGAATACCTTAGTCCCCTCCTCCAGAAGTTCTTTCCTATATAATCTAGACTTTTTTTCTCTACCTTCTTCTCTCTTTTTTCTCTGTCTCTGCGTTTTCTCTCTTCCTGCCTGTGCAAGCTTTTCCCCTTTTTCTCTTTTTCTCTTGCTTCTCCCATCTGTTTTCTTCCTCATTTCCTTCCTTGGACCAGCGAACCATGCCAGAGAGCTGCTTCTCTATAAACTTGCCTCTATACACTCTGATCCAGCTTTAATTGGCTCATTTCACCAGTGAAGAATAACTTATCAACAAGTATAAGAAAACCTAAACATCTGCAGCAAATACTAAGAGACATAAGGGAAGAGATAGATTGGAATACAGGGTTTTTTTCTCAGAAACATCAACACCTGCCTTGCATCAGTGTATGGATTATTCATACAGAATACCAACAAACACATGCATTTTTAACATACCCTGATTAAGGACCAGACACCTGCAAGACATAGATCCAATAGCTCAGAAGAAGATTGTTGTCAGTTTGTGGAGCCTTCTCTCTGGAAGGGACTATGGCCAGACACACAGAAAGTGAGGTTATATCAAATTTCTTTCAGATAAAGATGCAATAAGAGAATTCAAACACTGTGGAATTCTGAAATTATGAAAATGCACAAGGAGCCAACATACTGAGGGAAAAATTAAGATATATTTAAAACCATATTAAGAAAAGATGAAAGACCCAGCAAACCTGGACATATTGATGGGAAATACCAGGAAATAGTGAAAGTACCCTTTAGAATTAACTTCATCAAGGATGAAGTGAGAAGCCAAAAGGGATGAAGCGCAATAATCAGCTGTCAGCATCACCACTTTATGAAACAGGGTGCCTCCATCTTAGGCTTAAAAGCCAACTTACAGTAAAGACACACTAGACACATTCCTGTTTATGATGTACTCTGTTTCTTAAGGAACGGTCTAACTATTTCTGTGGTGCTTACTGCAGGATACAGCAACTATGCCTTTGTTTCAAAAGGTTCTTATGACCATCTTCTTATGCTTACATTCTGCTTCTGTAACCACAATGATTTGACTGGCAAATTCCTCACTTGGCAAGCCTGAACTATAGAAATTCTTAATGTCCCTATATCTGATGCTGATCTCTTGAACTCCATCTTTTGGAGAGACAGTCAGCCTACATGAGTAAAAAACATACTTATTAATTTGACCATGATTTGGGTCATTGATCGTTAGTCTCACATCTTTAAGGTTAACATAATCACACAAACACACACACACACACACACACACACACACACACACACACACAGGATTAGTCCCTCTGAAATCTATCAGAATTAGTATTAGTGGAAGTAGAAGAATTTTGCTTCAGGAAAATGTTAAAAATGAAAGAAAAAAGAAAATATTGCATAATTGCATGCCTATATAGATACATTTGAAATAAACAACAATGAAGTAAACCATTTATAATAAATAAAAGTACCCAAAACTGTTTATGCAGAAGTATAAGATCTAAACACAGAGGAAAGACATTGAGGAGGCAAAATGAATAAAATCTGATTAGAAACTAAAGGAATGAATGCTGGTCAACTCTTTACACCACTCATCATGATTTAAAGATGTAATCCTGGTCACCTTTGTGTTTCATGTTCCAGTTTACACCTCTATCTGCAATTCCAGAGGCCTACAGCCATCAGTGACAACAAAGAGAGACCCCCTACCCCAATTATCTACCTGATGGTCCCTTTGGGCACACATAGCAACAAAGAGTTCCTCCCTGTAGTGGCTAGTCCTGGTTGTCAACTTGACTATCTGGAATAAATTACAATCCAGAATTGGAAGGCTTACCTATGATACTAATCTGGAGGCTGAAAGATACAAGTTTCTGACCTGGACCTAGGCATGGAGACCTTAAAGCATAGTGGCTATGAATTCCAGAAGATTAAGAGTTAAAGGTCATCTGGGATTAAAGGTGTGGAACAGGCATTTAATCTGGGCACACCCTCTGCTCGAGACCTACATAATGACTTTGAAAGAAAGAAGTTTCATTCTTCTTTGCCTGCTTAAATCATGGGACTGAGAAACTGCTAGATCCTTGGACTTCCATCCTTAGCTGCTGCTAACCATTGCTGTTGAGCTAGACTACAGACAAATTCCCTAACTATATACTATATACAACAGATTCCCTAACTATATAGAGACTACCCATATGTTCTGTGACTCTAAAGAACCTTGACTAATACACTCCCTTTCCCTTTGGCACTTGATTTCTGAGCCGGGCTCTGCCTCCATCATTAGAGGCTTGCTGCTACCAGGGACAACCAGGTGAGATCCCAAAGCCCCAAGGCTCTACCCACTGGGACCTCCAGCAAACCAAACAGCCCTTGAGGACTATCCTGTTCCCTCTGCACTCTATGTTGTACTCCACACCTCTACCTGCAATTCCTGAGGACTGAAGCCATCAGGGACCACCAGGTGAGACCCCTACCCCAGTTAGCTGCCTGATGGGCCCTCCAGGCAAACCCAGATACATTGAATTCTCTCCTGTCCCCTCTGTACTTCGTTTCCTGGGACACAACTCTGCCTGCATACCTGGAGGCCTGCTAGCACCCAGGACAATCAGAAGCCTGAAGTCATCAGGGATAACCAGCCTTGCCTGCAATGCCAGAGGCCTGCTGCCATCAGGGACTACCATGTCTGCCAACATAAGGGACAGCCAGATAGCTAAAAGCCACCCTAAAAACACAATAAAAGAAGGCAAGGCAATATGGCACCACCAAAACCCAGGAGTCTTACCATAGCAAGTTCTAGAAACAGTAACACACATGAAGCACAAGAAAATGGCCTTAAATCTAATCTTATAAATATGATAGAGGCCTTTAAAGAGAAAATGAATGAATCCCTCAAAGAAATACAGGAAAATACAGAGGTAGAGTCCCTTAAAGAGGAAATTAATAAAAATAAAGAAATACAGAAAAATGCAATTAAACAGGTGAAGGAAATTAATGAAACTGTTTGAGACCTAAATATGGAAATAGGAGCAATAAAGAAAACACAAGCTGAAGAAACTCTAGAGATGGTAAACCTAGGCAAAAGAACAGGATCTGCAGATGGAAATATTAACAACAGAATATAGGTGATGGAAGAGAGGATCCCAGGAAGAAGATACAATAGAAGAAATTGATACATTGCTCAAAGAAAATGTTAAATCTAAAAAGTGTCTATCACAAAACATCCCCTAGATTTTGGATACTATGAAAAGACCAAACCCAAGAATAATAGGAATAGGAGAATAATCCCAATTCAATGTCCAGAAAATATCTTCAACAAAACCATAGAAGAAAATATTCTTAATCTAAGGAAAGAGATGTCTACAAATGTAAAATATGCTTACAGAACACAAAACACATTTAGCCATCCCTCCCAAAAAAAAATCCTTCTGACACATCACAATCAAAATCCTAAATGTGTAAAATAAAGAATTAAAAGCCACAAGGGAGAAAGCCCAAACCGCATGCAAAGGCAGGCCTATTAAAACATTCAAATACCACAGACAGACCCACCATACCAAGATATTCTGTGTCTTTCCCCAGCCCTTGAGTGAGGGTTTACTACCCCACCCTCCCCAGCCCTTGAAGTTCTGGACTTTGTTCTCCATAGAACAATACAGCCTCCTGTTTATTTACCTGCAAGCCACTAGCTACACCTGAGCTAGCCTGGGGCTGAGCACTGAAGTCCTTTGTTCTGCCAGACCTAAAGTTTCCTGAATCAAGCAGGCTAACCGCTGAGCAGTGTGGAACATTGGAGCCAACACCCATGGAGTTTGGGGCCGGGGGTTGGGGGGGAATGGACTCGCCCCATAAAAGCCATATATATATTGTGAGACCACCATTAAACTTTGCATCTTGAACAACAACTTTTGTCCTGATGTTTTTTCATTTTCACTGCCCTCTATCTATGCCCAGCTTCTCTTCCAGGAACTGGCCGAGTTTGATGTAGCTGTGGGCAGCAACAATATTCTGTGACCAAAAACAAATTAAATAGTATCTTTCCACTAATCCAGTCCTACATAGTATACTAGAAGGAAAACTCAACAGAAGGAACATAATTACATTCAAGAAAACACTGTAAAGCCTCCTTTTCGGGGACCCCCTACTCAATCCTCGGGATGGTGCTCCCCAAGAAACTCGAGATACCAGCTTGATGCAAACGCATGAGGTAGCTTTAATAAACGGAGCTCCGGGCCAACACTTACCCACGCAGGGGCAGAGGAGTTGACCCCGAGGCTCAAATATCGAAGGTTTTTATAGAAAAAGTTAGGGAGGTTGACGTGGTTACACATGATAGGTTAGTTCAAACTGTTACAGGCAGATTCTTGGCGGGCAATTACATCAGCGGGCAATACGTCGGACCGGTACATGTGAAATGCAGGAGGGCAGCTTATCTTTTGGAGTCCAGAATGGGTGACGCCAGCAAGTCCGGATGGTTTGAGGCTCAGCAGAGATAGTCCAGACATATCCTTTATCTTTATGTCCCGGGATGCCTTAACAGCAAGTCCGGGTGCATCCTGGATTTGTATTGCCCTTATCCTTTCCCAGGACTGTTTGTTTCTTTTAGTCCTGGGACCTGAGAAATTTTAATTTCTTTTATTTTTTCTTTCAACACAAGAAATAAATAATTCTATAGGAGCAAAATCAAAGACTGAATCCCTACCAAAATACCGAAGATATTTTTTATAGAAAAGAGGCAAGAAAATATTCTAAAATGTATAGAGACAGCAATAATATTGGAAAACTACACCACAAATATTCAAGTCAATTTTAGGTAAAATAAAACCCTAGAATCAAAACCCCCCAAAAACCAAAGTGGGACAAAGAGATCCCCTAATTTTAAAATATACTCTAGAATTATAATAATAAAAATTAGCATTGTACTTACATACATTTTGGCACACAGTCTAATGAAACCCAATAGACAGCCTAGCAGTAATCACACACACCCACAGGCCCCTGCATTTGTTTTCTTCATTTTTTTTCAACAAAATTGTATAAAACAAGAATTGGAAAGCAGATTTCTCAATAAATTTTACTTGCGAAACCAGGTTTCCACAATCAGAAAAGCAAAACTACAATCCATTCTATTACAAATTACACTGATATCTAATAATCAACCTCAAAATTCATTAAAAATGTAAGTACATGACAGAAAAGAAAAGCCAACAAAAAGCTCATAGAAAATACAGAATAGAAATAGGCAATTTTTTCTAAAAGAAGAGATTTCTTTCTAAAAGACACCAAATCACATGAGAAAAATACTGGAAAGTGAATGAGATTATATAAAAGTATGAAAGAATAAAAGAAAGAAAGAAAGAAAGGAAGGAAGGAAGGAAGGAAGGAAGGAAGGAAGGAAGAAAGAAAGAAAGAAAGAAAGAAAGAATAAAAGTGCTTATCAAAAAAAATGATCCTTGAAATGAAAATGCAACCATTGTATACAGAATATTTTTGACAGTATTGCAACTATATTACCATACAGATTTAAAACTGAGAATATATAAGAAAATCAACTTAATAGTATAGAAATAGTGAGTTTTTTAAAAACATAATGTTCTGAGCACTGGTGTTTTGTCTACATGTACGCCTCTTTGATGTTCTCAGATACTCTTGTTCTAAAATTACTGACAAGGGTGAGCAGTCATGTGGGTGTTTTGAATAGAACCCAGATGCTTTGGAAAAGCTGCCAGTGTTCTTAAATGCCGAGCTATATATCCAGCCCCAAATAATCAGAAATAAAAAAAATAAAAATAAAAAAATAAAAATAAAAAAAATCAAAGCAAAAATTTTTTCTAATACTCAAGGCACAATTAGCAATTCAAATGATTCCCAAGAAGAAGAAAGGAGAGGACCCTGGGCCTGAAAAGATTGGATCCAGTTTTGTAGACCCAGAACAGAGAAATCGTGGGGGGGGGGTTGATTGGGGAATAGTTGGGGGGGAGAGGAATTATGGGACATATGGTGAGGGGGAACTGGGAAAGGGGAAAGACTTTGGAATGTAAACATAGAATATAGAAATAAAAATTTTAATTAAAAATTTTTTTCACTATCATTAATAAGGTGAGATATGCAAATCAATGCTTCAATGAGATTTTACCTCATACCAGGAATAGTTACAGGAAAAAAAAAAAAGCAAACCAACACTTCAGAAACTTCTAGAAAGGATAGAGACAAATAATTGTAAACCCTTGGAAAGAATTTTAGGATGGTAATTATAGAAAAGTGTTCTCTGGATTCTCAAATAGATCAGTGTAATCAGGAGCAGCTATGGACATTGTGGGCTACCTCATAGCTGCTGAGAACTGACCTTTGTCCTCTGCAAGAGTTAGGGTTTCAATTGCTGTGAAGAGACACCATGGCGAACACAACTCATTAAGAAGGCAAATATTTAATTGGGGCTTGTTTACAGATTCAAGTATTTAGTCCATTATCATCATAACAGGAGAAATGAGAGCATGCAAGCATCTTTGGGGCTAGAGACAGAGTTTTACATCTTGATCCAAAGATAAGCAAGAGAGACTGGCACACCCAGGCATCTAGAAAGAAGCTCTCTTCCATACTGCGTGGGCTGTGAGCATAAGAGGAGACCTCCAAAGGCCACCCCAACAATGCACACTTCCTCCTGAAAGAGTTAACTCAGGAACCTTAAAAAGGTCACAGGTTGGGTTGCATTCCTCAGATCACAAGGGGTATGGGGACACATTTTGAAGGATTGACTGTTGGCCACTTAACTTATCATCTAACAACCAATTAGTTTGAATGTAACCCTGTTCTGCCAATCACATTGTGCTTAATGGCGGCAGCCCTGAGGAAGGTATAAAATCCCTTGCACCACAATATGTGTTCTCTCTTCGTGTGCAGAGTGGCCCCAGCATGCTGGTTACAATAAAAACTCCTCATGTGTTTTGCACGGATTCTGTTTCCAAATAGTTAAATAGTTCATTCAGGGCGCCCGGTAAGTTAAGATGGTTTGGATTTTATACTCCAAAAAGGACACACCTCCTAACAGTATCACTCCAAATAGGACAAGCAAGTTCAAACAGCCACAAGCATTAAGTGCTTTTAGCCTCTGAGCCAGCTCTTCAGCCCCAGGTCCGGCAGAGCAGCAAGCTGTTCTGCTTTTAACTGAGGTCTTTCTGCAGCAAAACAGCAGTGACAAACTATGTACATGATCATATTTTAATAGGCTTCTTTTATCATAGTCTGAGAGTTGTAGTTGGGTTTCAGGAAAACAGTCTATGGTTTAACCGGTTAAGTGTTCTGCTTTAGTGGGTGGAGAGAAGGCTCAGCAATTCAAGTCATTACTGCAGGAAGGTGTGAGTTTAAAATGCCAAGACACGAGTGAGAGAAGCTTTTGTGCCACTGTGCCACTGTATCCATGCTAAGTGGCAGTAAAGACAGGAGGAACCCTGAATCTTGCAGGGCAGCCAGGGCAGCTAAAACAATGAGCTCCATGTTCAGTAAGAGATCCCATATCAAAAAATAAAGCTGGAAGTCAAGGAACACTTGACATGTAAATGCTCAGATGAATGCATCTGTACACATCCACACATGCATAAAGTATGTGTATGCTACACACAGAGCATACATAGAAGATACACACACTCACATCACAGGTCATCTCAATGTCTTATAGCAAGGCTATTTCTCAGGATACTGAATATTTTACTGTACAAAGAAACATTTAAGGCAAACAGACTTTTGTCTACTACAGCTTGTTTTCAGTGCTTTCTGAACTGGCATGTGCTTTCACATGCCACTGAAATGAGAGAAACCTAACAAGGAAAGAACAGAAAGGCCATGTGTTTAGAAAAGGTGATATAATATTGGCAACTTGTCCCACTGAGTGCTTGTGAACTATTTAGTTGAACACCATATCTTCTAAAAAAAAAAAAGGAGGAACCACAAATTGAAAGGATATGCAGGTACAATGTAAAAAGGACTTCCAGAAATTCTACCACAGTGATTAATCTCTGTTTTTGTAACTCTTTAGTATTGAGAGCTTGAACTTTTCTCAAATATTAGAGCAAATTAATTAACAATAGTTTTTACATATCATAACTGGCCCAGGATGAGTTTGAGTTAATGCTTTTGATTGTTTGCTTGTTTATGTCAAAATAACATAATTGCCAGAAGATTGCTGTCATACTTGTGCATATTCATGGTGCTACTACACTTTAATTGCCACAATGGCCATAACTGTGGTCTGAACTGGATATTCATTATACAACCTAGAAATTCAACAAACACTCATGCTGTAGCTACTTAATTATTTTACCTTTATAGACATATTTATATCAATAATTAGTAAGTCATTTCTCGTATTAAGTTTTTCTATCTAAATTTTGTGGTGGGATATGCACTTGGATTTTTTTTTGTTTGACTGATTTATTTAAGTTTTGAGATTATAATATAAATAAATTATTTTCTACTTCATTTTTCTCCCTGCCAACTCTCCCATATACCTCTTCTTGCTCTCTCTCAAATTCATGGCATCCTTTTTATTAATTGTTGGTGCATACATTCCTGTGTGTGTGTGTGTGTGTGTGTGTGTGTATGTGTGTGTGTGTGTGTGTGCATATGTGCACACATGCACACATATGTATCTAGTCCTAAATACATAAAAATAACTTGCTTAGTCTGTGTCATGTTATTTGTATGCATATGAGTTCAGTGCTGTCCATTTAGAACTGAATAACCAATGGGCATGCTTTACCCTGGGGAAAATTTTCTCCCATTCTCACCATTCCTTAACTGTCTTTGGTTCTTTGTCTAGGGCTTAGGCCTTCTGAGTTCCTCCTCCCCCAATCAATATTAATACATTAAAATGTCAGTTGTTGTTGTTCTTAGTCAATGTTTATGTTTCAAGTCATTTTTCAGCATCCATGTCATTGAAACTTCCAAGGTGAAACTTCTGATATTTTTAGAAGACTCAACCTTTCATCAAAGTACTGATCCTCTAAATCTTCCACAGTGTTCATGCCCCGTTTCTAGAGTTTGCTGAGCTTTAGGTGTAGAAGTGTTTTGTAGATGTATGCACTAACACTGAGCTTCACAACCCCAAATCAGATTCGTTGTGATTTCCTGTAGTGGGCTAACCTAAAAGGACACTTCCTTGATGAGAGGTGAGGGATAAACTTATCTCTAGGTATAAGGACAATATTTAGAATGTATTTAGGGATTATACTTGTTTTATAAACTGGTAGTTGTAGATAATTCTCCAAGATCCCTGGTTTCACAACCTGAGAAGTTGAGTACGTTTTCAGAAGTAGGCATAATTACTTACTTACTCTGAGTAAGTCTTAAGTCCAATTCAGAACTATTGATTACAATTCAGTTACCACTTCCCTCCCTTAGAAGCAGGATTGAAACTTTTGATACCATGAAAGTTAGTCTGCAAGGAGGCAGCTTTCAGACAGTTATAGCTCAGGGATCTTTGGGCCCTGTATGAGAAGTGCTCTACACATTTAGATTATAAATTGTCATAGCTGTGTTTCACTGCTGTGGAGAGAAGCCATCACCAAGGCAACTCTTATAAAGGAAAAGAGTTAATTCGGTCTGCCTCATATTTTCCTTTCTTTTTCTTTTTTCTTATTTTATTTATTTACATTTCAAATGTTATCCCCTTTCTTGGTTCACTCTCCAAAAACACCCTATCCCAAAACCCCCATTCCCCTGCTCAACAACCCACCCACTCCCGCATCCTGGCGTTCCCCTATACTGGGTCATCAGGCATTCTCCAGACCAACAAAGCCATCCTTTGCTCCATATGCAGCTAGAGCCATGGGTCCATCCATGTGTACTCTTTGGTTGGTGATTTAGTCCCTGGGAGCTCTGGGACTACTGGTTGGTTCATATTGTTCTTCCTATGGGCTTGAAAGCTCTTTCATCTCCTTGGGTCCTTTCTCTAGCTCCTCCATTGGGGACCTTGTGCTCAGTCCAATAGTTGGATGAGAGCACCCACCTCAGTTTTAGTCAGGTGCTGGCAGAGAATCTCAGAAGACAGCTATACTAGGCTTCTGTCAGCAAGCCATTCACATCTACAATAGTGTCTGGGTTTGGTGAATATATATGGGATGGATATCTAGATGGGGCAATGTCTGGATGGTATTTCTATCAGTCTCTGCTCCATACCTTGTCTCTGTATTGTTCCACCTTCTAAGAAGAACTAAAGTATTCATACTTTGGTCTTCTTTCTTCTTGAGCTTCATGTGGTCTGTGAATTGTGTCTTGGGTATTCCAAGCTTCTGGGCTAATATCCACTTATCAATGAGTGCATATGATATGCGTTCTTTTGTGATTGGGTTACGTCACTGAGGATAATATTTTCTAATTTCATCTATTTGCCTAACAATTTCATGAATTCATTTTTTAAATAGCTGAATAGTATTCCATTATGTAAGTGTATCACATTTTCTGTATCCATTCCTCTGTTGAGGGACATCTGGGTTCTTTCCAGCTTCTAGCAATTATAAATAAGGCTGCTATGAACATAATGGAGCATGTGTCCTTATTACATGTTGGAGAATCTTCTGGATATATGCCCAGAAGTGTTATAGCTGGGTCCTCCAGTAGTACTATGTCAATTTTTTGAGGAACTGTCAAACTGATTTCCAGAGTTGTTGTACCAGCTTGTAATCACAGCAGCAGTGGAGGAGTTATCCTCTTTTTGGACAATCTCTCCAGCACCTGATGTCTTCTGAGTTTTTGATCTTAGCCATTCTGACTGGCGGGAAGTAGAATCTCAGGGTCGTTTTGATTTACATTTCCCTGATGACAAAGGATGTTGAACATTTCTTTAGGTTTTTCTGAGTCATTTGGTATTCCTCAGGTGACAGTTCTTTGTTTAGCTCTTTACCCCATTTTTATTAGGGTTATTTGGTTCTCTGGATTCCAACTTCTTGAGTTCTTTATATATATTGGGTTTTAGCCCAGTATGTAGGGTTTGTAAATATCTTTTCCCAATTTGTTGGCTGCCATTTTGTCTCATTGACAGTGTCCTTTTCCTTACAGAATCTTTATAATCTTATGAGGTACTATTTCTCAACTCCTGATCTTAGAGAATAAGCTATTGGTGTTCTGTTCAGAAAATTTTCACCTCTGCCCATGTTTTCAAGGTTCTTCCTTGTTGCCTTTTCTTTTAGTTTCAGTATATCTGATTTTATGTGGAGGTCCTTGATCCACGTGGACTTGAACTATGTACAAGGAGATAATAATGAATCCATTTGCATTCTTCCAAATGGATGGACTTTCAGTGGAACCAGCACCATTTGTTGAAAAGACTATATTTTATCTACTGGATTGCTTTAGCTCCTTTTTCAAAAATCAAGTGACCATATGTGCATAGATTCATTTCTGGGTCTTCAATTCTATTCCATTGATCTAACTACCTGTCATTTTACAAATACCATGCACTTTTTATCTCTATGCTCTGTGGAACAGCTTGAGGTATAGGATGGAATGCTGATTCCCCCAGAAGTTCTTTTATTTTTGTGAATAGTTTTAACTATCCTGGGGTTTTGTTATTCCAGATGCATTTGAGAATTTCTCTTTCTAACTCCATGAAAATTGAGTTGGAATTTTGACAGGGATTGCATGTAATCTGTATATTGCTTTTGGCAAGATGGCAATTTTAGTTTATTAATCCTGCCAATCCATAAGCACAGGAGACCGTTCCTTTTCTGAGGTTTTCACTTACTTCAGAGAGGTGAAGTTATTGTCATACAGATCTTTTACTTCTTTGGTTAGAATCATACCAAGATACTTTTTATAGTTTGTGACTGTTGTAAAGGGTATTGCTTCCCTAATTTCTTTCTCATCCTGTTTATTGAGTATAGGAAGGCTACTGATTTGTTAGTGTTAATTTTATATCTGGCCACTTTTCTGAAGTTGCTTTTCAGCTATAGGAGTGCTTGGGTAGAGATTTTGGGCTAATTTATTTATACTAACATATCATCTGATATGTTAGTGATAGTTTGATATCTTCATTTCCAATTTGTATCCCTTTGACCTCCGTTTGTTGTCTAATTGTTCTAGCTATAACTTCAAGTACAGTATTGAATATATAATTAGAGAGAGAGAGAGAGAGAGAGAGAGAGAGAGAGAGAGAGAGAGAGAAGCCTTCTATAGTCCCTGCTTTCAGTGGGATTGCTTCAAGTTCCTCTCCATTTAGTTTGATGTCGGTTACCTGTTTATTGCATATTGCTTTTACTGTGTTTAGGTATGGACCTTGGATTCCTGATCATTCCAAGACATTTAACATGAAGTGATGCTGTATTTTGTCAAATGCTTTGTCAGCATCTAGTGAAATGACCATGTGGTTTCTTTCTTTGAGTTTATTTATATAGTGGATTACATTGCTGGATTTCCATATATTTAGCCATCCCTGCATCCCTAGGATAAAGCCTACTTGATTATGGTGAATGATCATTTTGATGTGTTCTTGGATTCAATTGGCAAGAATTTTATTGAGTATTTTTGCATCGATATTCATAAGGGAAATTGGTCTGAAGTTCTTTTTCTTTGTTGGATTTTTGTGTGGTTTTGATATCAGAGTATTTGTGGCTTCATAGAATGGGTTGATTAGTGTTTTTTGTGTTTCTATTTTGTGGAATAGTTTGAAGACTATTGGTATTAGGTCTTCTTTGAAGGTCTGATAGAATTCTGTACTAAACCCATCTGGTTCTGTGATGGTTTTGGTTGGGAGACTTTCAATGACTACTTCTATTTCTTTAGGCGTTATGTCTCTGGGCTTTCTGCTTAGTCTGGGTAAGAGTTTATCTATCTTGTTGATTTTCTCAAAGAACTACCTCCTGGTTTTGTTAAATCTTTGTATAGTTTTTTTTTTTCACTTGGTTAATTTCAGCTCTGAGTTTGATTATTTCTTACCATCTACTGGGTGTATTACCTTCTTTTTGTTCTAGAGTTTTCAGATGTACTGTTAAGCTGCTGATGTATGTTCTCTCTTGTTTCTGTAGGCACTCAGAGCTATGAGTTTTCCTCTTAGCACTGCTTTAATTGTATCTCATAAGTTTGGGTTTGTTGTACCTTCATTTTTATTAAATTCTAAAAAAGTCTTTGATTTCTTTCCTTATTTCTTTCTTGACCAAATTATCATTGAGTAGAGCATTGTTCAATTTCCATGAGTATATTGGATTTCTAATTTATTTTTAGGTTCTAATGTATAGTAGCCTTAATCCATAGTGATCTGATAGGAGGCATGGTATTCTGTCAATCTTCGTATATCTGCTTTATGACCAATTATATGGTCAGTTTTGGAGAATGTACCATGAGCTGTTGAGAAGAAGGCACATTCCTTTGATTTACAATGAAATGTTCTACAGATATCCATTAAATCCATTTGCTGCATATCTTCTATTAGTTTCACTGTATCTCTTTTTAGTTTCTATTTCCTTGATCTGTCCATTGATAAGAATGGGTTGTTGAAGTCCCCCAAAATTATTGGGTAAGGTGCAAAGGTACAATGTGTGCTTTGGCCTTTAGTAATGTTTCTTTTATCAATGTGGATGCCCTTGCATTTATATCACAGAAGTTCAGAATTGAGAGGTTTTTTTTGTTGGTTTTTTTTTTTTTTTTGGTAGATTTTTTTTTCCTTTGGTGATTATGAAGTGTCCTACCTTATCTTTCTGATGACTTTTGGTTGAGATTTTATTTTATCTCATATTAGAATGGCAAAAATGTCTCCTGGGACCATTTGGAAAATTATTTTTCATCCCTTTTCTTTGAGGTAGTGTTTGTGTTTGACAATGAGGTGAGTTTTTTGTATGAGGAAAAATGCTAGGTCCTATTTACATATCCAGTCTTTTAGTCTCTTTTATTCGAGAATTGAGTTCATGGATGTTAAGTGATATTAAGGAATATTTATTGTTGCTTCTTGTTATTTTTATGTTACTTTTTGTTTATGTGGTTGGTTAGCTTCTTTTGAGTTTGTTGAAAGATTACTTTCTTCCTTTTCCTAGGGTGTAGTTTCCCTCCTTGTGTTGGCATTTTCCATCTATTATTCTTTGTGCAAAGGCATTGTTTAAATTTGGTTTTGTCGTGTAATATCTTGGTTTCTCCACCTATGGTAATTGAGAGTTTTGCTGGTTATAGTAGTCTGGACTGGTATTTGTGTTCTCATAAGGTCTGTATGAGATCTGCCTAGGATCTTCTACCTTTCATAGTCTCTGATGAGAAGTATGGTGTAATTCTAATAGTTCTGCCTTTATATGTTACTTGACCTTTTCCCCTTACTGATTTTAATATTCTTTCTTTGTTTAGTGCATTTTGTATTTTGATTATTATGTGATGGGAGGAATTTCTTTTCTGGTCCAACCTATTTGGAATTCTGTAGGTTTCTTTTGTTTTCGTGGGCATCTCTTTGTTTAGATTAGGGAAGTTTTCTTCTATAATTTTTGTTGAAGATATTTACTTGCCCTTTAAGCTGGAAATCTTCATTCTTTTCTATACCTATAATCCTTAGCTTTGGTTTTCTCATTGTGTCCTGGATTTGCTGGGTGTTTTGGGGTTAGAAACATTTTGTATTTTATATTTTCTTTGACTGTTGTGTCAATCTTTTCTATCATATCTTCTCTACCTGAGATTCTTTCTTCTATCTTCTGATTTCTTTCCTAGGTTTTCTATCTTTAGAGTTTTCTCCCTTTGTCATTTCTATATTGTTTCTACTTCCATTTTTAGATACTGGATGGTTCTATTCATTTCCTTCATTTGTTTGTTTGTGTTTTTCTATAATTCTTTAAGGGATTTTTTTTTTTTTTTGGTTTCCTCTTTAATGGCTTCTATCTGTTTACCTGTGTTCTCTTCTATTTCCTTAAGAAGATTATTTATGATCTTCTTGAAGTCCTCTATCAATACCATGAGCTGTGATTTTAAATCCAAATCTTGCTTTTCCGAGTGTTGTGGTATCCAGGACTTGCCGCTGTGGGAGAACTGTGTTTGGATGATGCCATGTCACCTTGGTTTGCCATTAGTCGTTTGGTTATCTCTGGTGTTAGCTGGTCTTGCTCTCTAACTGTGTCTTGTCCATCCTCCAAGTCTGTATATAAATACTTCTCAGAGACGAGTTTTCTCTGCTCGTAATTTAGGTATGGAAAGCTGTTGTACCATGTCAGCTCAGGGGTGCAGTTAGAAACCAGAAGGCCTTTTGTTGTCTAATTGCTCTAACTAGAACTTCAAGTATTATATTGAATGAATGTGGAGAGAGAGGGCATCCTTATCTAGTCCCTGATTTTAGTGGGGTTGCTTCAAGTTTCTCTCCATTTAGCTTGATGTTGGCTACTGGTTTGCTGTATATGTCTTTTACTTTGTTTATGGCCTTGAATTCATGTTCTTTCCAAGACCTTTAACATGAATGAATGCTGAATTTTGTCAAATGCTTTTTTCAGCATCTAATGACATGACAATGTGATTGTTTTCCTTGAGTTTGTTCATGCAGTGGATTACACTGATGGATTTGTATATATTGAACCATTCCTGCATCCCTGGGTTGCAAGCTGGTAACAACCACACTGTAAATTAGTCTGGCTGTTCCTCAGAAAACTGGGCATGATAATACCGGAAGACACCATTATACCACTACTCGGCATATACCCAGAGGATTCCCCAGCATGTAATAAGGACATATGCCCAACTATGTTCATAGCAGCCCTATTTATAATAACCTGAAGTGGAAAGAACCCAGATGTCCCTCAACAGAGGAATGGATACAGATAATGTGGTATATTTACACTATGGAATACGACTCAACTATTAAAAACAATGAAATCATGAAATTCTTAGGCAAGTGGGTGGACCTGGAGAATGTCATGCTGAATGAGGTGACCCAATCATAAAAGAACACACATGGTATGGACTCACTGATAAGTGGTTATTAGCCCAGAAGCTTGGAATTCCCAAGAAACAATTCACATATCAAATGATGCCCAAGAAGAAGGAAAGAGAGGTTCTGGAAAGGCTCAATGCAGCAGTGTAGGAAATTACCAGGACAGGGAAGCAGGACAAGGAAGCAGGAAGAGGTTGATTGGGGAACAGGGGGAAGTAAGAAGGCTTATGGGACTTTCTGGGAGGGGGGATCCAAGAAAGGGGTAATCATTTGAAATGTAAATAAAGAATATTTTGAATAAAAAAAGAAAAGAAACCAGAGGGATCCTGTTCCCAGCTTATCCTTGATTCCTGTGTCCTGATGGCTCTGAGCAGGTCCCTCTTGGGCAGGAGTCTGAAGAGAAGTGGTGGTGTTATCTGTTGATGCAAGTGTATCAGGAATCCTGGGAGACAAGCATTCTTGTAGCAGTATTTGTGTATGTAGCTCTGTGGCCCAGAATCAGTCCTGGGCACAGATGGAAATTGGAAGTCTCCTATTCCTGGCTGCCCCTGGGTTCTTGTGTCTAGAAGGTTCTGGGCAGCAGGTGTGATCCTACCTGTGTTTCCAGGCCTGCCCACACTCCTGTGAGGCTAGTTATCTCCCTGTGCTACCTGGGTATGGAGCTGTGTGGCAGAGGATGGTCCCCAGATTGAGAGAGAAACTGGAAGGATCCTGCCTGAGGGTTCCAGGCAGATTCTTATGTCCTGAGGGTTCTGGGAGTGTTCCTCTAAGCAGAAGGGGTATTTCTACATATACTCCAAGGTCTATACACAGTCCTGGGACTAACTGTCTCCCTGAGCCACCTGGGCATGTTGTCCTGTGGGAGAAGACAGCTGCAGACAGAAACCGGAAGGCCCAGTCTTACATTTTCAGAGGTTTAGACCATTATCATCATGGTAGGAATCATGTGGCATTTAGGATGACATGATGCTGGAGAAGGAGTTTAGAGGTTTATGTCTTGATCTATAAGCAGCAAGGAGAAAACTAGATGTGTTTCACATTGGATGTAGCTTGAGCATTTAAGACACTAAAGCCTAGTCTCCACAGTGACACACACTTCCTCTAACAGGGCCACACCTCCTCCAATAAGGCCACACTTCATAATAGTGATACTTCTCAAACACATGAATCTATGGGGACCATAATTATTCAAACCACCACATAAGCTTAGTAAATACTGCCAAGCATGTTGGCACATGCTTTGAATTCCAGCACTCAGGAGGCAGAGGTAGGAAGAGCTCAGTGAGTTCAAGTTCAACATGGTCTTTATAGTGAGTTCCAGCACAGTCAAGTTATATGGAGAGACCCTGTCACAAAATAAGTTTAGCAAAGATAAATATAAAGTTACAGAAAACATGCAGCATTATTTTATTCTTTTTGATTCCCAGTTAACTTATAATGGGGATATAAGGTAGTTATTCTCAGCTCACATGAAGGTGTCTGACAATCCAAAATTTAGGGACCAGATTTATCTTCATATCAGAAAACATTACCAAATTCTGCTTTTGTTCACAGAATAGTCACATCAGTTACATTTTCCTTAATGTAAAGTACAACCTGATGCTAGTAGAATTGAACATCATGAATACATGTGTATAAATATGCTTACACATACTGTACACTCAAAGACACATGTACACACACACACACACAGACACACACAGATGTCTACAACAATCACACACAAACCACAATGCTTATCTTCTAAACAGCACTCTCATTTTGCCTCTACTATCTGACTTTAACTCTCATCCTCACCTGTTAGTTCATAAATACAGTTTCTCAATATCACATTGGCCACCTTCTAAATATCCCCAAAGGGAGCAATTAAGAATATCCTTCATAAAACACACACTGGAGTCTTTCTACATTTCCAACCAGGCTAGTTCTTACTTCTTGCTGTTTCTCTATGTTCTGCTTATTACTTCCTCTAAGAATGACTAACAATTTTGCTTTCATATATTTTATGTCCTGATTTATTTCTCCAGCTGTTTAACTCTACAGGTAGCTAAAACCTTCTTTGATTGCACCAATGATTAAAAGCACACCCCCAGTACAGGTTACTAACCACCCATGTATGCATACCATTTACATGCAGAGAAGAGGTTTTCAGAAACTGTTGTAAACATAGCTTGCCCTGAAATGTCAGAAAGTTTGATTTCCTTTTCTCTGCCATCACCTTCAAAACAAAAGATGATTTGGGGAATACTAAGGTAACTTTGTAACTTTGATAGAATTAGAGGGATTATAAAGTAGTATTTCCATATTCTGAAAAACAATTTGACATGTTGCAAAGTTACAATCACATTTTGAACACTCAAGACTAACATTATATACCAATAAATAACTAGAAAGTTAAAGACTTGTGAACAAAGATAATTCTTTGATACACTGTAAAAAATATCAGTACGTTTTGGTTGGAAAAAATGTGAGTTGGTTATGGTGGCTCATGACTTTAATACCAGGACTAGAGAAGTAGAGACAGACAGAAATCTTGGGAATGTTGGATCTATGGTGAGAGCTCCAAGACACCCAGGGCCACAAAAAAATTCTACTCAAAAAAAAAAAAAAAAAAAAAAAAAAAAAAAAAACAGAGAGAAAAATCAGTGTGTTGTAAAAGGTTCAGTTATAACAATGCCTACACAAGCACAGTAAGAGTACCATTCACACTTCAAGTTGGAGTGAGTCAAAGTCATCTTCAATAACCATAACTTATTTTGCCATTTTAAAAACCAGCAATATTCCTAAGTGAGAGAAAGCTGCCTCTCAGTATTCTTCTCCCTAAATCAGTGGAATTGAATGGCTGGAGTTGTGACTTGGTTAGTAGTGTTCTTGCCTAACACACATGGTACTGCTTTAACCAAGAGTGGTTGGCACACACACCTAGAATCTTAGCACACTGGAGAACAAGAAAATAATAAGTTCAAGGTCATCCTCTGAATTCATTCTAAGCAAACTTGGGATGAATACTACTGCTTCTTATGAAAACCAATAGTGAAATGTGCACAGAACATACTATCAAACTATTTTCTCAATCTCTATGTTTATAGTTCAAAACAAAATCTTCTCCCAGCCACCATGAGAGAAGCCTCCATTTAATGAACAGCAGTTATGTGTGAACAACATTCATGTTGGTTCACACTGGGTGTTAAAGTTAAGAATAAATGACAGTCAATGTCTCGGTCTTAAGAATTCAGAATACTTGATCCCCTGTAAGGCTATGGTAACACTTTGGAAAAATAGACAGAAGAATACAAAAGCTGGAAGATAGAGAGCAGTTGAGAAATGCCATCTTCTGATATAGCTACTATAAACATGACCTCAGAGCAACCCCTGTTATCTGGACTCAGTCTTCACAAAGATGGCTTTATCAGCCATCGGTCCCAAATGGGAAGGAAGCTCACCAGACCCTACCCCTACTGCTGAACTACTGATTACTGTCTAAACTTAGGAGAAGAGGAGTCATTGTCATTACAGTGAGCAAACTGGTGAGCCCACTAAGCTTCCATGGACAGTTCTAAATCCAGGGTCTCAGAGATGTCACTGACTGACAAAACCAAAGCAAAGATGAAGATATGAAAAGGAGGAAGAAATTCAAGGGTGCTGAAAGGGGTGGGAGGAAAGATAAGGAATGGTGGGTTGTGAGAGTTATTAGAATGCATTATATACTACATATCCATACAATAGTCAAAAAATGATTTAATTAATTTCAAAAAGTCAATGACAGTAAGTCCTTGTGTATTTCTGCTACACAAGCTGACTTTTATTATGACATGCTTACAAAAGGAGAGGGATTTGGAACATTCTATAAACTCCGAACTGTTTGGAGGTGGCAAATTTCCCATATAGAATTTGATGAGTGCGGGAGTTATAAGTTTCTTAGACTATTCAGCAGGGCAGAATTGCTTCTGGACAATTCTTCTTTTGTCCTTGGGGTATCTAGTTACTGTTGCACATCAGGTCAGACTGAAAAGAATGAAGTGTAGCTGGGCAGTTAGTTTATGCAGAACTTGGTAAGGGTGAACTTCATGGAGAAAGTTTTTAGTGAAACAGCTCTCTTTGTTGAGGCTAACATGTATTATATACAACTTAAGGAGCAGGTAGGGATTTTCAGGGTGAATGTACACAACTGGCTGGACTGAGGTTCTGGGAATGCCCCATTTGCACAAAGAACAATTTCAGTTGTTTACTGGACATGTTCTTGTAGGGAGAGAGGAAGTTAAACTTGTAATTTAGCCATCAGGCTTCATGATTACCTCTAGGGTAGTGGAGGTAGAGGTCATACTATATGTATGCACTGGGACATGCAGACCAAGAGAAAGGAGGAAGACAGTCCTACTACCACCTGTGTCATGATGAGATTTTGGGATTTGGACACATCTTGGCCAAACTCTAGCTATGGGCTAGCTTCCCCAGTCACATGGCTTTTCAGCCCCAAACCAAAGATTCTCTGGGAACTATTATAACATTAGCCATCTGAAATTTGAGCCTAGAGAAACTTTCAAACATCAAACAAGAGCATGCTCCCTAATCAGTAAGCCAGAGCTGTAACATCCTAGGTAATAGTTCCATTCCTAAGGTATGCATACTGAGAGTATAACTTATTGACAAATCTAACTGGAACAAATCTTAGTAGAGGAGCCAGTTCTACATCCTTGTTCGGAGGCCCCGTGATTTCTTGTATCTTTATGTCATGATCTCATGTGATGCAGATCAGATTTGTTGTTGTTTGTTTGTTTATTTTGAGACATGGTTTCTCAATGTAGCATTGGTTAGCTAAGAATGCTCTGTGTGGGCTAGGCTTGAACTCATCCAGGTTCGCCAGCATCTGCCTCCTGAGTGCTATGATTAAGGGCAAGCCACCATGCCCACTTAGTTCTCAGTCTTTTTGTCAGTAATCAGTGTCTCCTGTTTTCCACTGGAGTTTTTTACAAACTGTTGATTTTGAGGATAGAGTTCAGCCTCCATATCTTTCAGGCTTACCTGAATATCTAACCATCTTGTTCCTTTAGAATTACAAAGTGAGCTAGAAGAAAAAGAAATACCACAGATTTCAAGGGGCAAAATTAACCATGGAGTTGGTTTGTTTTAATCAAAACATAATATATTAAAGTTTATAAATATAGTGCCTGAAAACCCCATGAGAAAATAACTGAAAACATTTGTAAGGAATAAAAACATAATGAGGATTCTATATGTGTGTAGTATTTTCCAACTAACTAACTAACTAAGTAACTAACTAACTCACTCACTCACTCACTCACTAACTGATTAACTAACATCAACCATGTTAAATATGCCTCATTCAGTTTAACAAAGAAGTACTAAGTACTTCTAAGTACTTAGTACTAAAGTACTAAGAATAAATTACCATAGACAACTTTATTATTTTAAATAATGTTGAACAATTTTGTTTTCCATAAAACCATTTTCTCTTCTGCCATGTTATGAGTTAGAAGTGGAAACACATTTTGTACCCACGTTTCATAAATAGAGACTTAGGCCAGTAAGACTCAACTAATGGCATGTTAATGTCTACTTCATTTAGACAATGTTTCTCAAAAAAGCTTAAATATTTTGCAAATTTCTTCAACCTATGACTATATTTTCTTAATCAATTTAAATACCTGAATTCTACCTATCGACTCCTGTTTGGACTTGATAATATTTAAAACACTTCTATTTGTGCATATGTGTTATAATCATGTGTCTGTACATTTACATGTGGCTTGTTTGTGATTATGTTGAATTTCAGAAGCAGCCCATATTCTAAGAATACCGTACCCCATTTAATCTATTTTATTTCAGTGTGGCTACATTGCATTGTTCTGTTTGGACTATGAAAAGAAAGTTATCCAGCTTGTGGTCCAAAATCAGCAATTAACAGTTCTTACATAGTTTAGAAACTGTAAAAATGGGTCATTGTCAGTAGCTATCTTCATGTGATTTAATTCAAATGCTAATCACTCTGTGAGCATAGATCATAATTTTACCATGTCTGATACAATCTGCAGATATTCTGAGATTCAGTAAGAGATACACTTTAAAAGGGGTAGCAATTGTGATGGCTGCAGTGAAGTTTTCCAAAGATTAAAAACCCTGACCACTTTGAAATGCAGCTTTGGAATCTAAGGACTGAAAGAATCATGGACTTAGATCAGAGAGACCCTGTTGTCATCCGAGGCAGTCACTCTTCACACATGACTCTCACACATGTAAATGAGCCTTCTCCAGCTTTATATGGGCTACATCTTTAAACTACATCTCAGATTTCAAACACTTTTTACTAAGGATGCAAAATAGCATATTGCTAATTTATAAACTGGTTCCATGTTGAAATGGTATTTACAATATAGTGACTTAAATAAAAGAAATGAAACTCATCACTAGTTTTCTTTGTAGTTTATAATATTACTATTTAATTTTTTTATATTCTGATTCTCAACTTATATTTGCCTTACAGAGTATGAGAACAAGGTCTCTAAGATCAGGAAAGAATAGAAACACCTTTAATGATACATGGTTACTGTTGGAAAGCATGGAAAAATGTGAATAAATCTATATAGCTCTAAATTAAAAACTTAAGAAAACTAACTTATTGTCATTTTTATAAAAAACAAAGATGAAATTACCTCAAAACTATAAAAAATTTATTAAAATACAATTCCCAGAGCTGACAAAAATGAAAAGGAAAACCAAAATGGAAATGTCATTGGGCAAAGGAAAGCAGGCTGCAATGAGTAAATTATTTAATAAGTGGGAGGAAACAACATGCATTTTTAAAGGTACTTTTGATAAAACACATTTGATTCTGTGCTCTTTGGAGGCTCCATCTGCATGTAATTTCAGATGGAAACTCCCCCCTACTGTCTCTGGCTCCATGGCTAATGAGGAAATGAAATGTGTTTTGGTCCAAGTCGCCTTGCTGGAGTTTAACAGTATTGATCTCCTTATGACTCACTCTTCAATTTAGTGTACTGAGAAACAGCAGACCTTACTGGATGAGGCATAATGTGGATAACCACTTGCATTCAGCTGGTATTCCAGGATATTTTGCTGGAGGACAGGATGCCTAGCATATTCGCTGGTCCAGTTCTTAGGTGACTGAAAGGAAGCTGGTCATGTAAATTCCCTGTCATAAATAGGAACTTTTAAATCTTCTATGTTTTTGAGATTTTTAAGCTTTCAACTATTTTCTAATTGGCAGATAAGAATTTTATTCCATAAGTCCCTACCTTTGAGTTGATTGAACGTCTATTTTTGAAATAAAAAATATTTTGGATAAAGACCCTGGAATTTTAAAACAAAACTTTTATAATTGTTATGTAGTATATTTTCTACATCAGGAAGAAAAGTTTTAAAATTATATTTAAAATGTTTGTTGATATATATATAACATCTTTTAAAAATCATTTTTTTCTTATCAAATACACTCATATACATATATATGTAAAACTATATACACTAAATGCTGATATCACTTATGAGTCATACTAGGCAATAGAGAAACAAATATTTTTTTCAAGAAGGTATGGTCGATGAAGAAAAAAGAGAGATTTATAATATCATATGACAACTATTACACATAAAGAAAGCAACATAAAGATAATGTTCCTCTGTTTATAGTTTACTTTTCAAGCGCTCCAATTGCCTAGTATTTTAAACTTAGTATCTGGGGCTCATCTTCAGTCAGCAATAAGAACTGATCCAATATTTAAAGGAATAACTCATTAACCATAGCTTCCATCTAAAAATAGATTCAAAAGAAATTGACAACATTAGAATCAAGATCATCATTTTGTGAAGATTTACTTTACATCCTGGCTAGGGAAAGCAGCAAACAATTACAACCTTGATACAAAATCATCGTTTCTTCAAAATGAAACAACAAAATCTGTAATTTTATTATTTGGAAGCCATTTGGAAGTTCATACATCCTAGAGTGACTGCTAAACAGAGACTGATTCTTTGCTTTGTGTTAATGGTATTGTTTCTGGGATAAAGTAACCAAAGAAAAGCGAAGCCAGCTTTATTTTGAGCCACCTTTCAAGAGTCTATTCTGTTGTAGCCTCTCTGTGATGCAGGAATGCAGAGAAGATGGCTAAATTGCCTCTAAGTTTCAGAAGAAGGAAAAACACTGGCGCTTTGTTTACTTTCTTCCTCTCATTCAGTTCATCAACCCAGGTGGATCTTTCCACCTCAATTATAATAGCCAAGAAGACTTCCCACTAAAATGCCCAGAGGATTGCCTTCAAGGTTGGTCCAGATCCTGTCCAGTTGGTAATCAATGGAAATCACCATGCTTAGCTTCAAAGGTTAGAAGTTCAAGGTTTGATAAAAGTTTTTTCTTCCATGGCCATTCTCTGTGAATGGGAGGCATTCTCCTTTTTCTCGATATTAATGTGGTGTATTCTGCACTCCTATCTTTGCCCTCATATCTTTTTGCTATTTGAACACAGACCTAGTAGGGTAAGATTAATATGTACAAAATACTTGTTCCCTAATTACAGTTATAAAAATATGGTTCCAATCAATCTTATTCACTTTTGAACATTAGCATATGGAGGGACTTACACAGTTTAACACATATCTAAAATGGATATTAATTTGAAATTGAATTTCAACCTTGTATGGGAAATTATTGTTACTGTAACAATTAAGAATAGTAGTTTAAAAGTTGCCAGAATAGTCATTTCTAAACCCATTTGGTAGTATGAAATATTTTTTGAAAAAAATATAATATTGTTTAATAAGAAAAATAGCAATTAAAAGTAAGAGGCCTTGAAGAAATACAGAAGGATGTAAATTAACGAAGTGGGAATATACAGAAGAAAGTAGAAAGAAAATGTTAGAAGTTGACTTTTCTTATAAAACAAGATTAAGCCAGAAATAAGAGGTAAAGAGATTAGAACAACAGAGAGATAGCATAAGTCAGGCATTCAGAAGGCTGGAAGGCCTGAAATAAATGATCCAGGAAAGAAAGGAATATATCAAAAATGGAGGAAGTGCAAGGAGCAGACTGCTACACATAAGCCCTACTATAGGAAGCCATAAATGTTCCTTTGGCACCTTTTCTAACCTGTTTATTTCTGGTAGCCATGACCATGTGAATTTAAGGAAAATATTTCATAGCTCTCATAATATGCTATAATTCAGATCCTGCCTAGTCCTAGAGCTTGTTGTATATCTACATATGAAGTAGTGTCCCTAAGCCCAGACTTCCTCAAAAACAGCTTCTGAGCTGCCATCCTTTGTCTTGCTAAGCCAATGTATTCACCGGCTACTCAGACACCTATAGCCCTAGGTCCCAGGTGAGACTCATGAATTATTAATGAGGCTAAGTGGAAAACAAGTCCAGGCCTTCCCAACGTAGGGGACTGTAAGGTATGGTCATGTAAATTATCCCTGCTTAGCTAGCTACATCCTTTACTATGTTAATGTCAAGCAATTGTCTACTGAGAGCAGAGATTTCCTCTGAGCAGACAAGACATAAGACTTAGAAGAAAGTTAGTTAGTGGGAAGATGAGTTTAGTCTAGAAAGCAGAGTTTCTAGGGCCAGGCAATATGCCTGGCTCTGAAAAGAGCTTCTTAGGTGGTGGGAACATGAGTTAGTTAGTGAGAGAATGATTTAGTCTAGAGAGCAGGATTCCCAGGGCCAGGCAAGATGCCTGGCTTTGAGGAAAGCTTGCTAGTGAGAGAATGGGTTAGTCTAGAGAGAAAAGATTCCCGGAGTCAGGCAAGATGCCTGGCTCTGAGGAAAGCTTCCTAGTTCAGAGAAGAATCTTGTTAACTTAGGCAAGATCTCTAGTTTAGACAGAAATGGCTTAGAATGTTTTAGTTTGTAACCTAAGGGCGCTACCTATGTAAGCTAGCGTGCCTCATTTTTACTATGTAATTGTCAGAACCTGATGCTCTGAGTAGGGAGCCATAAAACAGGGCTCCTCATTAGAGGAAATATAGATATTTCTATAATATGAAGTATCCTGCGTCTGTGTCGTCATTCTCGCCGATTCGTGCCTTCCTGACCCCGGGATCTTGGTCTCCCCTGCAACCGAACTCCCACGAGGAGCTACGGCTTGCAGAAGGCTGCAACCAAAGCTGCCACGAGCAGCCACGGTCTGCGGCAGCAGACAGCCCAGCTCTATGGAGAGGGCATAAATAAGAAAATCTGACTTCCCCCGCGCCCTCTGGCGAGCACCGAGGCTGCTTTCTGCAACCAGCTCGCCAGCCCCTGGACCAGCGCGGCGGGCCTCCATATTGCAACCAGGACACAGCTGGAAAGGCCCAGGCTCTGTGGGACTTCCCCGCACCCTCTGGCGAGCACCTAGGCTGCTTTCTGCAACCAGCTCGCCGGCCCCTGGACCAGCGCGGCGGGCCTCCATATTGCAACCAGGGCACAGCTGGAAAGGCCCAGGCTCTGTGGGACTTCCCCGCACCCTCTGGCGAGCACCAAGGCTGCTTTCTGCAACCAGCTCGCCGGCCCCTGGACCAGCAGAAGCTGCGGGTCTCCATATTGCAACCAGGACATAGCTGGAAAGGCCCAGGTAAACACCCCTTCCAGGGCTGCCCTCACGGGGGATCTGCAAGGGTCTCGGACCCAAGCAGGCTGAGTTCCGCCTAGGCTCTGCGGGACATCCCCGTGCCCTCTGGCGAGCACCGAGGCTGCTTTCTGCAACCAGCTCGCCAGCCCCTGGACCAGTGCGGCGGGCCTCCATATTGCAACCAGGACACAGCTGGAAAGGCCCAGGCTCTGTGGGACTTCCCCGCACCCTCTGGCGAGCACCGAGGCTGCTTTCTGCAACCAGCTCGCCGGCCCCTGGACCAGCAGAAGCGGCGGGCCTCCATATTGCAACCAGGACATAGCTGGAAAGGCCCAGGTAAACACCCCTTCCAGGGCTGCCCTCACGGGGGATCTGCTAGGGTCTCGGACCCAAGCAGGCTGAGTTCCGCTTAGGCTCTGCGGGACATCCCCGTGCCCTCTGGCGAGCACCGAGGCTGCTTTCTGCAACCAGCTCAGCGGCCCCTGGACCAGCAGAAGCGGAGGGCCTCCATATTGCAACCAGGACATAGCTGGAAAGGCCCAGGACACAGCTGGAAAGGCCCAGGCTCTGTGGGACATCCCCGCACCCTCTGGCGAGCACCTAGGCTGCATTCCCAGGGATGCAGGGATGGTTCAATATACGGAAATCCATCAATGTAATCCACTACATAAACAAACTGAAAGAAAAAAACCACATGGTCATCTCATTAGATGCTGAAAAAGCATTCGACAAAATTCAGCATCCTTTCATGCTAAAAGTCTTGGAAAGAGCAGGAATTCAAGGCCCATACCTAAACATAGTAAAAGCAATCTACAGCAAACCAGTAGCCAACATCAAAATAAATGGAGAGAAACTTGAAGCATTCCCACTAAAATCAGGGACAAGACAAGGCTGCCCTCTCTCTCCATATCTTTTCAATATAGTACTTGAAGTTCTAGCAAGAGCAATTAGACAACATAAGGAAGTCAAAGGGATACAAATTGGAAAGGAAGAAGTGAAACTATCATTATTTGCAGACGATATGATAGTTTACCTAAGCGACCCAAAAAACTCCACCAGAGAACTTCTACAGCTGATAAACAACTTCAGCAAAGTGGCAGGTTATAAAATTAACTCAAGCAAGTCAGTGGCCTTCTTGTACTCAAAGGACAAGCAGGCTGAGAAAGAAATTAGGGAAATAACACCCTTCACAATAGCCACAAACAACATAAAGTATCTTGGCGTAACTCTAACCAAACAAGCGAAAGATCTGTACAACAGGAACTTCAAGTCCTTGAAGAAAGAAATCGAAGAAGACCTCAGAAGATGGAAAAATATTTCTTGCTCCTGGATTGGCAGGATCAATATAGTAAAAATGGCCATCTTGCCAAAAGCAATATACAGATTCAATGCAATCCCCATCAAAATCCCAACTCAATTCTTCATAGATCTAGAAAGAGCAATTCTCAAATTCATCTGGAGCAACAAAAAACCCAGGATAGCTAAAACTATTCTCAACAATAAAAGGACTTCTGGGGGAATCAATATCCCTGACCTCAAGCAGTACTACAGAGCAATTGTGTTAAAAACTGCATGGTATTGGTATAGCAACAGGCAAGCAGATCAATGGAACAGGATTGAAGACCCAGAAATTAACCCACAGACTTATGGTCACTTGATCTTTGATAAAGGAGCCACAACCATCCGGTGGAATAAAGATAGCCTTTTCAACAAATGGTGCTGGTTCAACTGGAGGTCAACATGCAGAAGAATGCGAATTGACCCACTCTTATCTCTTTGCACTAAGATCAACTCCAAGTGGATCAAGGACCTCCACATAAAACCAGACACACGGAAACTATTAGAAAAGAAACTTGGGAAGACCCTGGAGGACTTGGGCACAGGGGAAAAGTTCCTGAACAGAACACCAATAGCGTACGCACTAAGATCAAGGATCGACAAATGGGACCTCATAAAATTACAAAGTTTCTGCAAAGCAAAGGACACTGTCAGAAGGACAAAACGGCAACCAACAAAGTGGGAAAAGATCTTCACCAACCCCACATCTGACAGAGGTCTAATATCCAATATATACAAAGAACTCAAGAAGTTAGACCGCAAAGAACCAAATAACCCTATCAAAAAATGGGGCACAGAGCTAAACAAAGAATTTTCACCAGAAGAAATTCGGATGGCCGAGAAACACCTTAAAAGATGTTCAAATCATTAGTCATCAGGGAAATGCAAATCAAAACAACCCTGAGATTCCACCTCACACCAGTCAGAATGGCTAAGATTAAAAACTCAAGAGACAACAAGTGCTGGCGAGGATGTGGAGAAAGAGGAACACTCCTCCACTGTTGATGGGATTGCAAAATGGTAAAACCACTCTGGAAATCAGTTTGGAGGTTCCTCAGAAAATTGGGCATGTCACTCCCAGAGGACCCTGGCATACCACTCCTGGGCATATACCCAGAGGATTCCCCTGCATGCAATAAAGACACATGCTCCACTATGTTTATAGCAGCCTTGTTTATAATAGCCAGAAATTGGAAGGAGCCCAAATATCCCTCAAAGGAGGAATGGATACAGAAAATGTGGTATATTTATACAATGGAATACTACTCAGCAATTAAAAATAATGAATTCATGCAATTTGTAGGTAAATGGTTAGACCTGGAAAATATCATCCTGAGTGAGCTAACCCAATCACAAAAGAATGCACATGAAATGCAATCACTGATAAGTGGATATTAATGAGCCCAGAAGCACTAAATACTCAAGACACGAATAGCAAGTCAAATGATTCCCAAGAAGAAGAAAGGAGAGGACCCTGGGCATGTAAAGATTGCATCCAGTTTAGTAAAGAAACTGAGGGGGAAGGGGGAATGATTGGGGAATAGTTGGGGGGGAAAGGAACTATGGGAACTATGGTGGGTGGGAACTGGGAAAGGGGAAAGCCCTTGGAATGTAAACATAGAATATAGAAAATAAAAATTTAAAAAAAAAAAAGAAAAAAAAGAAAATCTGACTTCGCAGCATATGCATGGGAGATGCCTCTCATATTAAGTAAACACTATCACTGAACAATTTTGCCAAGAATTGGAGAAGTTTATAACCCTTATTTGTTTTGAATCAAAAACATCTCTAAGATTTGATAATCCACTTTTAACCATGTACCAGGAGAAGCCCCAATTTTGAAAGTGTGGTTTTTATCTTTTAAGGTTGTAGTAGCTAACGAAGTAGGTTTGAAGAGGTAAGGTTAAAAAAATGGAAAGAGGAGGTCATTAACATGTGCTGTAATACAGGACCTTGAAATTTGTTGAAAACATGTGCTTAGGAGTTATGTATTCTTTAGAATGTTAGGAGTTGGACAATGTAAACATCTTAAAAATGTGGAGCTGGGTGAACCATCCCGTCAGTCATGCCAAATGAATTCTGCAGAACCTATCAAAATAAGATAAAGGCTAACAGGTACATCTGCCCATCTTGTCATCATTACTGTCTTTATTGTATATCTTAATTTAAACATTGGATCCTCATTTTTTCCCCTAAATGTTAGTATGACTTAGACATTATAAGGTTGGGGAAAGAAAAGCCCTGATTTATGTTCTTGAGGCTTTAAAGTATGTTGGAAAGTTAAGATGCCATTAGGGACCACATTCTCCTCTTCATTAGTTTACCTAGAATTGTGATTCAGTTCAGATATTCATTTCCTGAGACCATGCTATAGCCTGATTTTTTTGCATCTTCTCAAGATTCATGTGTTGAAAGGAATGAAAGATGTTTCCACAAGTAAGAGAACTTGATATGAAAGCAAATTAACATACATAAAGCCCTCAGGATCTATGTAAACCAGTGTATCTCTGCAAGTTTATAACTTGCAATGGTAGAGGTAATGTGAGGCAGAGGAAGATGTAGAGTTCAATGGACATTTAACTTAATGGGAAGAGATAGCTGTAAGCTGAGTGAGAAAAAGCTTAAAAAAATGTGGTTAAGTCAATTAAAGACAGACAAAGACAGATAGGTAGAGAAATATTTCTGTGGTTTCTGTGAGTACCCACAGGCACATGTACTAGAACATGCATACATTTGTGCAATGCACCTATAAATACAAGATCCACATACTGAACCCAAATTAAAATGTGATAGTGTTTCTTGGAGGAGGAATCTTTGTGATATAATTATGCTTTGAAATGAATCCATCTTAGTGAGATATGGGCTCTTATATGAAGCCTAAAAGCTCATGGGAGTGTGGATGCAAGGGGACAGTTTTCTGTGTCTTTCAGTGTTGAGAGCATGAAGGTCCTTGTGCCCACTGATCTGCAAGGAACACAGGGATATTAAGCATCTAGGGTTGTCCTCTCAAAGAAAGGATATATAGCCTGCTGCTTATCTGTTGAGCCAGGCCTTATCACGCTCCTACAACCAGGACTAGAGGTGGCTAGGAGTCTAAATCACCTTTACAGAAAGAGGTTCCCAAGCTCATACAATGTGGAACATAATTGACTAATGCACAAATGACCTCTGTACTATCTTTAAGTGGTAAAGATATCTGGAGGCCAGGCCATAGCCTTCCCTAGGCCCTTGAGCTAGTGCAGGAGTCTTACCTCTAGAACCTTTATGGAAGAAATAACATGTATACTGAGTTGGTGCATTGTAATTATACTTCCTTGTGTACCTGGGATCATGTTACACTAGTAAACTTTTGTACATTTTATCCATCGTAACAACACACAACTTCCTACCACTATTTATCTCAAGAAATTGGCTCATGTGATTGTAAAGACCATGGATTGTAAAGACATAGACTGGCTAGAGATGAACCTGCATGCCACAGCAAAAGTCATTCTTTGTGGAAGCTTCAGTTTCGCTTTTAAAGCTTTCTGTGTGATTGAATAAAGCACTCTGAGTGGATCTAATGTTGAGAATATGCTTTCTTTAATACCATTTAGGACACACAATTGGAGCAGCATTTAGGTTTATGTTCGGCAGAGGCATTTTTGACATGCTGCTATGCGACAGAGGGCACTGCATCAGCTCTCTCGGCCTTTTATATTACAGACTTTACAGAAAAAAACAGTGGACAAAAAACTGGAGTAGCCAATGGGAACAATAGCAAAATGTTCCAATCAACATCTCTCCTCTTTAAAAAACATATTAGAAACCCAATAAGGTAAAAAAATTTAAATGTAAATTGTTTACCTTGACCTTACTATATTAATGGATGTAGAAACTTAGATTTTTATGTTTTGGCAAATAACAGTTACCTCCTGCAGCCTGTTCCATGAAAAGACAAAGGAGAAAGGTGCTTTTTAGCAAGATCAGGCAAAGCAAAGAGCTTCCCTATTTAACCAACAGATATTGAGAGTGATCCTATACCCCACTCCAATAAGCTACTCTACATTCTACTCAAAGGACACCCTCCTTTGTATTATTGTGGATTATCCAAAGTCAGTAAGCAAGGCCTCTCTTCTACAGGAAGTGGTTTCTGTCTGCCAATGAAATCCAATATATCTCCCAGCAGGAATAAGGTAACACTCACTGACCAAGAGCCTCCAAGAAGGTCTAGTGAGAGGCCTGAACTTGACCTACATATAATATGAACAACAAACACAACACCTTGTTTATCTAGAAATTCCAAAGAAGTCTATAAAAAATTAAGTAAAGCCCTTACTTTCTTTTAATAATGTGTTCACAAAGATCTGGGTACAGCTCATAGTCATTCACATAAATATGCATACTAAAAAATCAGTGTGTATAAAAAGGAAAAGCAACAGAAGTCTTCTCTGTTGGGATTAAGTCACAGTGTTTTTGTTTCCATTCTGAAGCAAACTGCCATGACAATTAAAGCATGCATGAAAATCAATACAAATGGAGAGTTTCTGCAAGTTAGAAAACAAGATCATGAAGAAAATGGGAAAAATCCTTAAGAATAAAATGATAAGACTAAAATTTACAGACAGGATGCCTTAGTGGGACAAATGGGCATGAGAAACAATGAATGAACAGGAAGACACACAAACAGGAATTACCCAGGCTGAGCATAAGCTAGAGCTAGAAAACATGAGCAAAATATCAAGGCAAGGTAGACATTTAATAATCGATGTAATTCTCTATTCTTGGAATCCTTAAAGAAGAAAGAAGCATGGGAAGAAGGGAAATATTATAAAAGTTATGTCAATAGTCTGTAAAATTCTGCAAGCTCATATTCCCCAGTGTCTTAGGTTTTAATGATGTGAAGAAACACTATGTCCATGGAAACTCTTATAAAGAAAAAACATTTAATTTGGGATGCTTAGAGTTTCAGAGGTTTAGTTCATTATCGTTATGGTGGGAAATATGGCAGTGTATAGATAGACATGGTGCTGGAGGAGCTCAGAGTTCTGTACTGAGATCTGCAAGAAGCAAGAAGAGACTGAGTTCCACACTGGGCAGAGCATGAGCATATATGAGAACTTAAGGCCTGCCTCCACAGTGCTACACCTTCTCTAACAAGGCCACACCTCCTAATAATGCTGTCCCTATGTGCCAAACATTCACACACATGTGTCTATGTGGGTCTTAGCTATTCAAGCCACCATACCTACCAAATCAGACAAAAAGCTAGAGCTCCAGCCCCTCTCTCAATTTTTTTTCACAAAAATCTATAGATTTCAACAGGTTGGATGAATATTAAATGAGACTAGCACAGATGGATATCAAGTAACCTGAGAATTAAAAATAGAAAGCATTTGGAAATTGGGAAAGGAGAAATGATGCCAGGTTCTATGTGAGGTTAAGGAGGGGTACCACATTCCTTGTTGGTGCAGCAGATTCCAGAGGTGCAGTTTGGTCCATCCTTAGCCACACTGGGTGGGTATTGGGGATATGACCTGCCTGGTCTCTGTGCTCTTCTTAATAACACCAAGACACTCCTTGGGTCAAAGGAGTGGGGTGATCACTTCTTGGTCTGTCCTTGGCCTGTTTACTCTCTACATTGTTGTGCATTCTCCCAGAACAAGCCATACATCAATATTTAGAGAATATGTAATTTACATTAATGTGTGTGTGTGTGTGTGTGTGTGTGTGTGTGTGTTTTCTGTGTACATATATGTATGGGAACTTAGTGAATACCAGCTATTTCAGGAGTTTGAAGAAGGTATCAGGCTCACAGGAAATGGAGTTATGGATAGTTGTGAATCACCATGTGTGTGCTGGGAACTGAATCTGGCTTCTATAAAGGAACAAGTTCCCTTGACCACAGTACTATCTATCCATCCCCAATAATGTAATTTTCAAGTGCTTTGCCTATTCACAATGTAAAAAGCTATCTACACAGCCTGCTAAACATGTTTTAAAAGATTCCATTAGACTTATAACAGACTATCAATTTATACATCACAGATATTACTCACTGAGCATACCAATGACTGGATAGAGTTCCCAAAGCAAAATTTTGGTATTTTTTTTAAGTCTTATTTCTGAACTTGTCTTTACAAGGCACTCTTCCCTCTTCCAGCTTCACCCAATGCTTCCAGAAAGGCTGTTAAGTAGTGGTGCAAAAGATGATAGCCTTTTATTAAATTCATTCTCATTTTACTTATACAGGTATTTTTTGAAGAATAACTTTCTGATGTATATTTGATAGGAAGTAATGCAGTAGGGATAAGTAGGAGGACCAAGTTGCAGACATAGCAGTGCAGCTGCAGAGTTTTTGGTGGGCATTACTCTTTCAGTTGGGTGAGCATAACAAAAGCCAAATCGAGGGTGTCTAGGAGAGAACATCAGAAAATGAAACAGAAGGGCAGGTACAGGAGACAAGACTGATGGGCCAAGGATACTGATTAAATCTATTTATATGCTGGATCCACTGCTCAAATTAGCAACATAATATGTGAACTGTGAAGAATTTTGAAAGTAGCATGAAGGATATTTATATAGATGCCAATATATTTTTGGCCCATATAAAATTTCTTCAGTTTGTTAAAAATTACTTAGTTTCTCAGAAAAAAATAAGCACAGTTACACTTATTGCAGATGACAAAGTAATTCAGAAGCTTACTGAAGGTTTTCAAAGTGTATATTTCAAGCATGAGATGGCAAGCTGACTATTCAAAATGGGTGGACTGAGGGATATAACATTTTAATTCATTTCAGCAGCATTGTTTCCTTTTTATGAAAGTCACACAAACTTTAAGCTTCATAGATGTTTATACTTGATGGGAGAATAAAGGTTACTATCCAGAAACCTCCCTCCTTCTTGCCTACAAACAATAATGAAATAATCTTCAATGTAATACTTCTGAGAAACAAGGCTGAGTTCTTGACCTAAGCAGCAAGACAGAGCTTTAAGATAATTGACTGATCTTCTCCCTCCCTATGTAACATGCTGGTAAAAGGTGAGATGAAAGTCAGAGTTCTAGTATGTAGATCCAGTCCTCTGGGATTGTTGGATCTATGAATAATATACAGTCTATACATTCCTCATTTCTGGCTATGTATTAGAACATTCAAAAGCTTTATAAAAATTGTGTAGATTTCAAGTAATGAAATTGTGATTTCACCATAATTTTAGGAGGAGATATTTTAAGATATCACTTGTTCATAGGAAAAAGCAAACCATTCTGATTCTCTTGTTACAACCTGACAGTCCTCACAGACACAGACTCTTTCTGCACACAGATGCAATTATCAGGCTCCTGTAGCTTTACATTTAGTTCTTTGTAATTGATTTTATATTTCAAGTAAGTTTCAGTGTTAACCCAATTCCTTGTGATAAAAAATTTAGTGAATCAATATATTTCATCTAGTTGATAATTCATGGTATCTTTTGCCCTATCATGGCTTCCATTTAGAAATGATCTACTCAAAGTTTGAGTGCTAAGTTATAATGAAGTGAAAACTAAAAATTTTGTGTATTGTCTTGTGAAACTAAATGTTAAATAACATGAAATAAACATTGTATTTCATCTCCAAAAGCCTGATATCCTGTTGGAGAAACCGAGTCATGTATCCCATACTAGTTTTTGATTAAAGAGAAATTTATGCTAGAATTTGACAAGCTTTTGTAATCAAGAAAGATGTCTCTTTAACAAGGAAATTTTCCCAGAAAGCAGCCCTACCCACTTATTTACATATTGTGCATGGCAAGCTTTATTCAACTTTGATGGTTAAGAACAAAGACACAGTGGCTCACAAAGTCTCACTGCCATGACCCGATATACTGGATAGATCTGTAGGTCAATATATTTCATCTAGTTGGTACTTCATGGTGTCTTTCACCCTATCATGGCTTCCACTTAGAAATGATCTACTCAAAATTTGAGTGTTATAATGAAGTGACACCTAAAATTTTTGTGTATTGTTTTGTGCAGCTAAACATTAAATAACATGAAATAAACATTGTATTTCATCTGCAAAGCTCCTACAAATATTTAAGATTTATCCCCAATAAATCATACTGTTTTAAGACTCAAAAAGATTCATTTTAACAAATTACTGACTAGAAAAAAGTCAGTCTAGTGTGGGAGCAACTTAATTTTTTTCTCTTTCCTTCTGTTTTATCAGTCACCCTACAGAATGACTTTTTGAGCAAAGAAAAAGAACATTGTCACTCATTGCTGGAGAAGTAGGTATGCATTACCTTCAGATAAATTTTAATTTCTTGTCATGTTTACATATGAAATGTGAAAAGATATCCTTATGATATCATAAAAGTTTCATTGACAAAACATACATAAAAAAGCCTATGGCTGTCAATCAATACTTGTGTAATATTTGTTGATGTTTTATTCATAGCTTCTATGTGTCTAGATTTGATTTTCTTACATGGAATATTTTTGCTCAGAATGTATTTTTTTATATCTTTTAATCCCCTAGTGAAGGATTTAGCTATTGGTAGTGCTCTAAATTTGCACAAGCATAGGTATTACAATAAAAATTTACAGAAGCTTTTAAAAAATAAAACCAAATTATAATTCTTTAAACAATGTATTAAATTCAAAGCTACATGCTTTGGGTAAAATCCAGAATATAAACATCCCAGTTAGTCCACATTACTTTGACTTATCATCAGCTCCAAATTTAACTTTTCAGGGAAATACAGAGACTCTAATAACTTCCAAATTTTAGTACAATTTTGTAGTTGACCATCTTATAAGAATACAAATTATCTTCATCTTCAGTGTACTAGAATAACAACATGGCTTTGAGAACTCTCAAATCCAGGCTTCCTAGAAGTTTAATGACATTCAACTTCAGGCATGTTTTCTGGGACCACCTCCAGGTTTTCTCAGTGACAGGTACCTACATTTAGCTTCTAGTAGACACACAGTGAATGAATAGCTAAAAACTTTACACCTCCTCTGCACATGAATGAAAGCTAGATTTTTAAGTTTTCATTCTGTAAAGACAGTAAAATATTTTCAATGATTCAGATATAAGAAGAAATAAAAGGATCATCTATGGATCTGCTTTATAGGGTGCAATTCAAAATGAGCAGCCAACTTGGTATCAGTTTATCTTTAACTGTATTCAAGTTAGTTATATATAACTATGACTAAAGGCAGTGTATGATTATGAGGCTTAAACCTATAAAATATCACTTCACAGAAGGTCTTTCCAAAGTGCATATCAATACGAAGCTAGTCAGTATCACAGGATAGCAATACACTGTGTGTGGAAGGTGGTGATATAATGGGAATAATTGCCTAGCGTGAACCCAGGAGGCCTTTTAACATTCCTGACTTTAACATCAGAGTGACTGGAAATGGTGCTTGCAAGGTCAGCTTTACTTTGCACTAAGGAGCCTTGGATCTCCAGCTGCAAGACCCTCTCCTCAGTGGGTACTGGATAAACCTCTTTGTTTTAAAGTTTTTAAATGCTTGTAAGCTTTAGGCCTCTGGTGCATAAAAACTAAGACTTTCACACAGTCAAAGACTTTACCTTAGTTGCCATGTTGCCATATTTCCCAGGAAAGTGGTAAGACTCAACATGCCAAATGCTTTTCTAAGAAGGCAGAGCTCTTATTACTTACACAGATATACATGTTCCACACACCTCTGCTTCTGTATAAGAGATGTTGGTGGTGATATTATCAATGTTTTCTTGATCACTGAGTCTTTGCAAGTTTTTGATGTAGGACAGTACAATTTGGACATGGCTTTTCACCTGTAGGTTAGAACTGTACAACAATATGGATTTTTTTAAAGTCCATTGACAGAGTTTAACTTGGACAGAGTTTAAACTATGGTGATATAAAATTGACTGCTCATTTCAAATTTTTATTACCAGCATTGAACACTTTTTATCATTTGTCACTGTTATAAAAGTCCATATCAAATTTAGAATAAACAAATTTTACCATCAAAAACTAAAACAAACTCAAAGAAAATCACATAATCATCTCATTAGATGCTGAAAAAGCATTTGAAAAAAATTCAATACCCCTTCATGGTAAAAGAATTAGAGAGATCAGGAATTCAAGGGCAAATAATAAAAACACTATATAGCAAACCAACAACCAATATCAAATTAAATGAAGAGATACTTGAAGCAATCTCCCTAAAATCAGAGGCAAGACAAAAATGCCCACCCCCACTGTATCTATTCAATATAGTATTCATTATTCTTGCTAAAGCAATAGGAAAACAAAAGATCATCAAGGGGATACAAATGGGCAAAGAATAAGTCAAGGTATCACTATTGTAGATGTTATAATAGTAAACAAGCAACCCCAAAATTTTATGAGAGAACTTCTATGTCTGATAACTTCAGCAAAGTGGCAGGAAATTTCCTAAAGAGAAGTCTAATAGCTCAGGCTCTAAGATTGAGAATTGATAAATGTGATGTCATGAAATAAAAAAAAAAATTCTGTATGGCAAAGGACATAGTCAATAGGCCCAATTGGCACCTGCGGATTGAGAAAAAAAAACTTCACTAGTCCCATATCCAATAGAGGGCTAAATTCCAAAATATATAATGAACTGAGGAAGCTAACCTTCAAAAATCAAAACAACCCGATCAAAAACTGGTATATAGAACTAAACAGAGAATTCTCAACATAGAATTCTTAAATGACTGAGACACAATTAAAGAAATGTTCCAAGTCCTTAGTGATCCTGGAAATGCACATCAAAACGACCCTGAGATTCTACATCACACAAATCAAGCACATGATGAGTTTGCAGGTAAATGCATAAAACTGGAAAATATCTTGAGTGACATAACTCACTCAAAATAACATGCATGGTATGTACCCAGTAATAAGCTGATATTAGCCAAAAATGTACAGAATACCCAGGATACAATCAATAGAACTCAAGAAGTTTAACAAACTCAAAGGTCCAAGTGAGGTTTACTCAATCCCACTTGTGAAGGAGTTGAAAGCAATCATGCTGGGGGAGGGAGGGATCTGGGTAAGAGAGGAAACAGGGGAGAAAAAAGGGCAACATTATCAAGTATTGGGGGAACAGGAGTAAAACCCTGAGGGCTGGCAGAAAAATCCTCATGACATAGCAGGTGGGGGGGGGAGGAGGCCTCTAAAATATATTAGAGACCTGGGAAATGAGAGACACTCAGGACTCAAATGGAGGTACCTTGGATGTAATGCACTACAGTGGGGAGGGGGAACTTTTAGAGTCTCCCTCTGGTAGAAAGACAGGACATCAAGTGGAGGGATTCAGTTGCCATTCCAGTCAAATATTCAGATCCAGTATTCTTGGTGTCTAAAGTAACTGTCAGGACAAATATGGAGAAGAGATTGGGCTGTAAAAAAAGAATTGAAGAAATATAAAATTTATTAATAAAAGTATATTTTAAAAAAAACTAAATAGTTGTTGGTAAGTTAATATTTTTGTATGAAATAATGAAATTGCTTTTTTTGGGTTTTTTTTTTTGTTTTTGTTTTTGGTTTTGATGTTTTGTTGGTTTCTCTGTGTAGCCCTGGCTGTCCTGGAACTCACACTGTAGACCAGGCTGGCATTGAACTCAGAAATCTGCCTGTCTCTGCCTCCCAGAGTGCTGTGATTACAGGCATGTGCCACCACTGCCCAGCTAATAATGAAATTGCTAAAACTTGTGTAGTGGATGGAAAGCCATTTGTTGTCTAGAAATGTCTGTGCTGAGCCAGAGCATACACAGACTTAGTTGGAAGAGCTAAGACGGAAATAATGCTTTTTCTGGTGGTTCTCAACCTTTCAAGTGCTGCCACCTTCCTCATGTGGTGCAGAACTCCAACCATAATTTTATTTTTGTTGCTACTTCATAATTATATTTTGGCTACCTTATGAGTTGTAATGTAAATATCTGATATGGAGGATATTTGAGCTGCAACACTATGGTGGTCACAATCCAGAGGAAAAAATGACTTATCTAGTCAGAAAAGAGGTACGAATAAGAGCACTAACTACTCTCCCAGAGGATATGAGTTTATTTCCATAGACTGACATCATTTAATAACCCCCTATAACTCCAACTCTAGGCTGTCTGATACTGTCTTATGGACTCCACAGGCACTTGCACACATATGGCATGCACAGAGGCACACACAGACACACAATAAAGAAAAAAATGGCAAATAAACATCTTAACAACAAACTCTATTCTCAGTTGTTCTGGGGTTATGGATCAGCAGTTAAGAATAGATATTGCTTATCCAAATATGGTTCCCAGAACCCAGGTCTGGTAGTTCTCAGGTGCCTATAACTACTGCTCCAGGAGATCTGATACATTTGCATTGCATGGTCAACTGAACTCCTGTGCACATACTTGCTGTTGTAATTCGAAATAATGGTTCCCATAAGCCCATATGGTATGGTACTATTAAGAATTATGGCCTTATTGGATGAAGTATATCACTATGGGGTGAGCTTTGAGGTTTCAGAAGACAAAGTCAGACCTAGTGTCTCACTGTGGCTTCCTCCTGCCTGCAGATATGAATGTAAATTTCTCAACTACCTCTTTAGCACCATGCTGTATGCCTGCGTGCTACCATGCATCTTGCCATGATGATAATGGGCTAATTGTCTGAATTTGAAGCTACCCAAATTAAATATTTTCCTTTATAAGAGTTGCTGTGGTCAGGGTGTCTCTTCACAGCAGTAAAAGACTTACACACACATAAAGATATACATACTTATACTTAATTTAAAGCTAAGTAAATCTAATAAAATAATTTTCTCCAGTCAGAAAAACTTACTCCTTCAAAAGACTGACCTTGTTCAGTGTTATCATTCATGTGACCTTCAAGTCTCTACCACAGTAATGTTAAATTGCAGGAACATTAACATTACTGTTAGCCAAATTTCATATGGCTAATGGCCTCTGCAATACTGGCCTGCCAGGCTCCTCGGAGATACTGGCCGTCCAGCTTAGTCTTATTTCCATTCTCTGAGGAGGAGCCAGGTGAGCAAAGGTAGTGCTCCTGGCACCAGCATCGAGATGACTGATCAGACATACTCTTAGACATATGGGCAGTTCAAGTCGCATGGTAAGAATAGATCCAACCAGATAAAGCTCAAACATGAGACTGTTAGTTTCTTAGCAGGGTGTTTTTCTACTATGATGGACCACACCACTGATTTTCCAGTCAAAGTGGAAATTTCCTGCCTGGAAAAGTGTATATATCATACTGAGGCCACAGACAGTTTAAATTACAAACACCACATGCAAAGTCATAACGAGATGCATAAAATCAGATCTTTATATGAAAGTATTGCTACAGGCACAGATCCCATAGGGTAGGGGCCATTAGAAGCAAAGTTAGGGATTAGAAGGCAGGGGAGCATGGGAGTCTAGAGGTCAAGAGAGGTTACTGGGTCAGAGTCAGTGAATGAAGACACACAGAAGGAGCATCAAATTTAAACTAACAAGACTAAATAAACAGCCAACTTGAACCTTGACAGTCACTGTGTTTTCTAAAGAGAAGGGAAATTTCAAGGTACTGTTTTAGATGACACAGATAGACATGCAGTAATGAAACCATGCAAGTTGAACTCTGAATACAAAATAAAGAAGCCAGGGTGTCTTCTAAACTCAAGGTTCTCCATAGAACAATAAATATATGATCTATGTCTGCCAAAGGTGTTTCAGTTATTTATGTAGTGATAAAAACCTAGCATGCCTCCAGCAATCCAGCTGCCTCTCTGAAGGGCCATATGTACAACATCTGGTCTTTAATGTAGCAATACCGAGAAAAAGAATGTTAAGGAGTAATACTACAGAACTATTAAGGGTATTACCTGTAGAAGGGAATATTGGTCTCTGGTAGTAAATGAGTCCTTATTGCACGTTGTAAAACTCTAAGCCTCACCACCACCCAATCTCTTTGGCTTTTTATCTTTAAATGTAGCAGCCTCCTCTGTATCTAATCTGCCATCTGCCATAGAACCACCCCTATGACTCTTAGACTTTAGAACTTGAAACCATGAGCTAAATAAACTTAACTTAGTTTTTTTAGATATATTCTTTATTTAAACTTCAGATGTTGTCCCCTTTCCTGGTCTCCCCCCAACCAAAAAATATTCCCTAACCTATCCCTACTCCCCCTGCTCACCAATCCATCCACTCCAGCTTCTCTGTCCTGGCATTCCCCTATACTCAGGCATATAGCCTTCTTAGGACCAAAGGCCTTTCCTCCCTTTGATGTACAACAAGGCCATCCTCTGCTGTATATGCATCTGGAGCCATGGGTCCCTCAATGTGTAGGTGGTTTAGTCCCTGGGAGATCTTGGGGGTACTGGGTGGTTCATAAATATAATCTAACTCAGGTAATTTATTACAGTAACAAAAGCTGTACAGAAAAAATAATTGTGATACAGAATACAGTGATAAAAATAGCAGTAATACAGAAAAATAGTGAGGAGATTTCTCAGAAAGCATTGAGAAATCATCTTAGTAACTTTATGGCTAAATATAAAGATTAAATATACTACTAGCCCTTTTACAGAGTTTTTTGTAAAAAACAAAAAAAACCTATAAAAAGCAAAAAAAGTAAAAACAAAACAACAACAAAAATCCCTGAGTTTAGTATGTATTAGTATTGAATGAAAAACTATCAATATTTGGCAGAGGTTTGTACTTATCTGGAATTTATTCCAGGGAAATAACTATAGAGTAGATCTTATCTAAATACTTGGGAGTCACAGTCACCTCAGAGGACATTTTTTCTGTAGGATGTGGGGATGGACATGATGGTTTTATTCTCCACAGCACTTTTATGTGTATTTTGGATTTGATCTCTTCAACCAGAATTTGTCTGGTCTGAAACTATTCTACTAAATATTATTTAAATTTAACTCTTCTTCTAGGGATTAACTATTGGGCCAAAAATGATAGAGTTGCAGTTAAATACACAGGGCATGAGGACAATATTTTATTTATATGAATAATCACACATTTTATGATATCAAATGCTTTCAAGATTCCATATTAGAGAATTAGCCATCTTAGTGTATTAAATGTATAGGAATTAATAGTTTTAATATTTTTCTTTCTGAACATTCTGGTAATTTTCTCTGAAGAACTCAATCCACTCAGCTTTGGTGAAAGTCTTACCTAGGTGATTGGTAGACTTATATAGTAGAGGAGGGCAGTAAAATAATAATAATTTCAAAACAGCAACAAATGTTAATCTGAAAAGATAACTGATTATCATGATTTTACCAATGCAGCTCATGATGCATCAGTATCCTTACTTCCAGACTGTGTCTACTGTTTTTGTTTTTCCAAATTCTACACAACTAATTGGGTATCAACTTAATATATTTTAATTTTATGTAACCAAACTGTAAGGCCATATATTCTGCCATTCTTGGAGTTTCATTAGTGGAAATTGCTGTCCTTTATTTAGCTAAACTTAGGCTATATTTATGAGCATAGCAAACAGGACTACTTAATGTAATCTCTCAGTTCTTATAGAGGATAGTGTTTCAAGAGATTGGCCTTTACCAGAAGTGGATTATTCCATTAAAAAATGACAAACTGTTATAGGGAAATTCTGAAAAGAATTCCATAAGGTAGGCAATCAGGAAGCTATAGATTTTCTATCAGACACATGCCAAGGACTTCAGAGACACCAAACACTTGATCCCAGAATCACTGTTCTTTTTTCCTGAGCCTATGAAAGATGTAACTTTGCCCCAGAAATAGTTCCACGGCCATTATGAGGTAACAGCCACTATAGAGGTAGTAATTCTTTGCAATCCCATGTCTAAGCTATAGAATCTATATGACTATAATTATCTCAGTTAAACTACTGTGACATCTCTCATAAAAAAAGCCAAAGACTAGATCATCACACATCAAAAGATAACATGTCTAAGAGGAAAATAAAATAAGAACCCACATGCACATACTAAGTACTACTAGCTAAAATTATGGTTTCTTTATAAAATGTTCTATGGCCCATAAATACAAGTAGACCATTAAGACCCATCTTTACATACTGCCCTCCTATTACACAGCAAGATTTCTTCTAGAATAAAATGTCAGTAGCCTACAGGGTGAGATAGTTATTTAGGTTGTGCTTGTCATGCTCTCTGTGGGGAACTAAGAAAGTGTTTTTTTGTTGTTGGATAGTTTTACTAGTGTGTAGAAATTTTATGAATAACTTATAAAAGTACTATTCCCTGAAAACCAAAATATAAAATATATGGTAAAACAAAAGCTTTCAAATTTATGAGTTGTTATTAGAATAAACACTTATAAAGTTATTTCTGTATGACTGCTGATGTTCACACAGTGTTGTCTGTTTTTAAAGTATGGCTAAGTAACAACTGTGTAGATCATGGAAATGGGTTAGAAGAATAAAAAAGGGATTAAGCTTGTGCAGTTGTGTGAGTTCATTCATTCATCAGTTTCTGAAACACTTTTTTCAAAATTTCCCATCTGATGTTACAATTTTCTCATAAGGGGAACACCAATTAAACACTTGTGGTCACAAAAGTACAAGCAGAAGCATTATACAAAATGAGATTAGGACACAATTAAGTTGTCAAAGTTTTCTGTTTCTGACCATAAACTTGAGTATATGCCACAAAAATTGATGTGCTTAATGTGGTGGTTTGAATATACTTGGCCAATAAGGAGTAATACTATTAGGAGGTATGGCCTTGTTTGAGGAAGTACATCACTGTGATGGTGTGGGGTGTTTGGAGGTACAGCTGCCTGAGGATGACAGTCTCTTCCTCGCTGCCTTCAGCTCAAGATTCAGAACTCTTGGCTCTTTAATAAAGATGTCTTCTTGGATGCTGCCATGCTTCCTACTGTGATGATAATGGACTGAACTCCAGAAACTGTAAGCCATCCTCAATTAAATCTTGTCACTTATGAGTTGCCTTCTTCATGGTGTCTCTTTATATCAATGGTAATGCTCTATAAGTCACCTGTTTGTCAAGGTAAACATACAGCTGATTTAGAAGCTAGAGAAACTAGAAATCTTTATATCAAAAAGATAAACCGATATCGCAACCAGGACACAGCTGGAAAGGCCCAGGCTCTGTGGGACATCCCCGCCCTCTGGTGAGCACCTAGGCTGCGTTCTGCAACCAGCTCGCCGGCCCCTAGACCAGCGGTGTAGCGGCGGGCCTCCATATTGCAACCAGGACACAGCTGGAAAGGCCCAGGTAAACACCCCTTCCAGGGCTACACTCACGAGGGTATCTGCTAGGGTCTCGGAGCCAAGCAGGCAGAGTCCCGCCTAGGCTCTGTGGGACATCCCCGAGCCCTCTGGCGAGCACCAAGTCTGCGTTCTGCAACCAGCTCGCCGGCCCCTGGACCAGCGGTGTAGCGGCGCGCCTCCATATTGCAACCAGGACACAGCTGGAAAGGCCCAGGCTCTGTGGGACATCCCCGCCCTCTGGTGAGCACCTAGGCTGCGTTCTGCAACCAGCTCGCCAGCCCCTAGACCAGCGGTGTAGCGGCGGGCCTCTATATCACAACCAGGACACAGCTGGAAAGGCCCAGGCTCTGTGGGACATTCCTGTGCCCTCTGGCGAGCACCGAGGCTGCATTTTGCAACCAGCTCGCCGGCCCCTGGACCAGTGGTAGCAACGGGCCTCCATATTGCAACCAGGACATAGCTGGAAAGGCCCAGGTAAACACCCCTTCCAGGGCTACCCTCACAGGGGATCTGCTAGGCTCTCAGAGTTCCTTGCAACCAGGACACAGCTGGAGAAGCCCAGGTAGACAGACTCCAACAGGGGCTACAATCGCATGGGTGGCAGCCAGCTTATGATCCCTTAAAGCAGCAGTCACACATATTCACCAATAGAGAAACAACAGGTGAGCCCAGCCTCACAGGAGATTCAAACACCAGCCACTGACAACAAGGCCAACTAAAACCAGAAATAACCAGATGGCAAAAGGAAAACGAAGGAACGTTACTATCAAAAATCAAGGCAACATGACAGCATCTGAACCCAGTTCTCCAACAACAGGAATCCCTGGATACCCTAAAACACCAGAAAAACAAGACTTGGATATAAAATCACTGGTCAGGATGCTGGTAGCTGAACACATAGAAAAATCTCGTAAAGAAATAGAGGAGAAAATGGATCAAAAGTTAGAAGCCTTTATGAGGCAAATACAAAAATCACTTCAAGAAATGCAGGAGAAGATGGATCAAAGAGAAGAAGACAATAAGGAAGAAAGACAAAAGTCACTTAAAGAACTACAGAAGAACGTGGGCCAACAAGTAGAAGCTATGAAAGAGGAAGCACAAAAATCTATTAAAGAAATTCATGAAAACACAATCAAGCAAGCGAAAGATCTGAGCACATCCATCCAGATACTAAAAACAGAAGTAGAAACAACTAAGAAATCACAGAGGGAGACAACATTGGAGATAGAAAACCTGGGGAAGAAATCAGGGGCCATAGACGCAAGTATCAACAATAGAATACAAGAGATAGAAGACAGAATCTCAGAAGCCGAAGATACCATAGGAACCATTGATTCAACAGTCAAAGAAAATACTAAATGCAAAAAGGTGGTAACCCAAAACATCCAGGAAATCCAAGACACTATGAGAAGACCAAACCTAAGGATTATAGGTATAGACGAGAGTGAAGATTTACAAGTTAAAGGGCCAGCTAATATCTTCTATAAAATTATGGAAGAAAACTTCCCCAACCTAAGGAGAGAGATGCCCATGAATATACAAGAAGCATATAGAACCCCAAACAGACTGGAACAGAACAGAAATACATCCCGTCACATAATAATCAAAACTCCAAATGTAATAAACAAAGAAAGAATACTAAAGGCAGCAAGAGAAAAAGGCCAAGTAACATATAAAGGAAAACCTATCAGAATAACACCAGACTTCTCACCTGAGACCATGAAAGCTAGAAGATCCTGGGCAGATATCATGCAAACTCTAAGAGAACACAAACTTCAGCCAAAACTACTTTACCCAGCAAAACTCTCAATTGCCATTGATGGAGACATCAAGGTATTCCATGACAAAACCAAATTTGCAAGATATCTCTCCACAAATCCAGCCCTACAAAGGATAATAGGGGGAAAACACCAAGACAAGGACGGAAACTACACCCGGGAAGAAGCAAGATAGAAACCTCCTCTCATCAAACCCCAAAGAAGATAACCTCTTGAATATAAAAAATAAATAAGATAAATAAATATAATTTCAAAAATGTCTGGAGGTAATAATTACTATTCCTTAATATCTCTTAACGTCAATGGACTCAATTCCCCAATAAAAAGACATAGATTAACAGACTGGATACAGAAACAGGACCCTACATTTTGCTGCATACAGGAAACACATCTCAGTGTTAAAGACAAACACTACCTTAGAGTAAAAGGCTGGAGGACAATTTTACAAGCAAATGGTCTCAGGAAACAAGCTGGAGTAGCCATTCTAATATCAGATAAAATTGACTTTCAACCTAAAATCATCCAAAGAGACTCAGAAGGTCACTTCTTGCTGGCCAAAGGGAAAATCCACCAGGAAGAGCTCTCAATACTGAATATCTATGCTCCAAATGCAAGGGCACCCTCCTTCGTAAAAGAAACCTTACTAAAGCTAAAAGCACACATTACACCTAACACAATAATTGTGGGTGACTTCAACACCCCACTCTCCTCAATGGACCGATCAGGAAAGCAGAAACTAAACAGGGACACAGTGAAACTAATTGAAACTCTGGACCAATTGGATTTAACAGATATATATAGAACATTTCATCCTAAAGCTAAAGAATATACCTTTTTCTCAGCACCACATGGTACCTTCTCCAAAATAGACCATATAATCGGTCACAAGACAGATGTCAACAAATACAAGAAGATCGAGCTAATCCCATGCCTCTTATCAGATCACCATGGAGTAAGAGTGGTCTTCAATAGCAACAAAAACAACAGAAAGCCCACATACACATGGAAACTGAACAATACTCTACTCAATGACACCTTGGTCAAGGAAGAAATAAAAAAAGAAATCAAAGACTTTTTAGAATTCAATGAAAATGAAGGTACAACCTACCCAAATCTATGGGACACAATGAAAGCAGTGCTAAGAGGAAAACTCATAGCTCTAAGTGCATCCAAAAAGAAACTGGAGAGAACATACACTAGCAGCTTAACGGCACACCTTAAAGCCCTGGAAGAAAAACAAGTTAATTCACCCAGGAGGAGTAGAAGACAAGAAATCATCAAACTCAGGGCTGAAATCAATCAAATAGAAACAAAGAGAACCATACAAAGAATCAACAAGACCAGGAGCTGGTTCTTTGAGAAAATCAACAAGATAGATAAACCCTTAGCTAGACTAACCAAAGGACACAGAGGCAGTATACAAATTAACAAAATTAGAAATGAAAAGGGAGACATAACAACAGAAACTGAGGAAATTCAAAAGATCATCAGATCCTACTACAAAGGTCTGTACTCAAAACAACTGGAGAATCTGGAGGAAATGGACGATTTCCTAGACAGATATCCAATACCAAAATTAAATCAGCATCAAGTAGACCAGCTAAATAGTCCCATAACCCTTAAAGAAATAGAAGGGGTTATAGAAAGCCTCCCAACCAAAAAAAGTACGGGACCAGATGGTTTTAGTGCAGAATTCTACCAGACCTTCAAAGAAGACTTAACACCAATACTCTCCAAACTATTCCACAAAATAGAGACAGAAGGGACACTGCCCAACTCATTCTTCGAAGCCACAATTACGCTAATACCTAAACCACAAAAAGATCCAACAAAGAAAGAGAACTTCAGGCCAATTTCTCTGATGAATATAGATGCAAAAATACTAAATAAAATTCTTGCTAACCGAATCCAAGAGCACATCAAAACAATCATTCACCATGATCAAGTAGTCTTCATCCCAGGGATGCAGGGATGGTTCAATATATGGAAATCCATCAATGTAATCCACTACATAAACAAACTGAAAGAAAAAAACCACATGGTCATCTCATTAGATGCTGAAAAAGCATTCGACAAAATTCAGCATCCTTTCATGCTAAAAGTCTTGGAAAGAGCAGGAATTCAAGGCCCATACCTAAACATAGTAAAAGCAATCTACAGCAAACCAGTAGCCAACATCAAAATAAATGGAGAGAAACTTGAAGCATTCCCACTAAAATCAGGGACTAGACAAGGCTGCCCTCTCTCTCCATATCTTTTCAATATAGTACTTGAAGTTCTAGCAAGAGCAATTAGACAACATAAGGAAGTCAAAGGGATACAAATTGGAAAGGAAGAAGTGAAACTATCATTATTTGCAGACGATATGATAGTTTACCTAAGCGACCCAAAAAACTCCACCAGAAAACTTCTACAGCTGATAAACAACTTCAGCAAAGTGGCAGGTTATAAAATTAACTCAAGCAAGTCAGTGGCCTTCTTGTACTCAAAGGACAAGCATACTGAGAAAGAAATTAGGGAAATAACACCCTTCACAATAGCCACAAACAACATAAAGTATCTTGGCGTAACTCTAACCACACAAGCGAAAGATCTGTACAACAGGAACTTCAAGTCCTTGAAGAAAGAAATCGAAGAAGACCTCAGAAGATGGAAAAATATTTCTTGCTCCTGGATTGGCAGGATCAATATAGTAAAAATGGCCATCTTGCCAAAAGCAATATACAGATTCAATGCAATCCCCATCAAAATCCCAACTCAATTCTTCATAGATCTAGAAAGAGCAATTCTCAAATTCATCTGGAGCAACAAAAAACCCAGGATAGCTAAAACTATTCTCAACAATAAAAGGACTTCTGGGGGAATCAATATCCCTGACTTCAAGCAGTACTACAGAGCAATTGTGTTAAAAACTGCATGGTATTGGTATAGCAACAGGCAAACAGATCAATGGAACAGGATTGAAGACCCTGAAATTAACCCACAGACTTATGGTCACTTGATCTTTGATAAAGGAGCCACAACCATCCGATGGAATAAAGATAGCCTTTTCAACAAATGGTGCTGGTTCAACTGGAGGTCAACATGCAGAAGAATGTGAATTGACCCACTCTTATCTATTTGCTCTAAGATCAACTCCAAGTGGATCAAGGACCTCCACATAAAACCAGACACACTGAAACTATTAGAAAAGAAACTTGGGAAGACCCTGGAGGACTTGGGCACAGGGGAAAAGTTCCTGAACAGAACACCAATAGTGTACGCACTAAGATCAAGAATCGACAAATGGGACCTCATAAAATTACAAATTTTCTGCAAAGCAAAGGACACTGTCAGAAGGACAAAACGGCAACCAACAAAGTGGGAAAAGATCTTTACCAACCCCACATCCGACAGAGGGCTAATATCCAATATATACAAAGAACTCAAGAAGTTAGACCCCAAAGAACCAAATAACCCTATCAAAAAATGGGGCACAGAGCTAAAAAAAGAATTTTCACCAGAAGAAATTCGGATGGCCGAGAAACACCTTAAGAGATGTTCAACATCATTAGTCATCAGGGAAATGCAAATCAAAACAACCCTGAGATTCCACCTCACACCAGTCAGAATGGCTAAGATTAAAAACTCAAGAGACAACAAGTGCTGGCGAGGATGTGGAGAAAGAGGAACACTCCTCCACTGTTGGTGGGATTGCAAAATGGTAAAACCGCTCTGGAAATCAGTTTGGAGGATCCTCAGAAAATTGGGCATGTCACTTCCAGAGGACCCTGGCATACCACTCCTGGGCATATACCCAGAGGATTCCCTTGCATGCAATAAAGACACATGCTCCACTATGTTTATAGCAGCCTTGTTTATAATAGCCAGAAATTGGAAGGAGCCCAAATATCCCTCAAAGGAGGAATGGATACAGAAAATGTGGTATATTTATACAATGGAATACTACTCAGCAATTAAAAATAATGAATTCATGCAATTTGTAGGTAAATGGTTAGACCTGGAAAATATCATCCTGAGTGAGCTAACCCAATCACAAAAGAATGCACATGAAATGCAATCACTGATAAGTGGATATTAATGAGCCCAGAAGCACTAAATACTCAAGACACAAATAGCAAGTCAAATGATTCCCAAGAAGAAGAAAGGAGAGGACCCTGGGCATGTAAAGATTGCATCCAGTTTAGTAAAGAAACTGAGGGGGGAGGGGGAATGATTGGGGAATAGTTGGGGGGAGAAAAACTATGGGAACTATGGTGGGTGGGAACTGGGAAAGGGGAAAGCCTTTGAAACGTAATCATAAAATATAGAAAATAAAAATAACTAAAAAAAAAAAAAAAAAAAAAAAGATAAACCAAGGCTGTTCTTAAACCTACAGGAGCTATAAATTTGTCTACTTCTTTTCTGTTCTTTTCTACTAGGGAAATGTTTTCTCTAACTGGAAAAATACAAGAAAGAGGATTCAGAGAAGCAAGTTTTATTCCAGCTATACTGAAAAATTACACATCCAGAAAAATGAATTTGAATTACATATTCTTAGAGGTAATATAAAAGTTATGAGTGATTGTAGGAGTAAAATAATTCACATTTGGTGAACACACAAGAGCTGTAGTTTTGAGGGTACCAGGATTTCTCAAATAAATTCAGAATTTTCATATATTTTATAAAAAATGCTACTCGTCAAATTTTTCAAAGACAGGCTTAAAAACAGAAAACATAATACAAGCAAAACAAATAGCTCTATAGGTGGAATTTAACTCAAGCAATATTTAAAACTTTCACAATTGTTTATAATCATTTTAATGTTATATGTTAAATGTATTTGAATCTCCTGCCAATGTTTACACACACACACACACACACACACACACACACAGAGAGAGAGAGAGAGAGAGAGAGAGAGAGAGAGAGAGAGAGAGACAGAGAGACAGAGAAAGACAGAGAGACAGAGAGAGACAGAGAGAGAAAGACAGATAGAGAGCCACAGAGCCACAGAGACAGAGGGGGCGCTGAAGTAACAGGGAAACTACTTATAATTTTCATCTTGGATTTTAGACATTGAAACAATAGTTTAAATAAGCCCAGCATACTCAAATAAAATTTAATTTTAATATGATGCTGCTTAATGGCAATTTTTTCTTTTATAATGTTGAAGAATTTTCCTTATAATCATAAACTTGAATTAAAATTGAGAGAGCACTACTCCTTTTAGCTACCTGAATCCCCAAAGTTTTAATCTCACTATTTGCCTGTTGGGTCCTAATTTTTTTCATTTATTAAGTAATGAATGATTTTCTCTGTTATGAATTATTTATAAACTAATTAAAAAAGCATAAATCCCTCATTTGTGATGCATACAGATGGAACTGTACATGGAGAGCCCACCAGGAGGGATAGTCTTATATGACCTGAAAGTGTTTCATAATTTCTGTTTAGTAGAGCTGTTTAGGGTGGTAAGAATACCTATTGTGTTACTCAGATTGGACCAGCATCACATTGAACACCATATGTTAAAACTGCCCATGCTTTATATCTTCAGTAGTGGAGCAGCTGAGCTAAGGAGATGATTTCTCATTAGATCTTTGAAAATGAAAAAATTCACATCAACGTGAAAGCTGACCACCAAGAACATTGCTTAATCAACACAATACACACAGGTATACATGCTGGCATATGTGTCATTTCTACTGTATAGACTTTGTTGAATAGAGACATTTCATCTTATAAAATACACATATTTCAAAACAAACCTCTGTGTTTACCAAAGCCTATCTGGAGATGTCTTTCAATGCTTGGGCAGAGATAGAAGAAAGTGTTATTAGCTCCAGTGCTAGGTACTTTCTTTCAAACAAATCCTAATTAGTTTTGAGCACAAGGAAGGAGAAAGCAGAAAATGACTGTATAACCTTGTCATTGAAAGGAGCATTGAGAGAGTAGAAAGAGGAAGGAAAAGCAGAAACTCTACACTGAAATTAGTCATTGGAAGCAAAGATGCCTAGGTAACAATAGATATAGAATCCAGAGGTTGGAAGGCATCAGATATTGATGACTATAAACAAGGCCTCTTGCTAATCGAATTCTACATAGTGCTCAGAGTTTCAATATATAATAACAAAAGTGCTTAACGCTAAATAAAAGAGGGTGGGCACTCTTTACCTCTTTAAAAGTATTTTGAGCAGTATCTTTTTTAATTTTTTTTATTTTCTATATTCTTTGTTTACATTCCAAAGGCTTTACCCTTTTCCAGTACCCACCTCACCATATGTCCTGTAAGTCCTCCCCCCCCCACCGCCCATTCCCCAGTCACCCCCCACCATTTCTCTGTTCTAGTACTCTCCTACAAAACTGGATTCAGTCTTTTCAGGACCAGGGTCCTCTCCTTCTTTTTTCTTGGGAATCTTTTGATTTGCTAATTGTGCCTTGAGTATTCAGAGCTTCTGGGCTCATTAATATCCACTTATCAGTGATTGCAATTCATGGTACACCTTCATAGGATGGGGCAATCGCTCAGTGGGTTAGCAGGATGCTAAACAATCATGAAGATTTGAGTTCCAATGCTCAATGCTGATATAAAAAGACAAGGGTAGCCACACATACACTACATACACTAGAACACAAGTTGTTAGTGGCGAGAAGACTACTCAGGCTCTTGGCTCTATCTAGCTGCAGGCTTAGTGAAAGCCTCAGGGAATTAATTAGAATGTTCTAAAGCAGTACACCTGTATCAGCACATACAAACACATATACACACTTACTCCCCCACACACCCATCACGAGAAAGAGAAAAAGAGAGACAGAGACAGAGAGACAGAGATAAACAGAAAGAGTGGAAAGACAAATGTTTCATGGTAAAATGTCCTTGAAGCTATGGTTAGGCTTTGCTGGCTTCTCCAGTATTAAGAACCAGGTCCCTTTCCCAACTGCCACTCGGCCCTTCCTACAGAGGGTTCCCGCCTTTTGCTGTTGCCAGCAGGACCCAGAGTCAAGCTGAATTTTAATAAGTCAGTGTATTTTTAAGTGGTCTCTTTCATTTAAACTTGACTTTAATAGTATACAAAAGTACTGATATCTAGTATTTCCTCATTGAAATTGAAATTGTCCTTTAGAGTGTTCAACAGCTAAAGCTAGTGGCCTTACCCAATGATTATAAAGGTCTAAAAGCATAGCTGATATTTTTGGCTTTGCCTGTTCAATTCAGTCAAGACCCTACAGATAACAGAATCCCCTAATTTTTCCATCGTTCCAGAAAGTCTCTTTCTCTCAATCATTGATACCATGGAGACCCCCAAAGCTCAGATTTTAGCAATATTATATCTTGCAAAATGGAGAATTGGGTGGAAGTCTCATTTGCTTCCAATGGAAGTCAAAAGATTAATAAAAGGTTGACACTTTCCTATAAATGATAATAAATTAAAAGAATGAAATGTTCCCACCTAAATCCCTAAAAATAACACCTGACAAACTTTGACTAAGCTGAAAGCAGAAGGCTTAAAATGTGACCACTTACAGTTGTTAAACTAATAGGAAATTACAAGCGAAAAATTAGTGGTCATATTTACATGTATTGTTATGCAACATTCTTTAGCCAGCCCAACCTGAACTCTATACGATACTTTTTGGAGAAAAACAAATTTCAGGTACTAAAACCACACTTCACAATTGTGTCCCCTCTTTTGTTGTTGTTTGTTTATTTGTTTGTTTGTTTGTTTTTCTAATGTGTAACACTTGCTTTGATACCTGCTGCCATTTCCTTTCTTCTCAATTTTTTTGCTCATTTTTGCAATTGGTGTAGCCATGACTTTCCTCTCTTATGTAGTTCAGATTCTGCATCTCTTGAAGGCCAAGAAGTTTCATTTCTTCCAGAATTTAACAGATGCAGCTTCAAAGAGTTCTGACAAAAATATATTGAGCCTCAGATCATGTCTCAAGAACCATAACCGACAATGGATCCAATGGGATGAATTGGGACCATTGGTCCCTATGTCATGCCACCTAAGAAAACTGACTGTAGTTTACCATCTAGCATACATGGCAGACATTCTTGGATTATGGACAGGGTCTTTGGACATTCTCATCATGTGGAAATCACTAAAGAAAGGGGGCTCTTCCTGCCTCCATTTAAAGATTATAAGGGTCTACTAGAGAGTGGAATGAGACCAACTTGTTAAGGAATTAAATAAATGGACTCAAGGTCATTTCAGCATACATGAGTTTTCAATAGAATCAGGAACATTAGAATAATTACTCTAAACGAAGATCTGTTCTACAATGTTGGGGTGGGGGATAAAGTGTTTTTGTTAATCCTATAAATATGTCAACAACATTGATGGCATTCCAATCAACTCTTTTATTAAAATCTTGAGGTTATAATGACTTCTTGGGGGAAGGTGAAGGTCACTTCCATCTTTCTGTCAAATGTATACTTACCTTAGCTTGACTGGATTCTTTGACTAGATCAGTGATATTGCCATACCTCTATTGTGTCACTTTCTGATTTTAGACCTGCCATGTTATAGCTTCTTTTGAAATAATTTAGAAAACTGTATGTGTTTATAAAATCTATTTTGCTTTTTTTGAATTACAGCTATTTATTGAATTGTCTCCATTTCTGTCTTCCTTTCCCTTCCTATGGTCTCTATTTCTCCCTTCCCCTTCATCCTGTGTGTGTGTGTGGGGGGGGATGTTATAGAGCAGCCTGTTCAGTAGAGTGGATAATAACAGTAGCCTTGCCTCTGACTCTCACCTGAAATCATGTCCTTACTAGTTCTTTAGCTGACTCAGACTCACGGATGTTTAAAAAGTCATTCTCTTTAGTAACAAATGAGTTAACATGCTTTATTCATTTATGTCTTAAAATAAGACAGCAATTTCACTATTGATGTATATCTCTTCTTATAGACCTAGAAAATAAGTCTCAGAGATGAATTGGCTTGTGTCAAGCAATTCACTCAAGCCATGACAGAGCTATACCAAGAGTTTGTTCATGTCTTTAAGTACAATATTTACTGAATTTCATAAACTGAATGAATACATTTTCACAGAAAAAAAAACCCAACTAGTCCACCCAATTCACCAGCCTGATATCACTTTTGGTTATTTTTTCTATTTTTTCTTTGCTTTTGAACACAGCAGTGAACAGCAATATGTGGTCCCAAACACTAACACTAGTGCCTGCAAATGCTATCAGGCTTCCTGCATTCCATGTTTGTCTCTCAATGCTCCAGTGAGTCCACATACTTAGCCTGACTTCCCCATGTGTGTCTCTTCCCCCAACAGGAAATCTGTGGAAGTTACCCAGCAAGGAAAGATGGCTTTGCTATCTAGATTAATGAGTCCTGGTAAAGAGATCTCTTTCCTTAACATATCTTCCGTCTGTATTCCTTAGTTCCTACCTAGTTCCTATGGGCAGTAAGCAAACATTGCTCATTGTTAGCTGGCAGTGGCAGGTAGGCTTGCCACTCATAGAATAAACAGAATCATCATTATTCCTTTTTATTTTCCTTCCAAGCTTCACTTTTCATCTAGAAATGGAAAAGTAATTTAGTAGTTGATAAATAAAGAAAATAATAGGTATATGGATCAGGTACCATAGATGAGAAAATAAAAAAGTGAAAATATCAAAATAAAATGAAACAACACAAAATTAGAGCTCTTACACTTCACATGAACTCCATGCAATAGTAGCTCACCAGCATGGGAAGTGATGCTGTTACTTACAGTTCCTATTTTAAATATCTATATAATCTATTTTAAATGTCTATATTATAATTCATATTATATTAGTAAAGTGATAGTCCCTAAAGTAAAGGTTGGGCCACTGTGTTTCTATTCTGAGAACAACTTTGATGAAGGTTGAAAGGTAGGAGAACTTGAGAGGATGTCATTTAACAGGAATGATTAGCAACATCACTTAGCAACATGACTTAACAAGTGATGGAAAACAACACAACCCTGTGAAGAGGCTGACATGGTAATTTTAGATCAGCATACTTAAAGACCAGAAATAATGCACAAAGGATTTCAGTCCAACCTGGACTATTTTTTTCTTCATGGTTAAGTAACTTCTTGGAGAATGAGAAGCGCCTCTCTCTCTCTCTCTCTCTCTCTCTCTCTCTCTCTCTCTCTCTCTCTTCTTTTTATGTCATATCACATACAAACAAACCTAATTCCTATAGACTAGATGAGTTAATAATATGTCCATTGAGCATTAGATATTATATGTCATAGCTCTCCAGATTTGTTTTGTCTGTGGTCTCTAAAACAGGAAAGAAAGAAAAGAAATTATCTTCAATTATAAGAGTAAAAGCATTTGAGTTGGAAATTAATAACTGATTTTTGCTGTTGCATTATGAAGAGCACCACACTACCTGGAATAAACTGACATCACAAGCTTTTAAAATCTTAAATGTAAGGACATTGTAACTTATTTCAGAATGTTTACTCTGTGAAAATTAGTGCTCACTAGCCACATCTTGACTATTTGTATTACATTCAAATAAATTTATATCAAATTAAATTGAATGTTCAGTTCTAGAGTGGTAATCGCAAAAATTAAAACCTCAGTGGACATTTGTGGTGACTGACTACGAATAGTTATCCTCAAGTACAGTCCTGGAGGGAAATATTGCTGTGGATTCCTAGAATCAAGCCTTGGTGTCAGGTATGGGGATGTGTTTGGGAGTCAGTGTGTAAACTTGGTGTATGCAGAACCATGTAATTCTCCCAGAGAGAATTTCCTCTTAAACATTCAAATAGTTGCTTTTCAATGCAAGGATGGGCTTTACTTCATGCCACAAAACACTAGTTTGTCCATATCCTCTATTAATGATGTAGGGGTGGACAGAGCTCTGCTGAATATTCTGATAAGTTGGTTGGCTACACCAAGCCTTCTGAACCAAGACTGTGAAACTTAAGACCATGTAACCTTGCTTTTACTCTTTATGTGCATTACAGGAATTTTGACAATAGACACAGGAGCTATTCTATGCTAAAGTGGTCACACTGGAGAGATCATGTGAAAGATGGAGTAAGACTGTGAGAGATGGATGAGCAATTTTAAATGTTCCAGTCTTAGTCATCACTGTTTTGGAGATGTCAGTACCAGGAGATGACTACAAGGAACAGCAGCAGCAGTGGAGTACAGGCAGCTGGAGCCTAGAAGACAAGGTGTGTGCTAAAAAGTGCAGAGCTGGAGAGGTGACCCAAGCCCTTGGAGGAACCTAGAAGATCATGAGTTGGATACCAGACACTGAAAGATTGGAATTTGATTTTGCTTTTGATTGTGACTGTGCCCTGATATTTTTCCCTCTGGAAGAAAGAAGGCATAGTTGAGAGACTTTGAATTTAAAAAAAAAATACTGGATATTTTAAAGGCATTGAACTTTTAATATATAAAGACCGTGGGGCGTTTAAACTTATTTCGATCTTGGGGATGAAAAAGAAAGGAAAGGTTGAAGCTTAATAATGATGTGTTTGTGTGTCAAGTTGACAAGGGGTCAATTGTACTGGCTGGTTTTGTATGTCAACTTGATACAGGCTGGAGATATCACAGAGAATGGAGATTCAGTTGGGCAAGTGCTTCCCTTAGATCCAGCTGTGGTGCATTTTCTCAATTAGTGATCAAGGGGGGAAGAGCCCCTTGTGGGTGGTAGCCTCTTGGGGCTAGTTGTCTTGGGTTCTATAAGAAAGCAAGATGAACAACCCACAGGAAGCATGCCAGTAGGAAACATCCCTCCATGGCTTCTGTATCAGCTCCTGTTTCCTGGCCTGCTTGGTTTCCAGTTCTGACTTCCTTTAGTGATGAACAGCAATGTGGAAATGTAAGCTGAATAAAACCTTTCCTCTCCAACTTGCTTCTTGGTTATGATGCTTGTGCAGGAATAGAAACCCTGACTAAGACACAGGGTGTCCAAGCCCAGGCAGCTAACATGACTATTGTAATAATTTCTTTGTGGAACCAATTCCTGCATGTTAGTATCTTGAAATCTTGAGTTAGTTTTTATTTCCATGGTATGACAATAGTATGATTAAAGGACCCAAACTGAAGTGTATCTGCAGGGCTGTGTTATTCAAATGCTTACTAAGAATCAATAGTATATGAGATCAATCCTTAGCACCTACATACAAAAAAGTACCTAGAGACACATACTTATAAGCAGGGAATGAAATCAGCCTGAGGGGGGGAAAGTGTATTGCAGTCAACAAAGCTGAAAGGAGTTGAGGATCTGAAGAGTATTTTGATATCAGACATTGACGTGCAGAGTCAGGAGTTTGCTCAGCTGGGTTTTTGTTCTTACTTTTATCCAGTACTTACTCAGTATGCTACTTTCCTGACATTTTGAAGTATCCTATGTCATTATATATTGAAAGTATGTGATATGCATTTTGAGTTTGGTTTCATAGGGGATTGTGCTTAGATTACATGAATTTCAGAAGAGACTTTGAGTGTTGGGTTTTTAAAAATTGTACAGTTCCATTTTTCTATGCATTATGATTTACTTGTTCTTATTAACATAGTTGTCATCTAATTTAACTATATTTGTGTAATTTAACTCTATAATTTAACTATTTATTTCAGTATATTTGATATTAATATAGATTTAATGCTATAAGAGTAATGGATGAAACCCTTTTTATTATTTATTTCATGGGTTTTTTTTTTCTTTTGTTTTTCCGAGACAGGGTTTCCCTGTGTCACCCTGGCTGTCCTGGAACTCACTCCGTAGACTAGGCTAGCCTTGAATTCAGAAATCCACCTGCCTCTGCGTCTCAAGTGCTGGGATTAAAGGTGTGCGCCACCAGCACCCGGCTTCATGTATGTATGTATGTATGTGTGTGTATATATATATATATATATATATATATATATATATATATATATTTGCCTTTTTTTCCACATATCTGCACGCCAATCTTATTTGTCTAATCCCTTTTTTCTTTTTTTTATTGGATATATTCTATATTTACAATTCATTTCCCTTTTTCTGGTTTCCCACCCCCCAAAGGTCCCACATGCCCTTTTCCCTCCCCCTGCTCCCTCTTCCACCCCTTCCCTCTTCCCTGTTCTTATATTCCCCTACACTGATGCTTTGATCATTTCCAGCACCAGTGTCCATTCCTTTCTTCTTGTCAGACATCATTTGGTACATGAATTGTGTCTTTGGTGTTTCAAGATTGTAGGCTAATATCCACTTATCAGTGACTGCATACCATGGGTATTCTTATGAGACTGGGTTACCTCACATAGTATGATGTTCTCCAGCTCCACCCATTTCTCTAAGAATTTCATGAATTCATTGTTTCTAATGGCTGAATAGTAAGTATTCCATCATGAATTCATTGTTTCTAATGGCTGAATAGTACTCCATTGTGTATATATACCACATTTTTTTGTATCCATTCCTCTGTTGAGGGACATTTGGGTTCTTTCCAGCTTCTGGCTATTATAAATAAGGCTGCTATGAACATAGTGGATCATGTATCCTTATTGCATGCTAGGGAATCTTCTGGGTATATTCCCAGGAGCGGTATGGCTGGGTCCTCCGGAAGTACCATGTCCTGGACCTCAAGCAATACTACAGAGCAGTAGTGTTAAAAACTGCATGGTATTGGTACAGTGACAGGGAGGCTGATCAATGGAATAGGATCGAAGACCCAGAATTGAACCCACACATCTATGGCCAATTGATCTTCGACAAAGGAGCTGAAAACATCCAGTGGAAAAAAAAAGATAGCCTTTTTAACAAATGGTGCTGACTCAACTGGAGGGCAACGTGCAGAAGAATGAGAATTGATCCACTCTTATCTCCTTGCACTAAGCTCAATTACAAGTGGATCAAGGAACTCCACATAAAACCAGACACACTAAAACTAATAGAAAAGAAACTGGGGAAGACCCTTGAGGACATTGGCTCAGGGAGAAAGTTCCTGAACAGAACACCAATTGCTTATGCTCTAAGAGCAGGAATAGACAAATGGGACCTCAGAAAATTACAGTTTCTGTAAGGCAAAAGACACTGCCAAAAGGACAAATCGGCAACCAACAAATTGGGGAAAGATCTTCACCAACCCCACATCCAACAGAGGGCTAATATCCAATGTATACAAAGAACTCAAGAAGTTAGGCCCCAGAAAACCAAATAACCCTATCCAAAAATGGGGTACAGAGCTAAACAAAAACTTTTCACCTGAAGAAATTGGGATGGCTGAGAAACACCTTAAAAAATGTTCAACATCATTAGTCATTAGAGAAATGCAAATCAAAACAACCCTGAGATTTCACCTCACACCAGTCAGAATGGCTAAGGTTAAAATCTCAGGAGACATCAGGTGTTCGGGAGGATGTGGAGAAAGAGGAACACTCCTCCACTGCTGGTGGGACTGCAAGCTGGTACAACCACTCTGGAAATCAGTCTGGCGGTTCCTCAGAAAACTGGACATGATACTTCTGGAGGACCCAGTCATACCACTCCTGGGAATATACCCAGAATATTCCCCAGCATGCAATAAGGACACATGCTCCACTATGTTCATAGCAGCCATATTTATAATAGCTAGATGTTGCTTCAGCTTTATAAAGCTTTCTGAGGCTGCCCAAAAACTCTCTGGCTCTTTACATATATTTAAAAGCTATAAGAAGGCTAGGGGGATATCTCAGCACTCAAAGATGATTGATGCAAAGTCAACTTGACTTCAGTGCCAAAACCCCACATGTTAGAGGAGAGAACGCACCATCACTACTTTATATTTTCTTTTAAAACTGTTATTTATTTTATTGTTTGCCTTCTTATCAAGTATGTGGTCCCAAGTGCATGTATGTGCACCTGAGTACATATATGTGCACCATAGGCATGCTTATCCATAAAGATGTCAGCAGAGAATCAAAATAACCTATACCTGTACTTATATTTGGTATAACACACCTAATTTGGATATCAGGAAATGAACCCAGCAGCATCTCTGAAAGCAAGCAGCATTATCTCTGAGTTCAAGGTCAGCCTGGTCTACATAGCAAGTTGGAGAGAAGCCAAGTACTGGTAGTGAAGGAAATCATCAAAACAAAAAAAGCATGTAAAGGTGTAATTGAGCAAGAGGGCCATGTTCCACCCCAGAAATCTGTAGAACTTAGTACCTTTGGCTACATGGTTCTGAATTTAGAGTGAAGGACAGAAGAAAGGGGTTATAGAACCTCCCTCTGTGACTAAGGAAAGCCCCTGAGGCCAGGTATGTGTAACAGAAATTTCCATGCATGGAGACTCAGAGAGGCTATTATGTGAAAGGGGTTATGTAATCTCCTTCTGTGACTAAGGAAAGATACGGGGTTTTCCTACATGGAGGAATGTAGAAGCCATTATATGAAGCTGTGGAGGTGAAACTCGGATTGATTTGGAGACTCCAAGAGGATAGAGATGTAGCGCTATGAGATAACTGCAAAGAAAGCTTAGGATATGAAACAGGGAATGAAATCAGCCTGGAGGGGGGCTGGAAAGTGTATTGCGTCAACAAAGCTGAACGGAGTTGGGGATCTGAAGAGTATTTTTTTGTTGTTGTTGGTTTTTCGAGACAGGGTTTCTCTGTATAGCTCCGGCTGTCCTGGAACTCACTCAGTAGACCAGGCTGGCCTCAAACTAAGAAATCCGCCTGCCTCTGCCTCCCAAGTGCTGGGATTAAAGGCGTGTGCCACCACAGCCCGGTCCTGAAGAGTATTTTGACATCAGACATTGAGATACAGAGTCAGGTGTTTGCTCAGCTAGGTTTTTGGTCTAACTTTTATCCAGTATTTACTCAGTATGCTTACTTTCCTGATATTTTCGAGTATCCTATGTCATTATATATTGAAAATATGTGATATGCATTTTGAGTTTAGTTTCATAGCAGATTGTGCTTAGATTACATGAATTTCAGAAGAGACTTTGAATTTTGGGCTTTTAAACATTGTTGAGATTGTGATAAACTATGGGGACTTATGAAGTTGGACCAAATATATTTTGCTACAAGCATGTGTGGGCCAGGGACTAGAATGTGGTACTTTGAATAGCCTTGACCCCAGTAGACTGAATGTTTGAATGTTTGTCTCATGGAGACTGGTACTATTAGGAGGTATGGCCTTGTTGAAGTAGATGTGGGCATTGAGTTCTGCTGTACTCAACTATTTGCAGTGTAGACCAGAGTCTCCTCTTTGCTGTTTGAGGTTCAAGATATAGAGCTCTCAGCTTTTCTTAGCAGATTGTCTGCTTGGTTACTGCCATGCTTCCCACCATGTCAGTCACTACCAAAGGGCATGTAGATATTGTTTCTCTATTGTAGCCTGAAGCCATGTTGATATCTGTGGGCTAGGCTGCCTCCCAGGGCTATGATGGTGCTTGTGGACTACACTCTGGTAGAGGGCCAGGTTAATGTCCCTGGTCTTTACTTCCACCAGAGACTATATTGAGTTCTGTGGCATATACTAATGCTATGGGGATATCCAGGATCCATGCTCCCACTTACTAGAAAGGGCAATGAAGCTACCTTTACAATAGCATCAATGACTGAAGACTGTCAGTTGAGAAAAGGGTCTTTGAGCTTGAACATAGGATAAGGAGCTAAAAATGTCATCCTCTTCACTCAATGCAACAGTGATAACAATAAATTAAATCAGCTATAGATTCATGCACTGGGTTGTAGACAATCAGTCAGGATAGAAAGAAATTTGAATGTTTTGCCACTGAAGTTACTGACCTTTTCAAAAACTCCAAATCTGTTACACATTGTAAACAAGCTTTAGAAGAAAGTTCTCTAAACCAATTCTGTGATCCCGTTGTTACTTTAGTACCAGGATCAGAAATCTTAGAAAAACACTAAAGAAGCTCACCCTTCATATATCTTGGTTAGATAGATTTCTCTGGGGATGAATGGGCAGATGTGAACCAATAAATGAACACAGTGACAGAAAATGGAAGAACATGATCATCTGAATGAATGAAGGGAAATATATAACAGTATTTACATCCCTTCATGATTAAATCTCTCCACATATTAGCTACAGAAGCAATGTTGTCAATATTTTGCTTCTACAGAGAAAGAACTAAGTAGCACATGAGTGCTATATGTAATTTTTTTAAGACTTGGAATAAGACCATGGTTAGTTATTTAAAATAATAAATGCATTAATAAATAAATTAGAATTGTGTTCATCAAAGTTTGTTATTGGGAGAAATGAGTTAGTGTTCAGTTTTGTATAGGTTATGAACAAATTCTGAAAAACCATGCAGCATCATACTAAGAACTGACATCATACTACACACATAAAATTCATTGAATATAGATCTCTCATTATGTGTGTATTATTATAAAATAACAATCCAAAATATCATAAATTAAATTATAAGACCATATAAATTATTGGGCAGTTTAACAAATAATTTTGTAACCTAGTGCATTTCTTTTATAGAGCTTTTGTTTGAGAGAGAGAAGATAGCACACATTAGAAGTTTATTAATTTCCAGCTTGGGAAATAATGGCCATTGTTACAAATCCTAAGATGAATGCACCAGTTGCACAGAAAAAAAGATAATTTCCCTATAAGTTCTGTGTACTTAGCAAATTTAAGTAAGTCTGATTTTGGTTAATTAACATAAAGCATCATCCCTATACTAACTATGGGTGATGCTTCCACAAAACCTGCTGAATTTTCCCATACTTAGATACAAAAAGCCACTGACTTCCTATATGTACTTTACAAAGTTACAGAGTGTCTCTTCATTTTTTTTCTCACAAAGAGGATCATCCTGTGCATGATTGTTTCTGACATTTTGGTAAAGAGAAGAGAAATATTACTGAAAGAATATTCAAACTACTCAAGCTTGTTTTGTTTGGAATAGCTGGATTTCAATGTCTCACTCATTCACGACAGCCTGCAGTCGGGTGCTGAAGATAGCTTCCACCTACCTTGAATTTTGGACTCAGTAATGCTTTTGTTTGGTGGGTAGGTTGGCCTTATTGTGTTTAGCTCAGCAGTTTTGGAAGGCAGCTCAGGTGACTGTCATTTTACCTTATTTAAATTATTAAATTATTATTATCACTTACTTTCTTCTAGATGTAACTGAACTGGATTGGCACCATCTTACAGGAAGAAGTTTTCACCCATCACAGCAGGGAAAGCATGGTGATGGATGTGTAACCACTCATGGTTCCACTCACTTTATGCAGTGTGTCTCATGAGATTTCTGTCACATAAAATTTCAATCAAATTTTGATCACTTCAGTCGAGTTTTATTTTGTGTTATAAGTATATTCTAAAACCTGTTTCAAGGCTAGACTTGTGATTGACTTTGGAAATGGCTCCATTGTGTTTTAATGTTTATGCTTATATCTGAGACCTCTTTTTCAGAGTTTGCAATATTTCAAGGCCGAAAATATACATTTTTGATTTTCCATCCCAAGTACTTAATTTGTAAACTAGGCCAGCAGAAACATCAATATATAGGATATAACAATAAATTAAATATGACTCATTTTTTAGTGTTACTTTAATAGAATTATACTTGATATATAAAATCAGTTTTGTAGTATCCATTATCAACAGTTGGCTCCCAAAGAATCCAATAATGCCTTTACATGCACACCGGAGCTCATCTTCTTTCCTTTCTCATTTTAACCATGGCTAATCTTATTAAGGTATATCAAATCCACTATGCTATAATAACTGTGTTTATAATTTCAGCTCCTTTTCATTTTTCTATTATCTGTATTCTGTGATTATTTAATAACAATGTTGATTTTGGTCCTCTGGTGATAATCAACAATTTGAAACCTCCAATGTGTTATTAAGTATTGGATATTTTATCTGTCATTTTTATTTGCTTTACTAATTTTATTTATATTATGGTCATTAACAAGTTGTCATTCACATCATCATGAAAAAACACATAAATAATAGTAATGTGGTAATGTTATTGAGAGATCAGACCACTCCATCTTGGGTTCAGGCTTCATCTTAGAGAGCCTGACCTAAGAGTGAACTTGAGTTGGCCAACAAGCCTGAACCCAGCAATAGTTTCCAGTTCACACTTTAACTAGCAGGAAAACAGAAATTACAGTTGTACCTAAATATATTTACTTATAAAAGTTAATAGTTTGGCTTCGAGCATTAGCCAATCATTTTAAATGGCAACGAATTTCATAATAGCTCCCCAATCAGAAGTATGCCAAGCTGAATATCCTCTTGCTTGTTTGTTTGCCTCAGTAAATGTTTGCTTGAAACTGGTCTCTGACTTCACTCTCCTATGCTGCTGTGTCAGGGTCTGCAGTGAGACCGAGTTCAAGCTAGAATAAAAAGGGGAAAAAAAGACCTTATTGTGATTAGTTCCTTGGCATTCTTTTGGGGTACAAAATCCTGAACAGGCACAACAATATAGTAATCAGTTATTTTTCCATGATCTGACAAAAACCTCTTAATAAGTATAAGCTGATAATGTGAAATAATGTGGTTGAATGATAAACATGTGTCCTCTATTATGAGACAGAATTATTTTATATGAGAAAATTATGCTAAAATCTTTTGTTCCTGAGAAGTTTTATTTCTCTCTTATGCTTTTCTTGGCATTCTACAATATGGAAATGGTTTTTCTTTTATAACCATCACAGAGAAGGAGATGGGAATGAGTTCAGATTTGACAGCCTTAGTCACTTCTCACAGGTTATAAATTTATTAATGATTTATATGAATTATAGCTTGTGAGCTAGAATTCACTTTCCCTCAGAAGTTTGAACTATTGGCTACATTTTATTCTACATGTGGCATAGCATTCATGGTACATTTATGTTCCACTGAAAGAGTCTGTTCAGTGTGAAACCTCTACTCTTTGAACAAAGAGCAGTATGATGTTATAAAGTCAGTGGTGCTTGTATATATGTCTAATGACTTAAAATCAAATATTATAAATGTCAAAATTTCTAGTTTCACATAGTAATTTTTATGTACCCATTAAATGTTTGACATAACATTATATTAAGGTTATCATTCTCCATATGATTGTATTTTGAATAAAGTTTATTTTAATACATCTATACATTTATATGAGATTTAGTGATTTTTAATTTTTCATGTTTCATTTTGTTTTTCTATGAGTTGAAGTATGGATTATACTTTTGATAAAATTGATTTTTATGACTTGAGTTCTTAAATATCATATTCATTATTAGCAGTATATAAAGATAAATTTTACCTATTAATAGATGATCGGAAGATGAGAAAGACAAAAGTTGAGATATGAAAAATTGTCAAATAAGCCCTAAGAATTGCATGTGTTCCCAGGTTCAGTGTGGACCCTGTCTGCTGAATGGAACTCTTTCTCTTTGAGTTTCCTTAATGCTTTCCTGAGAAATCTTTCTTTTTTTTTGTCTCTCTTAATCAGTAGGGGCTAAGTGCATGATGACAGCTGTCATAGTTCCTTAAAAACTGATGCCTTCAAGTTTCCTGAGGTTTTTTTGCACCTAAACTTTAGGAATATGCTTCAGTGTCTCTTTTAAAAACAGTCACTGCTGAAACTCAGCAAATTGAGTACAAAACTCAGCCAACTGATCTTTTATGACTATAATATTTCTGAATGTATATAATTATTTTTGCCATGTCTAGTCTTTTCTTCTCTTATCCCGCAGTGTAGCCAAGAGCCAGGAGTTGGAAACATCTTGTTTAAGCACTTTGTTAAAGAAATAACAAATGCTTTCATGTTCAGTTTCCTTTCTTTATGTTTGCTGTGGAAAGAATCAGGGAGTAGATATGGATGGTATTATTCCAAAGAGTAACTGCAATATCAGCCACATAGCACTACAAATGGTTATAAAACTACACTTAGATGCAAGGAAGATGCTAGAATTTCAGAGCCACTAGCCAGATTTAATTGGTTCTGGATAGTTTTCTTTCAAAGTCACACATTAAAGTCATTTGAGAGGAAGAAGCCTAATTTAGAAAGGCGCACACCTTTAATCCCAGAACTTGGGAGGCAGAGGCAAGCAGATTTCTGAGTTCAAGGCCAGTTGGTCTACATAGTGAGTTCCAGGACAGCCAGGACTACATAGAGAAACCCCTGTCTCGAAAAAACAAAAACAAAAACAAAAACAAAAAAAAAAAAAGAAAGAAAAAGAAAAAGAAAACTCATTCACAAGATCAGGCTGTAAGCACACTTGCATGGTATGTTCTTGACTAGTGATTGATGTGGGAGGGCCAAGTCCATTGTGTATGGTGACATCCCTAGACTGATGGTCCTAGGTTTTATAAGAAAATGGTCTCAGCAAACCAATAACCAGTACCCCTCCGTAGCCGCTGCATTGGTTACTCCTTACATTTTCCGGCCCTGTTTAATTCCTGGTTGTAGCTGTCTAGCAGCCATAGATGAACGGGGTTACCTGAAAGGGTGGCTGGAAATAAAAAATGAGAGGGTGCAAGAGAAGGATGAAGCCAAGACAAATGTTTCTGATCAAGGCTCAAAGTTTATTAGTCAGCACTGCATTTATATAAGGAAAGCCCACAGACCCCAACCTTTCTTTCAGCTGGATTGAGTTGCAAAGCAAGCTCAGCAGGCAGTCTGCTCCTGTAGGAAACTGACTTCATCTAGATTGTTAAGGCCCAACTATGGCAAACACTTAAGGTTTATTTAGCCTGCCCAGGGCTAGAAGAATGTCATGATTTCCCCTTTTTTGTTTTTCAAAGATAGCTGGATGGGGGGCACAAGATTTACTTGTTTTCCATAATCCCATCTAGGGTTTACAGTGGTTAGGCAGCCATGTCTCTCTTAGGTCCATGTCTATATTGCTCCTTCTTACCCATCTTGGACAGCAAACATAGATTTTTGATATATGTGTCTGATCAAGGCTCCAAGTTTATTAGTCAGCACTACATTTATACAGGGAAAGACCATAGACCCCATCCTTTGTTTCAGCTGGATTGAGTTGCAAAGTAAGCTCAGTAGGCAGTCTGCTCCTGTAGGAAATTGACTCTGATTGTTAAGGTCCAACTTTGGCAAACACTTAAGGTCTATTTAGCATGCCCAGCTCTGGGGGAAGGGCCCAACTGGCCTGACTTCATTCAATGATGAACTGTGATATGGAAGTATATGATGAAAAAATGTTTTTGGCCCCAAGTTTCTTTGTTCTGGCTGTTTATTCACAGCAGTAGTAACTTAAAATTAATACAAGTTGACACTAGGCTAGTGGGATATTGCTGTGACATGTGTGACCATGCTTGGAAATGATTGGGGAAAGACTTCATAGTTTTGCGCAAGGAAAGCCACAGATGTTCAGTGTTTCATGAAGTGTTCAGTAGGAGTTTAGAAGGAAAGAATGTAGAGGGCAATATGGAAGATGGAGGACTGATTTGTGATGTTTCAGAAGGAAGTTTAAAGACTATCTCAAGATGATTTATCATTTTGAATTAAGATTCTGTGGTTCTGGTTATCTAGGACTGTGCATAACAAAATGACACAAATACTAAATCAAACCAGAAAGCATTTTTTTTCTTTTCTCGTATACTCAATGCTGGTCAGCTAGAGCTGAGAAATTAGTGGTGATTGTTATGGGTGAGAGGCATAGTGTTCTTATGGAAACTCTGGCATTGTGGGTAGGAGACTATCTCTGAACTCTTTTGCCTACTTGTGGGCCATTTTATCCCTTAATGGGTTGGCTTGTCCAGCCTTGATGTGTTGGTATGTCCCTAGACTTACTGTAACTTGTTACACTTTGTTTAGTTGAGGCCTGTTCTTTTCTGGTGAGAGGCAAGAGCAGGGTGACTCTGGGAGAGAAAGGAGACAATGAGAAAAGAGACTGGAGGGAGGAGGGGGAAGATGAAGCTACAGTGGGAAAGCTTACATCAGGATATTATAAATAACAGAATGAGAGAGTGGGGGGAGGGAGGGGAGGAGGGAAGGAGAGGGAGAGGGAGAGGGAGAGAAAGATAGAGACAGAGATAGAGAGACAGAGAGAGAGACAGACACAGAGAGAAGCATCCCCACAATTGTAGCTGCTTTATCAGAGGCTATACCTGAATTATGAAACCCAGGCAGGACAGCACTTATCACTAGATAGCACTCCTTAATGTTACAGCTTAAATAACTGTTATCTTATTAGCCTGCTACTTGTGCTGTTACTAATATAATGAAGAAACTTTCTCATATATTGTTTCTGCTGTTGCTAGGAAACTTTCTCATGCCCAAGTTGATTACATATTCTGTTAGGTTCTGAAACCAATCATAATAGAAGTCAGTAGAACTGCTTTTGTATAGTTACTCATAATAAGCTTGTACCTCAAAATAAGAGAGACACATGTAAAAATATATAAAACCACATTTGGAATAAGATTTCCATTTTAAGTAGAGGTCAAATAAAGTTTAAATTCCCAAGCGCCCCCCCCCCCCCGGAAATGATATACCACTTTGCAGAAAGAGACATGTGCATGTTTATGTGACAACCTGGTTGACAAGTTACGACAACAATGTCAGACAGGAAAAACACCCCTGTCACCATTGAATACACAAACCAGTTTGAGCAGGATAAGTGTACAACAAAGACATGTTCCTAAGGAAATCCTCTATTCCTAAATCATAATTGGTGGATTAACTTGACACAGATATTCATAGAGCTCAGGCATAAGAAGCCATATAGGATCTTAACTCAAGGTCAGGGTTCAACTCCAGAGACTGAACAGTGGACCTCATGGGTCAGTACTGGGACATATGCTCAATATTATGGGAGTGCCCAACCAATGAGTGTGTCTTAAGACTCATGCCATGAGAAAGCCAGGAGCCAGAGGCTTGATATCCCAGACACTTAAGATATAACCAAACATGAACGGTTAAAGGAAAAAGGAAAATCAAAATGATTCCTAATTATATTATTCTGTACTCATAGATTGCTACCTAGCCCAAATTTCATTAGAGGGACATTACCCTGAAACTGGTAGAAACCGATGCAAAAGACTCACAGACAAACATCAGGCAGAGCTTGGTGAATCCTGTGGAAGCAGGGGAGGAAGGAACGTCGATGCCAAAGGGGCAAGGACACCCACATGAAAACCCACAGGAACAATTGATCTGAGTTTGTAGCGGCTCACAGAACCTGGACTGTTAACCAGTGAGGATGCAGGGGCTGAGCCTCTCCACATATATTGCAGTTGTACAGATTGCACTTTTTGTGGGATGGGGAGCATAAGATGTCCCTGCTCTGTCACCTTTTTGGAGCCAAACAGGCTTAATAGGAGAATAGCTGCCTAGACTTACTGCATCTTGATATCACATGGATGGTTGATATCTGTGGGAGGCCTGCCCTTTTCTGGAGAGAATGAAAGGCACATAGGTGGAGGTTGGGAGAGGATGTTGGAGGTAAGAACAGAGATGAGAGGAAGCAGGGGAAACTGTGGTTGGGATATAAAAAGAAATGAAAAATAAGTAGATTTTTAAAAAAAAGAAAGAAAGCAGCATCATTGAAGTGAAATCTTCTAGAAAATGTTCCCTGAGAATACACAGAAGCTCTTTTCCAGAGGCAGCCAATGTCCTTCATACTAGCACCTAAATGCCTTGGGGTGATAGTTACCCAGGTGGTACTGACTTTGATGGTATGACAGGCTCAGGAAGATCAGCTGAGCCTTGGTACTGTGAGAGGACAGAAGAAGCCATTGGTGGAAGAACACTGACTTCAGATTCTAGCTGTTCTTCTCTCTACTCCTTTATTCCAATCTGGTACTACAGATGAATAATTTATACTCCATACAGAGAAATTAAAAACAAACTGTTAATGATAAAATTGGATTCACGAGAATATAAATTGGAAATGCTTACTTCCTTGAATATAAGTTTTTAAGTATATTCTACATACAGTCTTTAAACAGTGTTCATATAAAAGGTTCACACATCTTGAAGACTTTAAAGTTGGCTCAACAGTGAGAGAGTTAGGTGATTTTATAGAGGACTAGGGCTTCTGTTCCCATACCCACGAGTTGGCTCCCAACCATGTGTAGTACCAGGGGTCTGACATACCTTTGGACTCCTCAGGCCCTACACCAAAGTGGCACAAGAATAAACATTCCAGCAAAAGCCTCACATACATCAGATGAATTTTAATGAACATTAAAGGCCTATCACTTATCTGTCATGCAAATGTTTGAAATGTAGTATATCAAGTAATTAATCATAATAGCAATTATCCTAACTCATTGTCATCAATTCAGTAAATAAGTAAATATGAATGATCATGAATTAATAACCAAAAACATAGTGTATAGCATGGGGAATATTCTTTGCATAGCTAAAGAGTTTTACATACACATTATTTTTAATTACAAATGTATACTTGCTGTTTTAATGTCCTCTTAAAAATCTTATTTAACTCACTGTCTTGGTGAGAAGAGTCTAATTAGATTTTTAAGCTTAATTTACTGATTAAAATTAAACTTCACCTGTATCAAAATTAGAAATATCATAAAAGAATTAAATCATTGACTAGGTAACAAAATCCTCACTACCTTAAAGTTCGCCAAATACCCATTTAATTACTAAAAGAAAAGAAACGTTCATTATAAATTTACAACCATTTTACCAAAACAAATGCAATAAATAATTTTAAACATAAGAATTTTGGAACATTAGCCATGAACAGCAGTTAATTTCAGAGCTGCTAAATGTATCCCAGTGATCTAGCTGATGGAATAAGCCCTTTCTTGAGAGCAAATTATTTTCATTTAATGCATAAAATTAAAATATTTATATATAATTTTCACCATAAATTTGCAGAAATACATTAACAGATTACACTAATTTATTTAATGATTTTTTCTTTTGAAATGAGGACAATAATTATTCTTTAATAGGTGTGATAAAAACATCATTTGAACTACTTAGCTGGACATTGGGATCATGGGAAGACTTGACTCTAACAAGATTTAAATAATAAATTGAGTTGCGTTCTTACATGAAATGTTAAAAAATATGAAAAAAATGTTACTCAAAGAATGGTTCAGCTGTTAAGAGCACAATCTGCACTTTCAGCATACCCAAGTTCAGTTCCTTGAACCCATTTTAGGCAGCTCACAACTCCGTATTACAAGCCTGTATGCAAATCTTTATACAGACAAACATTTGCGTATATAATTAAAAATAAAATCATTTCAAAAAGTACCAAAATTCAAGTCCATGAAGATTATAAACTACTAAAGAATATTAACATATGAAAAGGTACTCATTTTCCTTATACCCAATAACATAAATAATTTTTTTTGGATTGCATTTTTTTTTTATTTTCTATATTCTATGTTTACATTCCAAAGACTTTCCCCTTTCCCAGTTCCCACCCACCATAGTTCCCATAGTTCCTCTCCCCCCCAACTATTCCCCAATCATTCCCCCTCCCCCCTCGGTTTCTTTACTAAACTGGATGCAATCTTTACATGCCCAGGGTCCTCTCCTTTCTTCTTCTTGGGAATCATTTGAATTGCTATTTCTGTCTTGAGTATTTAGTGCTTCTGGGCTCATTAATATCCACTTATCAGTGATTGCATTTCATGTGCATTCTTTTGTGATTGGGTTAGCTCACTCAGGATGATATTTTCCAGGTCTAACCATTTACCTACAAATTGCATGAATTCATTATTTTTAATTGCTGAGTAGTATTCCATTGTATAAATATACCACATTTTCTGTATCCATTCCTCCTTTGAGGGATATTTGGGCTCCTTCCAATTTCTGGCTATTATAAACAAGGCTGCTATAAACATAGTGGAGCATGTGTCTTTATTGCATGCAAGGGAATCCTCTGGGTATACGCCCAGGAGTGGTATGCCAGGGTCCTCTGGAAGTGACATGCCCAATTTTCTGAGGATCCTCCAAACTGATTTCCAGAGCGGTTTTACCATTTTGCAATCCCACCAACAGTGGAGGAGTATACCTCTTTCTCCACATCCTCGCAAGCACTTGTTGTCTCTTGAGTTTTTAATCTTAGCCATTCTGACTGGTGTGAGGTGGAATCTCAGGGTTGTTTTGATTTGCATTTCCCTGATGACTAATGATGTTGAACATCTTTTAAGGTGTTTCTCGGCCATCCAAATTTCTTCTGGTGAAAATTCTTTGTTTAGCTCTGTGCCCCATTTTTTGATAGGGTTATTTGGTTCTTTGAGGTCTAACTTCTTGAGTTCTTTGTATATATTGGATATTAGCCCTCTGTCGGATGTGGGGTTGGTGAAGATCTTTTCCCACTTTGTTGGTTGCCATTTTGTCCTTCTGACAGTGTCCTTTGCTTTGCAGAAACTTTGTAATTTTATGAGGTCCCATTTGTCGATCCTTGATCTTAGTGCGTACGCTATTGGTGTTCTGTTCAGGAACTTTTCCCCTGTGCCCAAGTCCTCCAGGGTCTTCCCAAGTTTCTTTTCTAATAGTTTCAGTGTGTCTGGTTTTATATGGAGGTCCTTGATCCACTTGGAGCTGATCTTAGTGCAAAGAGATAAGAGTGGGTCAATTCGCATTCTTCTGCATGTTGACCTCCAGTTGAGCCAGCACCATCTGTTGAAAAGGCTATCTTTTTTCCACTGGATGGTTTCAGCTCCTTTGTCGAAGATCAATTGGCTATAGATGTGTGGGTTCAATTCTGGGTCTTCAATCCTGTTCCCCTGATCCACTTGCCTGTTGCTATACCAATACCATGCAGTTTTTAACACAATTGTTCTGTAGTACTGCTTGAGGTCAGGGATACTGATTCCCCCAGAAGTCCTTTTATTGTTGAGAATAGTTTTAGCTATCCTGGGTTTTTTGTTGCTCCAGATGAATTTGAGAATTGCTCTTTCTAGATCTATGAAGAATTGATTTGGGATTTTGATGGGGATTGCATTGAATCTGTAGATTGCTTTTGGCAAGATGGCCATTTTTACTATATTGATCCTGCCAATCCAGGAGCAAGAAATATTTTTCCATCTTCTGAGGTCTTCTTCGATTTCTTTCTTCAAGGACTTGAAGTTCCTGTTGTACAGATCTTTCGCTTGTTTGGTTAGAGTTACACCAAGATACTTTATGTTGTTTGTGGCTATTGTGAAGGGTGTTATTTCCCTAATTTCTTTCTCAGCCTGCTTGTCCTTTGAGTACAAGAAGGCCACTGACTTGCTTGAGTTAATTTTATAACCAGCCACTTTGCTGAAGTTGTTTATCAGCTGTAGCAGTTCTCTGGTGGAGTTTTTTGGGTCGCTTAGGTAAACTATCATATCATCTGCAAATAATGATAGTTTCACTTCTTCCTTTCCAATTTGTATCCCTTTGACTTCCTTATGTTGTCTAATTGCTCTTGCTAGAACTTCAAGTACTATATTGAAAAGATATGGAGAGAGAGTACAGCCTTGTCTAGTCCCTGATTTTAGTGGGAATGCTTCAAGTTTCTCTCCATTTATTTTGATGTTGGCTACTGGTTTGCTGTAGATTGCTTTTACTATGTTTAGGTATGGGCCTTGAATTCCTGCTCTTTCCAAGACTTTTAGCATGAAAGGATGCTGAATTTTGTCAAATGCTTTTTCAGCATCTAATGAGATGACCATGTGGTTTTTTTCTTTCAGTTTGTTTATGTAGTGGATTACATTGATGGATTTCCGTATATTGAACCATCCCTGCATCCCTGGGATGAAGCCTACTTGATCATGGTGGATGATCATTTTGATGTGCTCTTGGATTCGGTTAGCAAGAATTTTATTTAGTATTTTTGCATCTATGTTCATAAGAGAAATTGGCCTGAAGTTCTCTTTCTTTGTTGGATCTTTTTGTGGTTTAGGTATTAGCGTAATTGTGGTTTCGAAGAATGAGTTGGGCAGTGTCCCTTCTGTCTCTATTTTGTGGAATAGTTTGAAGAGTATTGGTGTTAAGTCTTCTTTGAAGGTCTGGTAGAATTCTGCACTAAAACCATCTGGTCCAGTACTTTTTTTGGTTGGGAGGCTTTCTACAACCCCTTCTATTTCTTTAGGGGTTACGGGACTATTTAGCTGGTCTACTTGATGCTGATTTAATTATGGTATTTGATATCTGTCTAGGAAATCGTCCATTTCCTCCAGATTCTCCAGTTGTTTTGAGTATAGACCTTTGTAGTAGGATCTGATGATCTTTTGAATTTCCTCAGTTTCTGTTGTTATGTCTCCCTTTTCATTTCTAATTTTGTTAATTTGTATACTGTCTCTGTGTCCTTTGGTTAGTCTGGCTAAGGGTTTATCTATCTTGTTGATTTTCTCAAAGAACCAGCTCCTGGTCTTGTTGATTCTTTGTATGGTTCTCTTTGTTTCTATTTGATTGATTTCAGCCCTGAGTTTGATGATTTCTTGTATTCTACTCCTCCTGGGTGAATTAACTTGTTTTTCTTCCAGGGCTTTAAGGTGTGCCATTAAGCTGCTAGTGTATGCTCTCTCCAGTTTCTTTTTGGATGCACTTAGAGCTATGAGTTTTCCTCTTAGCACTGCTTTCATTGTGTCCCATAGATTTGGGTAGGTTGTACCTTCATTTTCATTGAAGTCTAAAAAGTCTTTGATTTCTTTTTTTATTTCTTCCTTGACCAAGGTGTCATTGAGTAGAGTATTGTTCAGTTTCCATGTGTATGTGGGCTTTCTGTTGTTTTTGTTGCTATTGAAGACCACTCTTACTCCATGGTGATCTGATAGGAGGCATGGGATTAGCTCGATCTTCTTGTATTTGTTGACATCTGTCTTGTGACCGATTATATATATATGGTCTATTTTGGAGAAGGTACCATGCGGTGCTGAGAAAAAGGTATATTCTTTAGCTTTAGGATGAAATGTTCTATATATATATATCTGTTAAATCCAATTGGTCCAGAGTTTCAATTAGTTTCACTGTGTCCCTGTTTAGTTTCTGCTTTCCTGATCGGTCCATTGAGGAGAGTGGAGTGTTGAAGTCACCCACAATTATTGTGTTAGGTGTAATGTGTGCTTTAAGCTTTAGTAAGGTTTCATTTACGAATGAGGGTGCCCTTGCATTTGGAGCATAGATGTTCAGTATTGAGAGCTCTTCCTGGTGGATTTTCCCTTTGGCCAGCAAGAAGTGACCTTCTGAGTCTCTTTTGATGATTTTAGGTTGAAAGTCAATTTTATCTGATATTAGAATGGCTACTCCAGCTTGTTTCCTGAGACCATTTGCTTGTAAAATTGTCCTCCAGCCTTTTACTCTAAGGCAGTGTTTGTCTTTAACACTGAGATGTGTTTCCTGTATGCAGCAAAATGTAGGGTCCTGTTTCTGTATCCAGTCTGTTAATCTATGTCTTTTTATTGGGGAATTGAGTCCATTGATGTTAAGAGATATTAAGGAATAGTAATTATTACCTCCAGACATTTTTGAAATTATATTTATTTATCTTATTTATTTTTTATATTCGAGAGGTTATCTTCTTTTGGGTTTGATGAGAGGAGGTTTCTATCTTGCTTCTTCCCCGGTGTAGTTTCCGTCCTTGTCTTGGTGTTTTCCCCCTATTATCCTTTGTAGGGCTGGATTTGTGGAGAGATATCTTGCAAATTTGATTTTGTCATGGAATACCTTGATGTCTCCATCAATGGCAATTGAGAGTTTTGCTGGGTAAAGTAGTTTTGGCTGAAGTTTGTGTTCTCTTAGAGTTTGCATGATATCTGCCCAGGATCTTCTAGCTTTCATGGTCTCAGGTGAGAAGTCTGGTGTTATTCTGATAGGTTTTCCTTTATATGTTACTTGGCCTTTTTCTCTTGCTGCCTTTAGTACTCTTTCTTTGTTTATTACATTTGGAATTTTGATTATTATGTGACGGGATGTATTTCTGTTCTGGTCCAGTCTGTTTGGGGTTCTATAGGCTTCTTGTATATTCATGGGCATCTCTCTCCTTAGGTTGGGGAAGTTTTCTTCCATAATTTTATAGAAGATATTAGCTGGCCCTTTAACTTGTAAATCTTCACTCTCGTCTATACCTATAATCCTTAGGTTTGGTCTTCTCATAGTGTCTTGGATTTCCTGCATGTTTTGGGTTACCACCTTTTTGCATTTAGTATTTTCTTTGACTGTTGAATCAATGGTTCCTATGGTATCTTCGGCTTCTGAGATTCTGTCTTCTATCTCTTGTATTCTATTGTTGATACTTGCGTCTAAGGCCTCTGATTTCTTCCCCAGGTTTTCTATCTCCAATGTTGTCTCCCTCTGTGATTTCTTAGTTGTTTCTACATCTGTTTTTAGTATCTGGATGGATGTGCTCAGATCTTTTGCTTGCTTGATTGTGTTTTCATGTATTTCTTTAATAGATTTTTGTGCTTCCTCTTTCATAGCTTCTACTTGTTGGCCCACGTTCTTCTGTAGTTCTTTAAGTGACTTTTGTCTTTCTTCCTTATTGTCTTCTTCTCTTTGATCCATCTTCTCCTGAATTTCTTGAAGTGATTTTTGTATTTGCTTCGTAAAGGCTTCTAACTTTTGATCCATTTTCTCCTCTATTTCTTTACGAGATTTTTCTATGTGTTCAGCTACCAGCATCCTGACCAGTGATTTTATATCCAAGTCTTGTTTTTCTGGTGTTTTGGGGTATCCAGGGATTCCTGTTGTTGGAGAACTGGGTTCAGATGCTGTCATGTTGCCTTGATTTTTGATAGTAACGTTCCTTCGTTTTCCTTTTGCCATCTGGTTATTTCTGGTTTTAGTTGGCCTTGTTGTCAGTGGCTGGTTTTTGAATCTCCTGTGAGGCTGGGCTCACCTGTTGTTTCTCTACTGGTAAGTATGTGTGACTGCTGCTTTAAGGGATCATAAGCTGGCTGCCACCCATGTGATTGTAGCCCCTGTTGGAGTCTGTCTACCTGGGCTTCTCCAGCTGTGTCCTGGTTGCAAGGAACTCGGCCTGCTTGGCTCCGAGACCCTAGCAGATCCCCCCGTGAGGGTAGCCCTGGAAGGGGTGTTTACCTGGGCCTTTCCAGCTATGTCCTGGTTGCAATATGGAGGCCCGCTGCTACCGCTGGTCCAGGGGCCGGCGAGCTGGTTGAAGAAAGCAGCCTAGGTGCTCGCCAGAGGGCACGGGGATGTCCCACAGAGCCTAGGCAGAACTCAGCCTGCTTGGCTCTGAGACCCTAGCAGATCCCCCCGTGAGGGCAGCCCTGAAAGGGGTGTTTACCTGGGCCTTTCCAGCTATTTCCTGGTTGCAATATGGAGGGCCGCCTCTACTGCTGGTCCAGGGGCTGGCGAGCTGGTTGCAGAATGCAGCCTAGGTGCTCGCCAGAGGGCACAGGGATGTCCCACAGAGCCTGGGCCTTTCCAGCTGTGTCCTGGTTGCAATATGGAGGCCCGCCGCTACAGCTGGTCCAGGGGCCGGCGAGCTGGTTGCAGAAAGCAGCCTCGGTGCTCACCAGAGTTAACATAAATAATTTAAGAACAGATTCTAATCTCCATTCTCCTGCACAGTGACAAGAAAAGGAAAACATAGATATACTATTCCTTGTTGGAAAATATGTAATGAAATAAAATCTTATTATACAAAATCCATGACAGTCACACTTAAATTATACATCAATACAAATATGGAAGTAGATAAAATTGCAGGACAAGAATGAATTCACTCTTAGGAAGATATTGTGTTTATTCACGCATTCAAAGAATTCTGTATAAGCTTCCTCACTAAATTGTTCTTGAATAACTACTTCTTTACTACCTTGAGATAAATTGAAGAGATAATCAAAACTGGAACTGTTCTCCCAGCATATTCAAACATATAGGAAAAAGCAAGTTTTGTATAGCAAGGAATATTCATTATAGAATTTTAGTAGTGATCTATCAAGGTTCACAATTTACTTATCTTTCCTTTTATCATTTGTCTCCTTGTCTAGAAACACTTTGCTTTTGTTATGTATTTAGAAAAACAAACATGCTACATAACATTTTCAAATCCTGATATATTTCATGCATGTTTATTGATCAAATCTTTGAATTTTTGACACATCTAAACTAATGAGTCTTCAAAGAGTTTATAATACAATTTGTTTAAAACAATTTCATAAATAAGACATATGTGCATATGTCATGAATGGACATAAGTATGATAAAATCACATTTTCTTATTGCATACTTAAGGTATCACAAAACATTAATTAAACCCAAAAACAACTTTAAAAATAGTGTGTATTGATGCCTGGGCATGGTGTATACCTTTAATCTCACCACTCAGGAGACAAAGGCTGATAGATCTCTGAGTTTAAGGCCAGCTAGGTCTACAAAGGAAGTTCAAAGAAGCCTGGGCTACACAGAAAATTTGCGTCATATATATATATATATATATATATATATATATATATATATATATTTTACATATATACTTACATGTGTGTGTATGATATACCATATATATGTGTGACTTAGAAATGTGCGCCATATATACATGTGTGTGTAATATATATATTCATATATTTGTGTGATATATATGTATGTAGGGATATATGCATTCATATATGTGTGATATATATAATATATATTTGTGTGATACAATACATATATGTATGGTACATATATGTATTCTATCACACACATATCACACATACACACATATATACATAATATATATACATATATATAATATTTACACAAAATAATTTCCAAAATTTGAAATGTCAATCTCACTACACTTCTTGATTATAGAACCACCTCATTTTTTAAGATCTTTGGAAATCTTGAAAATTATTTTCAGATACAAACACAAATTTTAATTGCTCAGTGTCATGGTTGATTAGCTCCAAGGCCTTCATAGATGAGTATCTTTTCTAAGAAGTCTTGTGTTAGCATGTAATTAATTCATGACCTCTCATCATTACATTACTTATAGCATTTTGTAGAAAAGAGTACAATAGGTTGCCCTTAGGCCATGTTACTTAGGGAATAATAATAAACACTGTCTATGCATGTCCATGCCAATCATTTCTTTATTTTATTGAATATATTCTTCATTTACATTTCAAATGTTATTCCCGTTCCCGGTTTCCCCCTGCCAGAAAACCCTCAACCCATTCTCCCACCCCCTGTCGCCAAAAGATGACCCTCTGCCCAACCTACTACCACCTATCCCACCTCCCCTCCCAGTTTCCCCATGCTGGGGCATCTATTGAGCCTTCATAGGACTAGGGTCCGCTTCTTCTACTGAGTCCCAATAAGGCATTCCTCCACCACAATTATGGCTGGAAACATGTGTACACCTTGCTTGATTGTTTAGTCCCTGGAAGCTCTGGGGGGTTCTGCTTGGCCAACATCATTGTTCTTTCTACTGGGCTACAAACCCCTTCAGCTACTCCAGTCCTCCATCTTAACTCCTCCTTTGTCCTATAAACAGTCACCAAACCCTGACACTAGATGACAAGAAGTGCATGCGGAAAGGAGACTATTATGACTGTCTCCTGAGGGGCCCTGCCAGAGCCTTAATGATACAGAAGCAGAGCTTAGCAATCAATGCATTTCTTATGAATACTTTCAATATTTCAATTAACTCATTGAGTTGTAGTGATTCATACAAGATTGTATATGAAGATAAAATAACTTCCCACATTGACTTTTTTCTTTTTTTAAATTGATTATTATGCTTATTTGCATTTCAAATGTTACTCCACTTTCCAGTTTCTTCTCTCAGAACCCCTATCTCATGACTCGATGAGATGAGGGTTCTCCCCTACACACATGACCACTCCTGCCCCACTGCCCTAGAAGACCACAGGACCAAGGACCTTCCCTCCCTTTGCTGCCAGACAACACCATCCTTGGCTACACATGCACCTGGAGCTATGTGTTCCTCCATGTGTACTCTTTGGTTGGTGGTTTAGTCCCTGGGAACAATAGGGGAGGGGAACTGGTTGGTTGATATTTTTGTTCTCCCTATGGGGTTGCAGATCTTTTTGGCTCCTTCAATCCTTCCCCTCATGCCACTATTAGGGTCCCCCTGCTCAGTCCATGGTTGGCTGCAAGCATCTGTCCCAGATTGGCTTTAGTCAAGGGTGCAGGCAAACTCATATATAAGAATAAAATTTCATTTTATAACCTAACATTTGGTAATATTTGTAAAATTAAGTTAGTACTTAAAATATTTTATAATGTAAATATTTTAATGAAAATAAAAATGTAATAAGACTTACTTACTTAAAACAAACACTTTTCTGAGGAACTGTACATGGAACTCATTGTAATGCAAGTGTATTTTCCTAAGATATACATCTCACATTTGCTCAGTAACTTCAGCTTTGGACTAACAATTATACCTTCCACAAATATATTTTTATGGAATCCCTAAAAGGGATGTTATCAGCTTTAAAAAGAAATGTTAGAAGTAGGTTCCATTTCATTTGTGATTAAAAAAATATGAAAATTTCAATACACAGATAGTGCCATATCCAGTTTTCTAAGGGACTACCAGATTGATTTCCAGAGTGGTTGTGCCAGCTTGCAATCCCACCAGCAATGAAGGAGTGCCCTCTCTTTTCCATATCCTCTCCAGCATCTGCTGTCATCTGAGTTTTTTTTCTTTTTATCTTAACCATTCTGCCTGGTGTGAGGTGGAATCTCAGGGTTGTTTTGATTTGTATTTTCCTGATGACTAAGGATATTGTGCATTTCTTTAAGTGCTTCTCAGTCATTCAATATTTCTCAGTTAAAAATTCTCTTTTTAGCTCTGTACCCCATTTTTAATATGATTATTTGGTTCTCTGGAGGCTAATTTCTTGAGTTCTTTGTATATACTGGATATTAGCCTCTATTAGACGTAGGGTTAGTAAAAATCTTTTCCAAAACTGTGGGTTGCCGCCACCTATACCACTCCTAGGTATATACCCAGAAGACACTCCAACATATAACAAGGACATGTGCTCCACTATGTTCATAGTGGGCTTATTTATAACAGTCAGAAACTGGAAACAACCCAGATATTCCTCAACAGAAGGATACAGAAAATGTTGTACATTTACACAATGGAGTACTACTCAGTCGTTAAAAACAATGGCTTCATGAAATTCGTAAGCAAATAGGTGGAACTAGAAAAAATCATCCTGAATGAGGTAACCCAGTCACAAAAAAACACACATGTTATGTACTCACTGATAAGTTGATATTAGGAAAAAAGCTTGGATTACCCATGATACTACTTATAGACCATATGAAGCTCAAGAAAATGGAAGGCTAAACTGTGGATACCTCAGTCCTACTTAGAAGGGGGAACAAAATATGGGGTAGAGAGTAGGCAGGACTTGAGAGAGGAGGGAGACAGAAAAAAAGGGGGGCAGGTTCAGGTGTGGGAGAAGATAGGGTAAATGTACAGAGGGTAAGGAATTGAACAGAGTTATATAGCAATTGGACGATGAGGAACTGGAGGTAGCCAAGAGAAAGTCCCAGATGCCAGGAAAGCAAGAGGCACCTAGGACCCAGAGTGGATGACATTAGCTGAAATACCCAACAAAGGGGTGAGAGGACTTGTAAAGACCATATCCAGAGGTTAGGAACTGCCACTGGTTGAGGGATGGGGCCTCCCACCCTTCTCAAAATTTTATCCCAGAATTGCTCCTGTCTAAAGGAAATACGGGGACAAAGAGTGGAGCAGAGACTGGAAGAAAGGCCAATTAGATACTACCCTACCTGAGAATCAATCCCATATGCAGCGACCAAACCCAGACACTATTGCTGATGCCAAGAAGTACTTGCTGACAAGACCCTTATATGGATATCTCCTGAGATGCTCAGCCAGAGCCTTACCAATATAGATGACTGATGTTTGCAGCTCACCATCAGACTGAGCACAGGGACCCCAGTGGTGGAGTTAAGGGAAGGACTGAAAGAGCTGAAGGAGTTTGCAACCTCACAGGAAAAACCAACCAGACCCACCCTGACTCTGGAGCTCCCGGAGACTGAACTACCATCCAAAGTATACACATGGAGGAACCAATGGCTCCAGCTACATATGCAGCAGAGGATGGCCTTTTCTTGCAGCAAAAAGGATGGGAGATCCTTGGTCCTGTGAAGGCTCCTGTGTTGCTTTCTGGCAACAAAAGGTCCAGGGAATGTTAGGGCAGTAAGGTAGGAGTGGGCATATTGGTGGAGGAGCACTCTGGTGGAGGTAGGGGGAAAGAGGTGGAATGGGGGCTTCTTAGAGAGGAAACATGCAAGAGGAATAACATTTGAAATAGAAATAAAATAACCAATAAAAATTATTAAAAAAGAAAAAAATTTCAAAACAAAGTAATGTAGCAAAACACATTAATAGTTCTGTTTTGTTTTATAAGATTTTGTATTCAAAATGCAAGATCATAAGACTTCTCTTCCCCCTTGTGTCTGAAGAAAGAACTCAGGTTTATAGACTTTATTTGGGTCTCTATGAAAACTGTTCTTTCGTTCACAGTGAAGGGCATTTTTGTTTTGTTACTTTTACATTTCCCTCATTGAAAAGCAATGCAAAGATAAAGATCAGGAAATAAAACTCAACTAGTACTTTATAATGTTTTTAGATAGAAGGATGTTCTAATACATAGAAAGAGAGAAACTGCTTTCATGATTAATGTGGATCAAAGGTAAAAGTTAAATAAAGCCAGTATAGAACACATGAAATATGGTTTATTGATATTTTAAAATTTCAAATGCATTCATCTTAAAATTGTTAATGTATAGATTATATTACCTTACAGATTGTAAAAAAATTATAAACTTAAAGCAAATTAATAATGAGAATTTACGATTGAAGGAAAAATCAATATACTATAAAAATACTGTATTTTGTGGAAAGTAGAAATTTAGTTTATACAGGTGTGTCCTAATATCATTTAGAGAAATAAAAATTTTATTGAAATATGTTGACAATTGGATATTGTATTTCCTTATATGTTTAATTAACTCATTGCTTTCTTCAAACTAACTTGAATCTTAGTTTTCTATACCTTCTATTAATTCTCATTTAATTCTTGTCTGCTTGTCTTTGTGTTGAAATTTACAAAAGTACTTTTGTATAATATACCTTAAAATTTAAAAGTTTACTTAATCCTTAGGTTTTACTAAATTAAATGTCACCATTTTATTTGGATATGCTATTTAAATTACATACAATAAATCTGGTTAAATAACTTTAATCTATATTCCAAAAATATATAAATTAGATTTTGAAACATTTAGACTCTGAAGATAGGCAAATATACTAATATATCCAATAATTCTCCTGCTTAAGCAATGAAGATGGATAAAGTAAATATTGAAACCTTTTTTATCCAACTCATCTAAATAATGGGCACATGTTCCTTTAAGAACACAAACACAGTGGCTCGAAAGATGGTTCAGCAGCACTGGCTGCTCTTCCAGAGGTCCCGAGTTCAAGTCCCAGCAACCACATGGTGGCTCACAACCATCTGTAATAAAATCTGATGTCATATTCTGGTACATCTGAAGAGAGCCACAATGTACTCATATACATAAAATGATTATTTTTTTAAAAAAGTAAAAGAACACAAACACGTGAACGAGACCATGAATTTCATATTGTTTGAATTATTAAACAGATCTCCACTCACTAAAATGGTACACAAAGTGGGAAAATTAAATGTTAGAGATTCTGATGAGACACAAAGTAGTGTTCATGTCTTCTTAAATGTAGAAAACCATTCTGAAAGCTATATGTTTATTTTCTGTCTGTGTGTTCCTCAGATAACAAGAAAAAATTTAAAATGCATAAAGGTTATTTCCAGGAATAATAAATATGACTGAATAATTCCCAGTTATTGGTAGGTTGGTAAATTTAGTGTTAAGATTACACTAACCAGCAAAGGATTAGGTTGAAAAATTTTAATACTTACTTATTATAATACTCTCAGGATAATAGGAATGGAGAGATTTCTGCAACATCATAGAAGACTTCTGTTTGTAAGTATTATATCTGATATTGAATTAAATGGCACATCTTCTTGGGTTGTCCGGAAGAAAAATCAAAGTTGCCAGTTCTTACCATTCAATTTTACTATGTGGACATTTTCAACTTTATAATGAAGCAGGAAGGTATATAAAGCACATTTAGTTCATGAAGAAGAAATAAATGTGCCCCTGTTTCCAAGTGTCATGATTGCTAACTCAGGAAATTTAAATTCTAACATTAGCTCTCCTAAAGGTATTAAAATACTATGGCAGAGTCAAAGACCTCAGACAAATAAGCAAAATAAATTTAAATTTCTATGTGCTAGCAAGAGATGCAACAGAAGGTAATGAACAAAGCACAAATTAAAGTAGAATGCCACTTAGAATTTCTCAGAAGTTAAATATGTTAGAACAAATGTAAATGAAGGACCAAAGATTTACCTTTAGAATATAGGTTCATGGTGAAAGATAAAGGACCTCTACAGCTGGAAAGACATAGTTTCTTCTTGGTGAACTGTTTGTTAGTTTGCTTTGACACAGAGTTTTTCTTTGTAGCCTTTACTGTTCTGCAACTTGCTCTGTTTAGCAAGCAAGTCTCAAATTTGAAAATATGCCCACCTCTGCTTCCTAAATGCTTGGGATTTAAGGTGTGAACTAACATCTCCTGACTCCCTGGATGAAGTTTTAACAAATACACCAATGCTCAGGATTTGATATAGATTACATTCTAGGTTAATTCCTAAAGAGAGAAAATGAAACAAATATATGAAAGTTTACATATTGTTGACTTTATATTTATATAATGTTAATAAAGAACCATATTCAAATAACAAAACTACATTATAGGAAAATAGATTGAAATATATGTAAGCATACATAAATTCACATAAACACACTAACAATAAAGGAATAATTCTTTGAAGAAAATGACTTTATAGAGTATAGTTTCAATGATGCTGACAGCTTACTAAACATATAAATGTGCATAGCTCTAAAAGTTTTATGAATTTGAAAATATATACAAAATATTGATTATGATGTAAACCTAAGACAAATGCTAGGAAAATAAATATGTTTAATTATAGAGCTATGGGATATTATGAGAAAAAATGGATCATTCTTCTTTAAGAGCAAGTAATTGTAAGGAAGTTCAAAGCCATGTCAAATTTAGGTAATTTCTTAGGGGTCGCATTGTTTTGAGTAGTGTGCCTGCTCCAATCACATCATGATTACTGAGAAAGCCATGCAGAAACACTTTGGAACATAAAAGAAAAAAAAGAAAGTCGTGAAGGAGGAGGATGGACTTGTAAGAGGAGGTGAGGTTAGCAGGAGCAAGGAAGGAAATACATGAGGGTGGATGCACAGGTCATCAGTATGCATTACACACACGGATCAAATTGCCAAAGAACAAACTTAGTGGAAGGCTATTTTTTTCAAAAATCAAATAAACCATTTATTAACTGTGTGACATTGAACAATTCCTAGAACCTTTCCTCTGTTTTTTCATCTGTGGTTAAGAAAAATAGTCAATGTTGTACCAAAGGAAACTGTGAGAAATGCATGCATATAATGTATATGGAAGAAAGTCAGAATGGTTAGAGCATGGGCTGTGTAATTCTTAATTGCTATGATGATGAATTATGTTCCCTTCCCCTTGGACTCTCATTAAGGATGTATATAACAACTATGTAGGCCTCTTTTCTTCATGGTATTCTCTAATTTCAAACATTGTTTCTGGGTAAATTTCCCCAATAGAATTGGCAAAACCACTCTCAAGTTTTTGGATAAGTGCATAGTTTGTGTAGAAAGTCTTTCAAAATTTGTTCCAGTAAAAGGACATCATACAGTAATCCAAATTTAACTTCCTGACTTTGTATGTTCTAAAAATAGGAGCTGCATGTTCAACTAAATTTGAGCTGACTTATACTACCCCTCATCCCACTATTTCAGCATGAATGGCCCTTCATCTGCTTCTCTGTTTCCTAATCCAGCACCGAGGGAGCATGAAGTCATCAAAGGATCTAAACACACATTGATTCCTAGGGATAATAAATTATCTTTGTCAGATGAAGTGTCTGACCCCCACACCACGTAGCATGGTGCTGGTGTCATACTGGCTGTCAAATTCTGATCACTCAGATCATTCTTCATCAAGTTTAGCCAAGTGTATGAGTAATCCCTGCACACTTTTCCTTTGTTGTGAGTTTCCTCAGCTCTTTACATTAGTTGACAAATACCCACTGAGCTACTAGAGTGGGTCAAGTGAATCTCCAATGTATTATAAAAATAAATGCATGTATCCCACCTGAAGATAATTTAATTTACTCATAAACAAATGCGAAAAATATGCACACAAATAGGTTCAGCTAACACAAATGGTTAAGTAGAAAACATGCTCAGAGAAGGATGCAAAATAACACTAGGAAGGAGCCATAAAAGCTTCATCCAAACACACAGTGCAACCAGACAGTGATAGCTGTAAATGGGTGCATGTTCCAAAATTTCTATGAAAAATTCTGTTGAAAAGCCATGACTAAAACCACAAAGTAGCAGTTAAATAAAGCAAAAATGAAATTAAGATATAAATTTATGAGAGCCCTTCGACCCACCACCATCTTGGAGCTGGTAGCTCAAACAGGTACACAGAGGGCACCAGTGTGAAGGATTCCCCAGGGCATAGCTTGCCTGGGTGCCTTCCTCACCAGGGAGCCAGGCAGCTCTTCAGCTCCCTGGGCACTCGGGGGAGAGTCTGACCTGCAGGAAGTCCTACGGATAGACAGAGCCCCACGGACCGAGATCCCCCACCATCTTGGACCCCACAGTTCAACCAGGGAGGCTCCTGATTTACAGGGAGCCCCGTGGTTAGACAGAGCCCCGGGTCTGCAACCAACTTGGTGAGAACAGCTCAACTAGATGGAGCCCTGCGGACAGAGATCGCCACCATCTAGGCTCTGGCAGTCCAGCCACAGAAGCTCTGGACCTGCAGGGAATCCCGTGGTTAGACAGAGCCCCATGACCCACCACCATCTTGGAGCTGGTAGCTAAACCAGGTATGCAGAGGGCACCAGAGTGAAGGATTGCCCAGGGCATAGCCTGCCTGGGTGCCTTCCACACCAGGGAGCCAGGCAGCTCTACAACTGCCTGGGCACCGGGGGAGTATCTGACCTGCAGGAAGTTCTGTGGATAAAAAGAGCCTCTCAGACCGAGATCCCCACCATATTCGATCCTGCAGATCAACCAGGTAAGTGCCTGATCTACAGGAAATCCCACAGTTAGATGGACAAGGCATACTAGGGCTCCAACCACACCCAAGATTAGGGCAGCAATCTGTTCCAAGGGAAACTCAGTCATCCAGTGATGGGGAAATAGCCTTACAGGTCCACAGGAGGTTCAAGTACCAGCCAGTGTCTACAGGACCAACTAATGCCAGAGATAAACAAATGGCAAAAGGCAAACACAGGAATATTAGTAAAACAAATCAAGGCAATATGGCAACATCTGAACCAAATTCCCCAACAACAGCAAGTCCTGGATACCCCAACACTCCAGAAAAACAAGATTTGAATTTAAAATCACTGGTCATGATGCTGTTAGAGGAACACAAAAAGGACATAAATAAATCTCTTAAAGAAATATAGGGGAACATGAATAAGTTAAAAGCACTTACAATGGAAACACCAAAATCACTTAAAGAAATTCAGGAGAATATGGGTCAACAGATAGAAGCCAATAAAGAGGAAACACGAAAATCACTTAAAGAAATGCAGGAGAAATTGAGTCAACAAGCAGAAGTCATGAAAGAAGAAACACAAAACTCTTTTAAAGAAATACAAGAAAATACGAACAAACAAGTGAAGGAACTGAGCAAAACCATCCAGGATCTAAAAGCAGAAGTAGAAACAACTAAGAAATCACAAAGGGAGACAACGTTGGAAATAGAAAACCTTGAGAAGAAATCAGGGGCCATAGATGCAAATAACAACAGAATACAAGAGATAGAAGAAAGGATCTCAGGTGCCGAAGATACCATAGAAACCATTAACTCAACAGTGAAAGTAAATGCAAAAAGGATAAAGCTTGTAGAGCAAAACATCAAGGAAATCCAGGACACAATGAGAAGACCAAACCTAAGGATTATATGTATAGATGAGAGTGAAGATATAAGATGTAAAGGGGCAGCAAATATCTTCAACAAAATTATGGAAGAAAACTTCTCTAACCTAAAAAGAGAGTTGCCCATGAATATAGAAGAAGCCTACAGAACTCCAAACAGACTGGACCAGAACAGAAATACCTTCAGTCACATAATAATCAAAACCCCAAATGTACTAAACAAAGAAAGAATATTAAGAGCAGTAAGAGAAAAAGGCCAAGTAGCATATAAGGGAAGTCCTATTAGAATCACATCAGACTTCTCACCAGAAACCATAAAACTAGATCTTGGGCAGATCTCATACAGACTCTAAGAGAACACAAATGCCAACCAAGATTACTATACCCAGCAAAACTCTCAGTCACCATAGATGGAGAAACCAAGATATTCCATGATAAAACCAAATTTACACAATATCTTTCCACAAATCCAGCCCTACAAAGGATAATAGGTAGAAAACACCAATACAAGGAGGGAAATTACACACAGGAAAAAGCAAGATAGTAAACTTCTTTCATCAAGCCCCAAAGAAGATAACCACTCAAATATAAAAATAACCTCAAAAATAACAGGAAGGAATAATCAGTGCTCCTTAATATCTCTTAACATCAATGGACTCAATTTCCCAATAAAAAGACATAGACTAACAGACTGGATACATAAACAGGAACCTACATTTTTCTGGTTACAGGAAACATACCTCAGGGTCAAATACAAACACTATCTCAGAGTCAAAGGCTGGGAAACAATTTTACAAGCAAATGGTCTTAGGAAACAAGCTGGAGTAGCCATCCTAATATCAGGAAAAAATGGCTTTCAACCCAAAATCATCAAAAAAGAAATGGAAGGACACTTCTTACTGGTCCAAGGAAAAATCCACCAAGAAGAACTCTCCATTCTGAACATCTATGCTCCAAATGCAAGGGAGCTTTTAGTAAAGCTCAAAGCATACATTACACCTAACACAATAATTGTGGGCAACTTCAACACTGCACTCTCTTCAATGGACAGATCAGGACAACAGAAACTAAACATGAACACAGTGAAACTAATTGAAGCATTGGGCCTATTGGATTTAATGGATATATACAGAACATTTCATCCTAATGCAAAAGAATTTACTCAGCACCCCAAGGTACATTCTTTAAAATCAATCATATAATTGGTCACAAGACTGACATCAACAAATTTAAGAAGATCAAAATAATCCCATGCCTCCTATGGAATAATAGTGATCTTCATTAGCCAAAAAACAAAACAAAACAAAACAAAAAACAAAACAAAAACAAAAAAAACCATAAACACAAACAAACAAACAAAAAACCAGAAACGTCACATATACATGGAGGCTGAACAATGCTTTACACAATGATACCTTGGCCAAAGAAGAAAGAAAGAAGGAAATCAAAGACTTTAGAATTTAATGAAAATGAAGGCACAACATACCCAAATTTATGGGACACAATGAAAGCAGTGCTAAAAGCAAAACACAGCCCTGAGTGCCTCCAAAAAGAAACTGGAGAGAGCATACACTAGCAGCTTAATGGCACGTGTGAAAGACCTGGAACAAAAAGAAGCTAATTCACCTAGGAGGAGTAGAAGACAGGAAATCATCAAACTCGGGGCTGAAATCAATCAAGTAGAAACAAAGAGAACCATACAAAGAATAAACAAAACCAGGAGCTTGTTCTTTGAGAAAATAAAAAAAGATAGATAAACCCTTAGCCAGACCAACCAAAGGGCACAGAGACAGTATCCAAATTAACAAAATTAGAAATGAAAAGGGATATATAAAAACAGAAACGGAGGAAATTAAAAATTCACCACATTCTACTACAAACTATACTCAACACAGCTGGAAAATCTGGAGGAAATGGACAATTTCCTAGACAGATACTAAACACCAAAATTAAATCAGGATCAAATAGATCTACTAAACTGTACCATAACCCCCAAAGAAATAGAAGGGGTCATAGAAAGTCTACCAACCAAAAAAAGCACAGGACCAGATGGTTTTAGTGCAGAATTCTATCAGACCTTCAAAGAAGACCTAACACCAATACTCTTCAAACTATTTCACAAAATAGAAACAGAAGGAACACTACCCAACTCATTCCAGGAAGCCACAATTATGCTTATACCAAAACCACACAAAGATTCAACAAAGAAAGTGTACTACAGGCCAATATCCCTTATAAATATCGACGCAAAAATCCTCAATAAAATTCTTGCCAATCAAATCTAAGAACACATCAAAATAATTATTCACCATGATCAAGTAGGCTTCATCCCAGGGATGCAGGACGGTTCAATATACTGAAAACCATTAATGTGATCCACTACATAAACAAACAAAGAAAAAAAAACATGGTTATTTTATTAGATGCTGAAAAGGCATTTGACGAAATTCAGCATCCTTTCATGCTAAAAGTCTTGGAAAGAATAGGAATTCAAGGCCCATATCTAAACATAGTAAAAGCAACATACAGCAAACCATTAGCCAACATCAAGTTAAGTAGAGAGAAACTTGAAGCAATCCCATTAAAATCAGGAACTAGGCAAGGGAGACCCCTCTCTCCATATCTGTTCAATATAGTGCTTAAAGTTCTAGCTAGAGCAATTAGACAACATAAGGAAGTCAAAGGGATACAAATTGGAAAGGAAGAACTCAAACTATCACTATTTGCAGATGATATGATACTATACTTAAGCAACCCAGAAAACTCCACCAGAGAACTCCTACAGCTGATACACAGCTTCAGCAAACTGTCTGGTTATAAAATCAACTGAAGCAAATCAGTAGCCTTCCTATACTCAAAGGATAAGCAGGCTGAGAAAGAAATTAGGAAATGACACCTTCACAATAACCACAAACAATATAAAGTCTCTTGGTGTGACTCTAACCAAAACAAGTGGAAGATCTGTATGAGAAGAACTTTAGGTCTCCAAAGAAGGTAATAGAAGACGACCTCAGAAAATGGAAAAATCTTCCATGCTTGTGGATTGGCAGGATTAATATAGTTAAAATGGCCCTCTTAACAAAAGCAATCTACAGATTCAATGCAATTCCCATCAAAATCCAAATTCAGTTCTTCGCAGAGATAGAAAGAGCAATTATCCAATCCATCTGGAATAACAAAAAACCCAGGATAGCTAAAACTATTCTCTATAGTAAACAACCTACTGGGGGAATCAATATCCCAGACCTCAAGCAGTACTACAGAGTAATAGTGTTAAAACCTGTAAGGTATTGGTACAGTGACAGACAGGTAGATCAATGGAATAGTAATAAAACCCAGAAATGAAGCCACACACCTCTGGTCACCTGATCTTTAACAAAGGGGCTGAAACCATCCGGTGGAAAAAAATAGAGCCTTTTCAACAAATGGTGCTGCCTCACTGGAGATCAGCTTGTAGAAGAATTCACATTGGTCTATTCTTATCTCCTTGTACTAAACTCAACTCCAAGTGGATCAAGGACCTCTACATAAAACAAGACACACAGTAACTAATAGAAAAGAAACTGGGAAGGAGCCCTGAGAACATGGGCACAGGGGGATATTTCCTGAACTGAACACCAATAGCTTATGCTCTAAGATCAAGAATTGACAAATGGGACCTCATAAAATTACAAAGTTATTTAAGGTTAAGGTTGTCTCCTGTTAAGGAGACAAAATGGCAACCAACAAATTGGGAAATGATCTTCCCCAACCCTACATCCGACAGAGGGCTAATATCCAATATATACAAATAACTCAAGAAGTTAAACTCCAGAGAGCCAAACAACCCTATTAAAAATGGGATACAGAGCTAAACAAAGAATTTTCACCTGAGGAAATTCGGATGGCCAAGAAGCATCTTAAGAAATGTTTGACATCACTAATCATTAGGGAAATGCAAGTCAAAATAACCCTGAGATTTCACCTCACGCCAGTCAGAATGGCTAAGATTAAAAACTCAGGAGATGGCAGGTGTTGGCAAGAATGTGGAGGAGGAACACTCCTCCACTGCTGGTAGGAATGCAAGTTGGTACAACCACTCTGGAAATCAGTCTGGAGGTTCCTCAGAAAACTGGGCATGACACTTCTGGAGGACCCTGCTATAACACTCCTGGGCATTTACCCAGAGGATTCCCCAGCATGTAATAAGGATACATTTTCCACTATGTTCATAGAAGCCCTATTTATAATAGCCAGAAGCTGGAAATAACCCAGATGTCCCTCAATGGAGGAATGGATACAAAAAATATGGTATATATACACAATGGAGTACTATTCAACCATTAGAAACAATAAATTCATGAATTTCTTAGACAAATGGATGGAGTTGGAGAATATCATCCTAAGTGAAGTAACTCAATCTCAAAAGAACACTCATGGTATGTACTCACAAATAAGTGGATATTAGCCTAGAAGACTGGAATACCTAAGACACAATCCACATATCAAATGATGTTCAAGAAGAAGGAAGGAAGTGCCCCTGACTCTGGAAAGGCTTATTGCAGCAGTGTAGGGAAATACCAGAAGAGGGAAGAAGGTAGTGTTGAATGGGGGTCAGGGGGTGTGAAGAGGGCTTATAGGACTTGCGGGGAGGGGAGAGCCTGGAAAGGGGCAAATCATATGAAATGTAAATTATTATATTGAATAAAAAAAGATATAAATTTATGTGTTCATCGGTTGGAAGATATTGTATTTAAGAAATGTCTGGTAGATTGTCTGGCTCTTGGATTGCTTTCTGTCTTGAGGAGCCTTGGAGGACACTATGAGCAGCCTGCTTCTTGGAGGTTTGCAGGATCCATAAGAACAAACACTTGTTCTTGTAACTGACTCCAGCAATCCATTTCCAGCCCGGTCCTACTGAGGCACAACCAGCAGTTTAGGTCTTCTGACCTCCATGGTCTGGACCAAGGCTCCTCCTGCATTCTTGAGGAATCCTATTGGTGTCAGAATCAGCCAGCCAACATGAAGGAAATCCAAATGGCTAAAGGACACCATGAGAACACAATCAACAAGAGCCAGGGAAATATGGTAACACCAGCTCCCAGCAATCCTGCTATACCAAGCCCTGGATATCCTAACAAAACAGAAGGACAATAAAATGATCATAATCCCAGTCTTATAAAGATGATAACGATTTTTTTGTTTGTTTTTTGAGACAGGGTTTTGCTGTGTAGCCCTAAATGTCCTGGAAGTTACTCTGTAGACCAGGCTGGCCTTGAACTCGGAAATTCACTTGCCTCTTCTTCCAAAGATTAAAGGTGGGTGCCACCTCTGCCCAGATAAAGATCTTTAAAAAGGAAATTATTAAACCCCTCAAAGAAATACAAGAATATACATTCAATCTGGTAGAGGCCTTTAAAGAGGAAATGAATAATAAAAATAAATACAGAAAAATACAATGAAACAGATGAAGGATGTGAATAGAACTATCCAAGAACTATAAATGGAAATAGAAGCAATAGAGAAAACACAATATGAGGCACTTCTAGTGATGGAAACCTTAGAAAGAAAAAAAGAAATATAGACACAAGCAACACCAACATACTACAAGAGATAGAAGAGAGAACCTCAGGCATAGAACATACAATTGAAGAAATTGATACATCCATCAAATAAAATTCAAAAACTAAAAAGTTCATGACCCAATACATTGAGAAAATTTGGGACACTATGAGAAATCCAAACCTAACAAAAATGAAAATAGAATATTTCTAGCTTAAAGTCCCAGAAAACATCTTCGAAAAAATCACAGAAGAAAAATTCTCTAACCTAAAGAAAGAAATGTATATAAACATACAAGAACCTTATAGAACACCAAATTGTTTGGACCAAAAAAGAAAATCTTCCAGCCACATACTAACCAAAACACTAAACATAGAGAACAAACAATAAGGATTATTAAAATTGGTAAGGGCAAATGGCCAAATAGCATATAAATACAGACCTATCAGAATTATACCTGACTTATCAACAGACACACTAAAAGCTAGAAGGGCCTTGTAGACCATAAGAGATCCAGATGTCAACCCAGATTATTATATCAGGAAAACTTTCAAACATCATAGACACTATGTATAGACATCTTAATGACCAATGATTGTTAATTCTTCTTATTTTGATGTTGTTGGTGGTAGTATATATGTGTCTGTGTGGGGTCTATGTGTGTTTTTCTTTTTATTTTAATGGTATGAAATTATGTATTTCTTGAGTTTTCTTGAGTATAGTTTGCCTCATCATTGGAATGCCTAGGGGCATCTGAAGTTTGTACCAGAGACCTGTGATAGGGAAAGACTCCAGAGGGTCTATGGGAATAACTTTAGATAAAACACCTGGCAGTGTGGGATATGGATCCTGAAGGGACCACCTTCTGTAGCTACACCAGACTCCCAGAAGAGGGATAAGGACCACATCCCACCCACAAAATCCTTCTACCCAAAATGTGTTCTACCTACAAGATGTACAGGGTTGAAGATAGAGATGGTGGAAATGGCCAACTGGTGACTGTCAAAAATTGAGACCCTCCCCATGGGCAAGAACAAATACTGTGGAGAAACTCTGCTAATTAAAGTTAAAGTTTACCTTGGCCTGATGGCATTCTGAGGCTTGGCACTGTATGGAGGACTCCTTTCATTAGCGTGGCTTCTCCTTCTTTGACCTTCTCTGGGGAGTTCAAAAACTCCCACATTTCTACCTGCAGAATGTCAGGTAGCCTTGGTTAAGATTGCAAGTTTAACTTCCTTTATCTCAATAAGAGTTTGTTCAGCTAGCACCAGAGATTCCTGAAATGCTTCCCCATGCTGATGACACATTTCCATAACCTATGCCTTCAAACAATGACCTTCCAATTCTGGATATTCCCACACTCTTCCTCTGGAAGTATATAATCCCTGCTTTACCCCAAATAAAGTGTACATGCCCACATGTACCCCAAATAAGACAATATGAACAAGTAAGTATTGTCTCAGAGAGCTGATTCATCAGTGATCACCATGGGGCAGGCCTTCACCTAAAAGAAGATCACCTAAGACTCCCAAAAAAGGATTTTCCCTTTTCCACCCTCTTTGGTACTTGGCACTAACTCCCAATCAGATCAGATCCCACTCATCCAGGACTCTGCATGTCCCTTGCTACCCAAAGTACAGATGTCAAGAAGGGAAAGGTGGACTGTGGACCCCTCTCCTGACTTCCTCTCCTGCTGCTTTACCAGAAGCAGCTGGGTACCCTGAGGAGACCTGGAACCACAATGTTTCCCATTCTGGTTAGTCATGTGATGACCTCAAACACCCCACTGTGAAACAATGCCTGTGAGTTCCCTAGTCTTGCTCCTGTTCTGCCTTCTCTGAGCCTGTGAATCGTCAGTGCCTAGACACCACCAGGAAAGAGAGGCAGAACATTATACCACACAACTACTGACACTATTAATGATACCGTTTCCTGCTTGCAGATAGGAGACTAGCATAATTGTCCTCTGATAGCCACCACCCAGTAGCTAACCAAAAGAGGTATGATACGGGGCCCAAAGACCAGCATTTGCTATAGCTTCGGGTGTCTTGTGGAAGAATTGGGGAAGACTGAGGGATCTGAAAAGGAAAGGGATTCCACAGAAAGAACAACAGAGTCAACTAACTAGGACACTTGGGGACTCTCAGAGACTGAACCATAAGCAGGACTTCCTAAAAATTGAAGGTGGGGCTATCTCTGAATGTGTTGCCTGTCTGTGGATCCCATTCCCTGAGCTGAGCCACCTTCTATGGCCTCAGTGGGAGAGGATGTGCCTAACGCTTCAGTGACTTGATGTGTGGAACTGTAGGAGAAGAGGAGGGGGAAATGGGTAGAGGATCTGAGTAAAAGGGTACTGGGAGGAGAGGGTGAGATAATATTGGAATAAGGTGAATAAATAGATAAATATAAAAAGAAACCTTATTCACCCCCAAAGTAGGGATTCTTATATTTCTAGGTGAAAATACTGTAATTGAACAAGTTTAGCATAAAATGCATACAAAGTAAATATAAAGTAAAATATACAGTGCTTAAATACTTGAAATACTGAAGAGATAGTTAAAAACCTTTAAACAATTATATTATTTAAAATGTTTTTAATTTTGTACACATATTAATACAGGTTATGAAATTTTAAGTAAAAATAATCAAAGTACATGAATCTAGTTTGCAGAAAAACTTCAGATCAACTTTTCTGATTATCAAACAATTAATTTCCTACTATTAATCTTTTATAAGTATATATTATACAAAATATACAAATATGTGATTACAATTCAAACATATACACATGATTATGTAAATACAACTATAATGCATTGAATCCAGTGTAGCAAAATTGCCTTTAGAGAACAGTTAACACAAACAGATTCTTTTACAGTTGGTCTGGATTACAGTGAAAAAGATTTATCCTTGTTTGTGACTTAGTCTCTAGGAGCTCCCAGGAGTCCGAATTAGTTGGTATTGTTGGTCTTCCTATGGGGTTGCCATCTTCTTCAGCATCTGCAATCCTTCCCCTAACTCTTCCATAGGGGTCCCCAACTTCAGTCCAATGACTGGCTGTATCTGCATGGGTCTCAGTCAGCTGCTGATAGAACCTCTTAGAAGACAGCCGTGCTAGGCTCCTGTCTACAAGCACAACACAGCATCAGTAATACTGTTAGGGATTAGTTCCTGACCATGGAATTGATCCCAAGTTGGCCTGGTCATTGGTTGCTCCTTCCTTCAGTCTCTGCTCCATTTTTGTCCCTGCATTTCTTTTAGAAAAGAACAATTCTGGGCTCAAAATTTTGAAGGTAGGCTGGTGACACCATCCTTCCACTGGGGACCCTGTCTATCTACAGGCTTCCTTGGTGCCAAGTCTCTCCTTTACTGTCATTGTCAGGGTCTCCTGGTGTTTGTGAGCACATGGTAGATCTTTGAGCATGAGCACGCGTGAGCATGAGCTGTTGATGCTCTTACGAACTGTGCTTCTCCAAGGCACACTAAGTCCCACAGCCACATCTCTCAGTCTAGCTTTGTGCTTAGTGTCTGTGCTCCTTGCATTCTTACTCTTCCCATTAAGGAGTAGGGTAAATGGGTTAAAACTAGAATAGACAATGGAATCTCATTGAAGCCAAGCATCGGTTATTACATTAGATTTTATATAGTGAAAGTTAAAACTCCTCAGAATATTACTGTCCTTTTGAGAATTAAATATTATTATTTTGATTTGTCCAAGAGTTTCATTAGATTTTGCTACTTCTTGCCTTTTGAAGGTGAAATGATACTGATTTAGCAAAAGAAAATGGCTACATTCTGTAGTATCTCATTACCCACATGATAATACTGAATTATTTCTTCAGTACAAGCCAAAATAATTTACTATTAAAACATGTTCCATGTTTTAAACCACACAGAAAATGCAAAGCTGTCAAAATGTCAAGTAAATACTCTTTTAAGCATTAAGTAACTTAGCTAAGTTTATAGTACACTTATAGCATACACGACTGGTCTGTAGCTGCTCCCACATATGTAGCAGAGGACTGCCTTGTTTGGCCTCATTGGGAGAGGATGTTCTTAATCTTGTAGAGATTTGTTGCCACAGGGTAGAGGAATGCAGTGTGTGTGTGTGTGTGTGTGTGTGTGTGTGTGTGTTGGGGGGGGACAGCGGAGAGGAGCACCCTTTCAGAGGCAAAGAGGAAGGGGAACTGGGTGAAGAACTCTTGGAGAGGGAACTGGGAAGGGGGCAACATTTGGAATGTAAATAAATAAAACAATTAAAAAAAGAAAAAAAGATTTATCATTAAAAATGAATAACCATTAAAATTCCAGTTAGCATGAATGCTGGTTAATCAAACATCTCTTCAAAGTTTAACAAATATCTTGAATATGTTCCATGTGTGGAAATGAAGAAAAGCATTTACCATTTTTTAATGTCTTTTTTTGTCTTGCTTGATCTTTCTGTGTATACAACTCACCCTTTCAGACCAGGCAATTATGAGAGAGTTTACAGGACTCATACCTCCTCTAGATACCACCTCCACACACATATAGCTGATATTGAAATAAATCTATTTATATATCTTAGAATATATACATGGAAGATACAATCTGGCTTCTATAAGTTGTCCTCTCACCTCCGAGTGTGTGTGTGGCAGCATAGGTATACACTGACACACATACCCCTCCCCATACACATACACATACATACAGAGACACATAGATATACACAAAATTATGCATACATTCACACTTTCTCAAACACATGCAATTTAACGAAGGAAAGAAGAAAGAAAGGAAGGAAGGAAGAAAATGTGCTTAATAATACCACTGCTTAAATAAAAAATTAAATGCTTTTAAAAATTAAGAGTAGGTATATTTGTGTGAGTTTTTGACTATGTCTAGACTTATTTTATTGTAATTTCAGAAGAAATAATTTTAGAAAAATATTTGGCAATAATAATATTTCAATTTTATAAACATTATATATCCCAAAGGAAGATTTTATCAGGCACAGATGTACCAGCATAAACATAACACTCTGAAAGAATTAAGTGAGCTCTGTTTAACAAAGTCATTCAAAGATAATAGTGGATGGGAAAAAAAGAGCTAAGGAACAAAAAGAACATCACATAGCCACACTTGATTTCTATGAAATTAAAAGCAATCAGAAGTAGCAACACATGGAACCACTCCTTAACTGAATGTGGCTTCACCATTCAGTACATGGTTTCTAGACAAGATGAGTTGATGCTGGTAGCTCAGACCTCTTCCAGTTGTCAAGACATAGTACTTGAGGAAAGAGGGAAGGCATTAGAGTTGTTCTCTCTAATCAGCATTGGCAAAGCATACACACCTGTGTGTGTGTGTGTGTGTGTGTGTGTGTGTGACAGGGGCAGGGTTCTTAAGGTTTTGGAGCTATGTGAATGCTTTTGATGTTTGTAAGTAGTGACATCTTTTAGTAAATAAATAAAACTCACTTGACTCTATTAAGAACATTTGGTTTTTAATGATTCCTCTGACATGTAGAAACTTATGGCCACAATATATACATTTCTAGTTTGATTTTGTTAACTACTTTTGTCCATTATGAAAATTTCCAAACTCAGGTTTATAATAAAAATTGAATTTTGTCAAATGAAACCATAAATAATATCAATTAGTAACACGACACAGGTGTTTTTGAACAGTTTTAATACTTTACAAAACTAAATACTCATTTCTGTCAGTGTTACATTCTGAAACACTTTACACTTTAAATAGTGAATTTGAAAAATATGATACTCATACCAGAAGCCATATATTGTAAGATGGCTTTCGTTCACTTAAAATCTTCAGTGCAGAAATGCGGCTTAAAGTCTTATGACATTCTCACGTTGTATTTTGAACTGTGTCTATTTCCTTGCTTGTTCCCTATTGACACATACACATTTACAAACAGAAATAGGTTTACCTTAGGAATCAAGATTAAATACTAACACAAAGAAATTTCAATCACAAATGGAACTGAATCTATTCACTTAGCTTAGTTGAGGCTCATAGGACATAGGTGAGAACATGTTGTTCCTCTTCTGCCTCCTCATCCTCACTGCTGCTACCTCAAGTTCACCCTTGTAGACCTTCTCCATTCAGTTTCATTTTCCCTTTCTTTAACCATGTCTCATCATCCCTCCTTCCTCACCTCCTGATCTGTGTCGCTTCGAATAGGAATGGTCTCCATGTTCTCATAAATGTGAATACTTAGTCATAAGGAATGGGTTGAGGATCAAGCGTGAGTGTGGTCTTAATGGAGGAAATGTGTCACTGGAGGTGGGTTTTGTGGCTTCAAAGGCCCATTCCAGGCCCAGTTTTACTCTCTGCTGGCAAATCCAGATATAGAATTCTCAGATACTTCTCTAGCACCATGTCTTCCTACCACCTTGCTTTTTTGCCATAATGATAGTAGACTTGGTCTCTGACACAATATGCAAGGCCTCAATTATTATTATTTTTTTTCTTTTTGGTTTTTCCAGACAGGGTTTCTCTGTGTAGCCCTGGCTGTCCTGGAACTCACTCTGTAGACCAGGCTGGCCTCAAACTCAGAAATCCGCCTGCCTCTGCCTCCCAAGTGCTGGGATTAAAGGCATGTGCCCCCACTGCCTGGCCAATTATTTTTTTTAATGAGTTGCTTTAGTCGTGCTGTCTTCACAGCAATAGAATAATGACTAAGACAACGTTTCTTGGTCTGTTTCCAATATTGCCAGGCTCTGCCTACACTTATACAGTTACAGACCTACATGATCATTGAGGACTACGAAAAGAACATGTTATGTTTTTTTTAATTTTTATTTTCTATATTCTTTGTTTACATTCCAAAGGCTTTCCCCTTTCCCAGTCCCCCACCACCATATGTCCCATAATTCCTCTCCCCCCCCAACTATTCCCCAATCATCCCCCCCACGATTTCTCTGTTCTGGGTCTACAAAACTGGATCCAATCTTTTCAGGCCCAGGGTCCTCTCCTTTCTTCTTCTTGGGAATCATTTGACTTGCTAATTGTACCTTGAGTATTTAGGGCTTCTGGGCTCATTAATATCCACTTATCTGTGATTGCATTTCATGTGTATTCTTTTGTGATTGGGTTAACTCACTTAGGATGATATTTTCCAGATCTAACCATTTACCTACAAATTGCATGAATTCATTATTTTTAATTGCTGAGTAGTATTCCATTGTGTAAATATAATATTTTTTTAAAATCACATATGGGCACTCCATTTATAATATTTCTACTCTTCTCTCCCAATTTACAACTCCTCCTGTGGGCCCTCCACATTTATCTCCAAAATGGATAGCATTTTTCTCTAAACATTTTTGACATATGCATACATAAATGGTATATCCTGCATTCAGTTAGTGTTCCTTAAATATGCATGTGCTTAGCGTTTACCATTTGGGATTGAATAACCTATTAAGGCATATGTCTCCAAAGAAAACCGATTGTCCCTTACTCACTAGCCATTAATCTCCTGTAAGGCTTCGCCCAGCATTAGAGTCTTGCAAGATTTCCAAATTCATATGACCCTGAAAATTATAAAAGTCATACTTAATATTACAAAGGCAAACACTGACATAATCCAGTACCAAATTCTTTCTGTCCCTAATAAGTTTCCTAGATAAGGAAGTTGCCTATTTTCTCTTCTTTCTTTTTTCTTTTCTTTCTTTCTTTTTTAATTGGATATATTCTTTATTTACATTTCATTTCCCTTTTCCTGGTTTCCTGCCCCCCCCCAAAGGTCCCATATGCCTTTATGCAGAAGTAAAAACAATTTTCATATGCTGTTGTTGAGTTCCGTAGCTATCTGTAGCTACTGCGGACTGGGTCTGCAAGAGAAACATGGGATGGATGGGCAAAGTGGCACAAAATAATTGAGTAAGGAGACATTGCCTTTCAAGACTGTAATTTTAATAAATGTTAGCCAATATATAGTCTGGAGGATTCCTTCCCCCCAGGCTTGAGGTGGAGTCTTGGGATCTTGCCGGCTCTGGATCTCAGCAGGTGGTTGGCTCCATCTCTGCAGCTCATCTGCTGAGATCAGAGAACTTCAGGTGCTTCAGCAGCTTCCAGGTGAGGCTGGGTTGTTCTATATAAAGCAAAGGCCAGGAAATTCACTGGCTGAGGATTGAACAGAGCAGAGGCTGAACCTCCTAGGTGAATGCTTTTAGGGAAGGGAAAATTCTCCCTAATTTATAATTTTTTAAAAGAACCAGTGGATAAATATATCCATCTAAAAACGGCGGTCGTTTAATAGTAAGAAAAAGCAAAGGCCTCGGCTCCCTTAAATATTAAGTGATGTCCTATTTAGGGGAGGAGAAATAGACTGCCTTATTATTATAAGGACGGTCTCTCAACATCTACCCCTATTCAGCCAGGTATGCTTTTAGGGAAACTCAGACACAGGATTTTTTCCTTTTCCCTTGCAGTGCCTCGCCTCGCACCTCAACTGGTGCCCATGTTTGCTTGAAAACACACATGCATAGATCTGAGTTCTATGCAGCTCCATTTTTGGAGATCCACTGGTAAAGTGGATGCCACGTGAATGTGAGCTGGCTGGCCTTTATAGCAGCCCACCATTGAGTCCTTGAAGCCTTTGCTGTATCAGAGATACTTGCTTGAAACACAAAAGGAGAGATTAAAAGGAAAAAAAAAACCACTTGGTTGTTGCTGGAAGGCCCAAGATATTCAATTTAATTGTAAATTCGTGACTCAGGCTGCTGGACCTGGCTTGTAAATTAACTGTGAGAAAACAAAACAGCTTGGACCATCTCTGGGCAGCCCAAGGTATCTAATTCAATTGCAAATTTTTGACTCAGGCAACAGGGCCTGGGGTTTGTGAATTAACTGCTAAAGAACAATTAGCCTATCTTCCCAACTATGGGAGAAGTGGCTTTGAGAACACTTTTGAATAAGCCAATACTTACCAGCTAGTTTAAACTCCTGCAGTATTCCGTGGAAAAAATATAGACATGCCTTCTTTCCCAACATCAAGTCTGGATCATGTCATATGCCAATACATGAAAAATTTTTTTAATCTCACCTAGGCATCAGTATGCCCAGTCATAGGATGCTATATACTCAGCAAGTAATTTCCTGGCATCCAAATTTTAAAATTCTCTTCAAAATACATGAGCATAATTTAAATGATATGCACAGGGATACAAACTCCCCTCTCTTTTTCTTTTTTAAGAAGATATTGTTTTAAACATCTTTTATATATTACCTCATCTTTGTGGATAATAAAAAATTAAATTGTCAAAGACATTTCACATGTTTGATAACTTTTATTCATCAAATGACCAGTTCCATTGTTTGTCTTAATTTAAGTTAGAACATCAAACATATACCATAACATAAATTAGAAATATGAGTATCATTTATCTGCAACAATTAATTAAGTCCACTAGAATTAATACCATTATGTGGTAGGGATAGAAATTAAGGATATTTAAGAATAAATTTTTATAATTTGATGAGCACAAAAATATAAAATTATTTTTAAGCCATTACTCCTTTTGATGATATAAAAATATGCCTGTGTAGCCAATTGTTTCTATATAGTCTGTCTGGGATATAAATTTTATGTGCCTTGCCTTAAGAGGTCTTTGTCCAGGCACCTTTTTAAAGATCAACTATATCAAATATCTAAAGAACAGTTATTTAAAGAACATATCTTTTTTAAAATGAATTATATTTACATGAACAATTGCAAAAATTAAGAACTAGCAGTATTAAAATAAAAGAATTCTAAGCAATTGTTATATATGGCTCATGGTTTTTTTATCAATATATAAATAAAATTTTGATTTTTTTAACATTTAAAAAATAGCTACCAGAGCACCCAAGTTACTTGTCAACATGCAGAAAAATGCAAATTGACCCACTCTTATCTCCTTGTAATAAGATCAACTCCAAGTGGATCAAGGACCTCCACATAAAACCAGACACACTGAAACTAATTGAAAAGAAAATGGGGAAGACCCTGGAGGACACGGGCACAGGGAAAGTTCCTGAACAGAACACCAATAGCTTATGCTCTAAGATCAAGAATTGACAAATGGGACCTCATAAAATTACAAAGTTTCTGTAAGGCAAAAGACACTGTCAGAATGACAAAATGGCAACCAACAAATTGGGAAAATATTCCAGCTTCTTGTACTGAAGCAGAGACAAATCTTTTTTTTTTTCATGTAAGGTAATGCTATTAGCCATTTTTTTGAGGAAAAAAAAAACTTTTTAATGAAATTGCTTTTAAGAATGCAGTTTTGGCCAAAACCTCCCTAGGTGGGATCTGTAAGACAAAAGCAGCCCCTTCTAAGCCTCCATCGAGGAAGCTCTGAGCTCTGTACCTATTCAAATATAAATTCAATCAGCTCAACACAGTAGTCAAAGGAACTTGTTTGATATCAAATAAATTTACATTGAGATCTCTTTATAATCTTGGAGGGTTAAATTTTGTTTTTTATTATTGTAGACAATAAACTTGTGAAAAAGTCACAACAGGCCCATATTGGCCACAGCTGTTTTTTAACCTTTAAGATTTTTAAAATATGTTAAGAATCTTGGCCTTTAACCAGACTACAAACTGCAGTCAATGGCACATTGGCAATTTTTATCTTAACTTTTTATTTTTTCTTATAATATTAGAGCAACTGTAACTTTGGAAGCAAAACCCAATTTTAAACAATCTATTTTCTTTAAAATTAATGTCAAACGCATTATTTTTGCAGCACAAGATTTGTCTGCCAGCTTCTATGTTATGAAAATATAACTAACTGAAGAGACATTATTTTAAATCTTATTCCTTATACATCTGCATTCTGGGTTAAGATTTATATAAAACACCATGTCAATTTAGAAGTATCTCAGAGACCTGTATTCTACGAGTTGTAACATGCCATGTGCTCAAAATGGCTGTAACTTTGAGCCATTAGCTCTAAACTCACCTCTTATTGTCAACTCTTTGCAATTTAAATCATGCACAGTAATTAATAAGCCAATACTCTATAGTCAAAACATATAGATCATATTTATACTTTTAAGACCAATTATAAAAAAGCGAATAAAGCATGCGTTGCATTAGGCCACATGTCACCGGTTAAACTAACCTCTTCTTAATAACATTATATCTTTTAAATTATGTCCAATGATTTATACACTAATACTCTTTATAGTCAAGATATGTAAAACATATTTATACCTTTGAGACCAATTATAAACAAGAATAAAATGATTACATGAATCTTATAAACTTAAACCAAACAAATTTTTTCCTTTTTCTATCTCTAATTTCAAGACTAAAAAGCACTTTGAACCAAAAAACACAATTGTAGAGATTTTTCTTTAAAAGAAAGCACAATTAATCCATTTGTCCTAGCCTTGAGGCTGCTGGCCCCCTTTTAAAGCAGATTTCTCTTAACTATGTTTGACTCCTAGCTGAGTGTGAGACATCCCATATCAGCCTTTTCCGTGCAAATGCAGCTAGATTAAGAGACAACCAGTAGATGAAATTTTTATTAATTTTTCTTTTTAACATGAAACAATTAGACAAGTCATTCACACACGTGTCATTCACACAACACCACAAATAGGACATATATACATGTAGACATGGTGCACCAGGAACAGACAACAATACACAGAAAGGAGAGCATGCTTGTTATGCAATTACATCCATTTTTCTTCTCTCTTCTCTCTCATTTTTCAAACTTTCTTAAAGAAGCTCTTGGAGGCTGCAAACATATGCCTATTTTTAAACCCTTTCCTTTTCACCTAAATAGCTCTTAATAGCTGCAGTTACAATCCAGAACCTATAAAGTTCTTCCCCACTTTCCACTGTCTGCCTCTAAGCAAGGTATTCAGTGTTGGGGCAACACTGCCTTACTTAATCCATATCCTCCAGCACCCATTTTGCTCACTGTGCAGGATACTATCTTTTTCTGTTTTTCTGCGAAGCTTCACTAAGAAAGGGTCACCTTTCTCTCCAGTCCAGCCACATGTCTAGGTGCCATTCTGTTGAGTTCCGTAGCTATCTGTAGCTACTGCGGACTGACTCTGCAAGAGAAACTTATAGGATGGATGGGGAAAGCGGCACAAAAAGAATTGGGTCAAGGAGACATTGCCTTTCAAGACCATAATTTTAATAAATGTTAGCCAATATATAGTCGGGAGGATTCCTTCCCCCCAGGCTTGAGGTGGAGTCTTGGGATCATGCTGGTTCTGGATCTCAGCAGGTGGTTGGCTCCATCTCAGCAGCTTATCTGCTGAGATCAGGGAACTGCAGGAGCTTCTGCAGCTTCCAGGTGAGGCTGGGTTGTTCTATATAGAACAAAGGCCAGGAAATTCACTGGCTGAGGATTGAAACAGAGCAGAGGCTGAACCGCCTAGCTCAAATGCTGAAGTGGGGGAAGGGACATCCTGTGCTTTCCATTTCTGTTTTTGGAGTAAAATGATTTCATTAGTGCCTTTTCTTTATTTATATCTATTTTCTAGGATGGAAATATTGATAAAATACTACTGCTTTTCTTTGCATTAGATTTACTCATGCCACATTCAATCTGGGTTTTATTTTTATTTAAATTTTCATCAGGAATTTCTTAGGGAAAAACACTGATTAAAACAAATTCCGGATAAAAACAAACCAAATACTGAAATTTTCATGAACCTTCTCATTAAATGTTGTGATGAAGTTTCAGTTGAAAGAAGCTTGTATTTGGTTTTTATGATTTGGAGGCAGTATAGAAAGGCAGAAAAAAAAATCCTAGGGGCAAGAGGCAGGGAAAGGACCTCCTAGGCCAAGAGTCTGATTAATGCATTTGCCAACTTCAAGTGATCCAGCACAGTTACAAGCTGCTCAAGCCCCTTCTTGTTTTCCAGCCCAGAGCCTGCAAGCTCATGCATCCATTGGTGATGTAACTTGAGAGCCACCAAAAGAATACATACGGTTAATGCTGAGCCAATCCATTCTATACTTTACCTTGGGGTGCTGCTGCTCTTACTCTGGGAACCCTACTTCCTGATAATTTCTTCTTATTCTGTTGCTTGATTTCATTATGAACAATTCATCCCAACCTGCTTTAAAGTCCTGATAGGTTTCCATAATCTATTTACTTTTAAAGGGTGTCTGGTAAAAGAAGTCCATATTTTAAGCCATTTAAAGATGATGGTGTCCCATGTAGGGTTATGTGGGTTTGACTCAGCAAAATAGGTTTCCTCATTCCTATTTTTTTACACATTAAATTGGGTTTTACTCTGAAGGTTTACTGAAATAATTTGTATTTGACACAAGAGATCAGTAACATAGCACTGTTCGTCTGCAGAAGAAATGTAGCCTGCCTAGTTATTGATCAGAGTGACTACTGGAGAAAAGAAATGGTAGACTACTGTTTTACTGTAAGCAAATTGAAACAACTTTACATTATGACTTGAACATTTTGCTGAACACTGAAGCATGACACCCATGAGAGCTAAGCACCAGAGCCTGGGTCAGGAGAAACATGAGTTCAAGGACTAGCTAAAGAGAAAAACAACAGTGAATTACTACGATTTTTAGAAATTTGCCTCTATTCACTTAATGAACATTCACAGATTTTCCCATCTAGTGAAAATTCTGAGAGATAGTTTTCTCTAAATTAGACATGTGAAAACCTAAAACAAGCATTGCAGATTGTCCTTATGAGTCACTATCACCTGTAGATGTACTTTGGCTGACTGTTGGACACATGTTTTTTCTTAGTTTCTCATTTTGACCATGCTTTTCCTTTACTCAGGAAGGCAGTTTTTTTGTTTGTTTTTGTTTGCTTTGATGAAGAATGAAATAGCAAGTAATCTTAAAATCAGTAGACTTTTTGCTCCTTTTTGTGAAGCTCAAAGGCATGCTACTACTTTTTTCTTTTGCTTTTCAAGTACTCAGTATCATTGAAAACACAATAAATTCTTAAAATTCCATAGTTAGCATACATTCTTGACTTAATTTCAACAAAAGAAGAAAATTCTTTCTTCTTGATAATGAAAATACATCCTGTCTGTTCATGTGACCACTGAAGGTTTAAGTGTCACACTGAGCATCTGATGAAGGAAGCCAATAGAATCCTGTTATGAAAGGATGGTGAGCTCTAGTTACTCCAGTAAGCTCAGCAGCTTCCTTATCGTCTTTGGCAGCTTCCACTTGTTCAGCAAAAGCAGCTCTTCTAGATCTCTTCACAAATATTGACCTTTTAAAATGAGTCAATCTACTTAAATTGTTTCTCAGCCCCATGTGACACACACCACAAAACCAATATTTTCACTGTTTCATTGTTGCCATCCCAACCTGAGTTATCATAAACAGAGTAAATTGTTTAAAAGGCTGGCATAGTATAGAGACAATATAAAGACAACGTATTACTTAAGGAATAATGTGTGAGCCCTTAAGGAACTCCCAGGTAAATGGACAAAGATTGACAGTAGATTAAATTACAAACTGTGTCCTTCCTAAAAGCATTGCTTCAGGTTGCCATCACAGGCTCCTAATTTCCAGATGCTTCTTAGAGAAGACTAGGGTATAGTTTTATGTTTTTCCATGGCAAGGGATGAAAAATGCTTTGCATACAACTGATAATGTTTGATTTTACCAAACAGTGGGTTGCTGATCTTAATATGTGGTACATTCTTACTTATTATTTTGATATCAATTCCTTAAAAGTTGATGTGTTTGCCTCTGTGTAATTTCACAATAGCTTAGCAGTCATTCTTTTCCAATGATTTCTAAGCACATTGCTCTGAATGCCTAGTTATTCCACTGTCTTGTTCTATTTTGTGTCTCCAGGGGATTTTTGAATATAAATATGTGATCATATTTTGAATATCCAGTTTGTTCTTAAAGCTATTATGCAGTTGTTATTGTTGTTGTTTTCAGTTATCAACAGTAAATATCCTTCCCCATTGATGAACAGTTTCTAAACTTTCAATCTGACATACAATGTCAGGATCAATAGCTTTTACCTGGGTTACTTGCTGTGTATTACTGTTTACATAGGAATGTGTTCTCTTCATCCACTGCATGGACATCAGGGATTGAAACCAGGAAGCCAAGCTTGGGGATCAGTCCTTGGTGCTGAGTCAGCTTACTAGTTATTGTCACTGATTCTATAGCAGATGAATTGTTAAAGACATGCTGTCCTAGTTTGCTGTTTGTTTCTGTCCTGAACATTATTTCTGAAATCACCTAGATTAAGGAAAGGGTTTGATTTTGTTCACTTTGAGGAATCACAGTCCATCATGGAATACAACAGGGTAAGAACCACAGTGGAATGCTGTTTCTGACTTGTTTCATGGCTTTCTCAACTTTCTTTCACAAACCCCCTGAATCACTGCTTAGAGATGGCACTGCCTACAATGGAATAAACTATACCACATTGATCATAAGTAGTGAAAATGTTCCACAGACCTTCCAATCTGAACCAGTATACTGAGCAGACCTTGGGTGCTAGCTCTGTACCCAATCCTACAACATCCAGAGAAAGCTTGACTCTAAGGTGTTGTAACACACCCAGAATCATAGGTGAGGAGACCATAACATCTGCCTCAACACCTGGAGTACCTGGGATCCCTAGGATCCAGAAACACAGGAACCCCTGCCAGCCAGTGGAACAGGTTCCTTCTGGTCTGAGCCAGTGCACTGAGCAGACCTTGGGCCCTAGCTCCCTACTAAGTCCCACAACACACATAGAAAGCTTCACTCCCAGGTACTCTAACATGCCGAGGATCATAAGATCATAGGATCTCAAGAGCTTGGTCAAACCAGGATTTCAGGACCCCAGATGTAGCATGAATCCCAAGAGCTCAGACACAGGCAGGATCTCAGGATCACAGGATCCCAGAATCGGAGGATGCCTGAAACAGCTGGACTTTGAGGAAGTCTGACACAACCAGGATCACAGGTAGGAGAGTCTTCAGCAAGAAACAACAAGGGCAGGTAGCACTAGAGATAACTAGATGGCAAGAGGCAAGCACAAGAACATAAGCAACAGAAACCAAGGTTATTTGGCATCATCAGAAACTAGTTCTCTCACCATGTCAAGCCCTCAAGCCCCCATCACACTAGAAAAACAAATTTCTGATTTTTTAACTTTTTAAAATTTTCTATATTCTTTGATTACATTCCAAAGGATTACCACTTTCCCATTTCCCCCTCACCATATGTCCCATAAGTTCTCTTGCCCCTGCCATTGCCCAATCACCCCCCACCCACACACAAAATTTCTCTATTCTGGTACTCAAAACTGGATCCAGTCTTTTCGGGACCAGGGTCCTCTCCTTCCTTCTTCTTGGGAATCTTTTGATTTGCTAATTGTGCCTTGAGTATTCAGAGCTTCTGGGCTCATTAATATCCACTTATCAAGGATTGCATTTCATGTGTATTCTTTTGTGATTGGGTTAACTAACTTAAGATGATATTTTCCAGATCCAACCATTACCCTACAAGCTGCATGAATTCATTATTTTTAACTGCTGAGTAGTAGTCCATTGTATAAATATACCAACCACATTTTCTTTATTTCTCCTTTGAGGGATATGTGGGCTCCTTCCAGCTTCTGGCTATTAAAAATAAGGCTGCTATGAACATAGTGGAGCATGTGTCTTTATTGCAGGAGGGAAATCCTCTGGGTATATTCCCAGAAGTGGTATGACAGGTACTCTGGAAGTGTCATGCCCAATTTTCTGAAGAACTGCCAGACTGATTTCCAGAGCAGTTGAATCCCACCAACAGTGTAGGAGTGTTCCTCTTTCTCACATCCTCACCAGTACCTGTTGTCTCTTGAGTTTTTATTCTTAGCCATTCTGACTGGTGTGAGGTAGAATCTCAGGGTTATTTTGATTTGCATTTCCCTGATGACTAGCTTCTCAGCCATTGAATGTCTTCTGGTGAAAATTCTTTGTTTAGCTTTGTACCCCATTTTTAATAGGGTTATTTGGTTCTTTGGGGTCTAACTTCTTGAGTTCTTTGTATATATTGGATATTAGCCCACTGTCGGATGTGGGGTTGGCGAAAATCATTTCCCAATTTGATGGTTGCCATTTTGTCCTTCTGACAGTGTCTTTTGCCTTACAGAAACTTTGTAATTTTATGAGGTCCCATTTGTCTATTCTTGATCTTAGTTCATAAGCTATTGGTGTTCTGTTCAGGAACTTTCCCCTGTGCCCATGTCCTCCAGGGTCTTCCGCAGTTCCTTTTCTATTAGTTTCAGTGTGTCTGGTTTTATGTGGAGGTTCTTGATCCACTTGGAGTTGATCTTATTACAAGAAGATAAGAGTGGGTCAATTCGCATTCTTCAGCATGTTGACCTCCATTTGAACCAGCACCATTTGTTGAAAAGGTTATTTTTTTCCACTGGATGGTTGTAGCTCCTTTAGCAAAGATCAAGTGACCATATCTCTGTGGGTTAATTTCTGGGTCTTCAATTCTATTCCATTGATCTACTTGCCTGTCGCTGTACCAGTACCATGCAGTTTTTAGCACAATTGCTCTGTAGTACTGCATCAATTGTTTCAGTAGTCTCCTTCTCCTCTTGAATATAAAGCCAGAGATACGTGGCTGAAGCTGCTGAGCTCTGCTGCTTGCAGGAGCTGGAACATTGACCCTCTTGTTCTATTACAATATCACTAGCTTCCTTTTTCCCAAATCTTTCACTGCCTAAGTTGGCTGTCCTGAATATTACTCCTTAGACTGACTGACTTTGAACACAAAGACCTGCATTGCCAGTCTCTTAAACACTGGGAATAAAGGTGTAGTCCACCAAGCCTGGATTTAAGTTTTTCTTCACCTAGAATTTGCTGTCCTAGGCTGGCCTTGAACTCAGAGATCTGCTTATCTTTGCCCCCTGGGATTAAAGGCTTGTACTACCAAGCCAGGACCTAAATTTAGATGGGTGGAATCTTGCCCCAAGGTCACCACTCCCTTAATTCAATTTAATATCCTTGAATTCAGCTTTATTTCACTTCCTGGAGTCCATTTAATACTCAAACTATATATTTTGTACTTTTCCTTTCTCAGCTTGCTATGTTTGTTCAAAATTCTCTTCATCAGACTAACCAGAGAACAAAGTCTTTGTTGGGCTTTTTTGAGACTTCCCTTGAAGATGCAATTAATATAAATCTCTTTACCTTAGTCCTAGGCAGTCCCTTCAGACAATGACCAAAAGCACCCATGTTCTTCAACAAAACATCACAAAAACAGTCTCTCAGCCACATATTAAATTTCTTCTCCACTGAAACCTCTTGGGCCATCACGCCTACACTGTTCAAATGACCACTGTCTTCCATATTCCTACCAGGCTGGCCCATTAAGTCCCACTTAAAGCATTCCGTGGCTTTCCAAATCCAAAGTCCCAAAATACACATTCTTCCAAACAAAAGCATGGTCATGCCTATCACAGCAATACCCCAGTCCCTGGTACCAACTTCTGTCTTAGTTAGGGTTTTACTGCTGTGAAAAGACACCATGACCAATGCAAGTTTTATAAAAGACAACATTTAATTGGGGTTAGCTTACATGCTCAGAGGTTCAGTCCATTGTCATCAAGGCAGAAACATGGCAGCATCCAGGCAGATATGGTGCAGGAGGAGCTGAGAGTACTACATCTTCATCTGAAGGCTGCTAGTGGAAGACTGACTTCCAGGCAGCCAGGGTGAGGGTTTTAAGCCCACACCCACAGTGACACACCTACTCCAACAAGGCTACACCTCCTAATGAGGTCACTTCCTGGGCCAATCATATACAACCATCAGACTGATTTTAGTGGGATTGTTTCAAGTTTCTCTCCATTTATTTTGATGATGGCTACTGGTTTACTGTATATTGCTTTTACTATACTTAGGTATGGGCCTTGAATTCCTGTTCTTTCCAGGACTTTTAGCATGAAAGGATGCTGAATTTTGTCTAATGCTTTTTCAGCATCTAATGAAATGACAATGTGGATTTTTTTTTCTTTTAGTTTGTTTATGTAGTGGATTACATTGATGAATTTCCCTATATTGAACCATCTCTGCATCCCTGGGATGAGCCTACTTGATCATGGTGAATGATCATTTTGTTGTGCTCTTGGATTCAGTTGGCAAGAATTTTATTTAGTATTTTTGCATTGATATTCATAATGGATATTGGCCTGTAGTTCTCTTTCTTTGTTGGATCCCAGTGCAGTTTTGGTATAAGCGTAATTGTGGCTTCATAGAACTAGTTGGACAGTGTTCCTTCTGTTTCTATTTTGTGGAATTGTTTGAAGAGTATTGGTGTTAGGTCTTCTTTGAATGTCTTATAGAATTCTGCACTAAAACAATCTGGTCCCGTCCTTTGCTTTGTTGGGAGACTTTCTATAACCCCTTCTATTTCTCTAGGGGTTATGGGACTGTTTAGCTGATCTAATTGATCCTGATTTAATTTTGGCATTTGGTATCTGTCTAGGATATTGTCCATTTCCTCCAGATTCTCCAGTTGTATTGAGTATAGGCTTTTGTAGTAGGATTTGATGATGTTTTGAATTTCCTCAGTTTCTGTTGTTTTATCCCCCTTTTCATTTCTAATTTTGTTAATTTTCATACTGTTTCTGTGCCCTTTTGTAAGTCTGGCTAAGGGTTTATTTATCTTGTTGATACCTCAAAGAATGAAATCCTGGTTTTGTTGATTCTTTGTATGGTTCTCTTTGTTTGTACTTGATTGGTTTCAGGCCTTAGTTCGATGATTTCCTGTCTTCTATTACTCCTGGGTGAATTAGCTTCTTTTTGTTCCAGGGCTTTCAGGTGTGCTGTTAAGTTGCTAATGTATGCTCTGTCCAGTTTCTTTTTGGAGGCACTCAGGGCTATGAGCTGTCCTCAGCACTGCTTTCATTGTGTACCATAGATTTGGGGAGGTTGTACCCTTATTTTCATTGAATTCTAAAAAGTCTTTGATTTCTTTCTTTATTTCTTCCTTGACCAAGTTGTCATTGTATACAGTATTGTTCAGTTTCCATGTGTATGTGGGCTTTCTGTTGTTTTTCTTGCTATTGAAGACTACTTTTACTCCATAGTGATCTGATATAAGTCATGGGATTAGTTCGATCTTCTTGTATTTGTTCATGTCTGTCTTTTGCCAAATTATATGATTAATTTTGGGGAAGGTACCATGCGGTGCTGAGAAAAAAGGTATATTCTTTTGCTTTAGGATGAAATGTTCTCTCTCTCTCTCTCTCTCTCTCTCTCTCTCTCTGTCTCTTTGTGTGTATATATGTATATATACATACACACACACACACACACACACACACACACACACACAAACATATATGTTAAATCCAATTGGTCCAAAGCCTCAATTAATTTCACTGTGCCCCTGTTTAGTTTCTGTTTTCCTGATCCATTGAGTAGAGTGGAGTGTTGAATTTACCCACAATTATTGTGTTAGGTGCAATGTGTGCTTTAAGCTTTAGTATAGTTTCTTTTACGAATGAGGGTGCCCTTGCATTTGGAGCATAGATGTTCAGTATTGAGAGTTCTTCTTGGTGGATTTTCCCTTCGACCTGCAAGAAGTGACTTTCTGTGTCTCTTTTGATGACTTTAGGTTGAAAGTCAATTTTATCTGATATTAGAATGGCTACTCTGGCTTCTTTCCTGAGACCATTTGCTTGTAAAATTGTCTTCCAGCCTTTTACTCTAAGGTAGTGTTTGTCTTTGACACTGAGATGTGTTTCCTGTGTGCAGCAAATTGTAGGGTCCTGTTTCAATATCCAGTCTGTTAGTCTATGTCTTTTTATTGGAGAATTGAGTCCTTTGATGTTAAGAGATATTATGTAATAGTAATTATTGCTTCCTGACATTTTTGAAATTATTTTTTATATTTGAGTGGTTATCTTCTTTTGGGTTTGATGAGAGGAGGTTTCTATCTTGCTTCTTCTGGGGTGTGGTTTCCCCCCTTGTGTTGGTGTTTTCCCCCATTATCCTTTGTAGGACTGGGTTTGTGGATAGATATCATGCAAACTTGGTTTTGTCATGGAATTCCTTGTTTTCCCCATCTATGCCAATTGAGAGTTTTGCTGGGTATAGTAGTTTTGGCTGAAATTTGTGTTCTCTTAGAGTCTGCATGAGATCTGTCCAGGATCTTCTAGCTTTCATGGTCTCAGGTGAGTTGTCTGGTGTAATTCTGATAGGTCTTCCTTTATATGTTACTTGGCCTTTTTCTCTTACTGCCTTTAATATTCTTTGTTTAGTAAATTTGGGCTTTTGATTATTATGTGACAGGAGGTATTTCTGTTCTGGTCCAGTCTGTTTGGGGTTCTGTAGGCTTCTTGTATATTCATGGGCATGTCTTTCTTTAGGTTGGGGAAGTTTTCATCCATAATTTTGTAGAAGATATTTGCTGGCCCTTTAAGTTGCATATCTTCCCTCTCATCTATGCCTATAACCCTTAGGTTTGGTCTTCTCATTGTGTCCTGGATTTCCTGGATATTTTGGGTTACAAGCTTTTTGCATTTTGCATTTTCTTGGACTGTTGAATCAATGGTTTCTATGGTATCTTTGGCATCTGAGATTCTTTCTTCTATCTCTTGTATTCTATTGTTTATATTTGTATCAGTAGCCCCCTGATTTCTTCCCAAGGTTTTCTACCTCCAAAGTTGTCTCCCTTTGTGATTTCTTAGTTGTTTCTACTTCTCTTTGTAGATCCTGGATGGTTTTGCTCAAATCTTTCGCTTGCTTGCTTGTGTTCTCATGTAATTCCTTAAGAGATTTTTATGTTTCCTCTTTTATGACTTCTACTTATTGACCCACATTCTTCTGTATTTCTTTCAGGGATATTTGTATTTCCTCCTTATTCACTTCTATTTTTTGAACCATATTCTCCTGAATTTCCTTAAGTGATTTTTGTGTTTCCCTTGTAAGGGCTTCTAACTTTTGATCCATTTTCTCCTGTATTTCTTTAAGAGATTTATCTATGTGTTCCTCTAACAGCATCCTGACCAATGATTTTAGATCTGAATCTTGCTTTTCTGGTGTGTTTGGGTATCCGGGACTTACTGCTGTTAGGAAACTGGGTTCACATACAGCCATACTGCCTTGATTTCTGTTAGTAACATTCCTACGTTTCCCTTTTGCCATTTGTTAATTTCTGGGGTTAGTTAGTCTTGTTGTTATTGGTTGGTGTTTAAAGCTCCAAAGAGCCTGGCATTTGGCACTGCTGTAGCAGAGGGAGTCCATGCTCCAAACTTTGCGGTTTCCACCACTCGCTCCGAATTACCTCCTCAGTTCTGCTGGGCCAGACTCAAGTCTCCTCCCAGCTTGCTGCTGTGTGCTTAACTGGTTCCCGAAGTCTCCTCCTGGTTTGCCTGGTTAGTCTACCAGCTCTAAGATGGTGGCGGGGCTCTGTCTAACCGCGGGGCTCTCTGTAGATCAGGAGCTTCCCTAGTTGAACTGCGGAATCCAAGATGGTGCAGATCGCAGTCTGTGGGTCTCTGTCTGTCTACAGGTCCTTCTGCAGGTCAGACACTCACCCACCTGCCCAGGCAGATGTAGAGCTGCCAGGCTTCCTCATGTGGAAGGCACCCAGGCAGGCTATGCCCTGGGAAATCCTTCATTCTGGTGCCCACTGCATACTTTGCTTGGCTACCAGCTCTAAGGTGATGGTGGGTCTCAGGGCTCTGTCTAACCGCGGGATCCCCTGCAGGACCTGAGCTTCCCCAGCTGGACTGCTGGAACCTAGAAGGTTGCTCTCTCAGTCCGCAGGGCTCCATCTTGTTGAGCTGCTCTCCCCAAGATAGTGTTGGACCACGGGGCTCTGTCTAACCACAGGGTTCTCTATAGATCAAGAGTTTCCCTGGTTGAACTGCAGGATCCAAGATGGTCAAGATTCTGATTTAAAATCAATTCTCATGATGATAATAGAGGACTTTAAGAAGGATATAAGTAACTCCCTTAAAGAAATACAGGAGAACACATGTAAACAGCTTGAAACCCTTAAAGAGGAATAAACAGAAATATCCCTTAAAGAATTACAAGAAAACACAATCAAACAGGGTAAGGAATTGAACAAAACCATCCAGGATCTAATGATGAAAATACAATCAAAGAATAAATCACAAAGGGAAACAAGCATGGAGATGGGAAACAACCATGGAGATAGAAAACCTAGGAAAGGGATCAGGAGTCATAGATGCAAGCATTACCAACAGAATACAAGAGATAGAAGAGACAATCTCAGATGCAGAAGATACCACAGAAAACATTGACATAACAGTCAAAGAAAGTGAAAAATGCAAAAAAGCTCCTAATCCAAAATATCCAGGAAATCCAGGACACAATGAGAAGATGAAACCTATGGAAAATAGGTATAGAGGAGATCAAAGATTCCCCTCTTAAAGGGCCCATAAATATTGTCAACAAAATTATAGAAGAAAACTTCCCTAACCTAAAGAAAGAAACATGAACATACAAGAAGCACTTAGAACTCTGAATAGGCAGAACCAGAAAAAAATTCCTTCCATCATATAATAATAAAAACACCAAATACACAAAACAAACAAAGAATATTAAAACCAGTAAGGGAAAAAGGTCAAGTAGCATATAAAGGAAGACCTATCAGAATCACAGCAGACTTCTCACCAGATATTATAAATGCCAGAAGATCCTGGGCAGATGTCATACAGACCCTAAAAGAACATAAATGCCAGCCCAGGTAACTATATTCAGCAAAACTCTCAATTACCATAGATGGGAAAAACAAAACATTACATGACACAAACAAATTTACACAATTTTTTCCCACAAATCCAGCCCTACAAAGGATAACAGATGGAAAACTTCACCACAAGAAGAGAAACTACACCCTAGAAAGAGCAAGAGTAATCTTTCAACAGACACAAAACAAGATAGCCAAACAAACATTCTACCTCTAACAACAAAAATAACAGGAAGCAACAATATCTTTTCATTAATATCTCTTAACACTGATGGACTCAATTCCCCAATGAGAAAAACACACACTAACATACTGGATGCATTAACAGGACCCAGCATTTTGCTGTATACAGGAAATGCACCTCAGTGAAAAAACAAAAACAAGAAACAAAAAAAAACAAAAAAACAAACAAACAAACAAGCAGACAATACCTGAGAGTAAAAGGCTGGAAAAAAATCCAAATAAATGGTCCCAAGAAACAAGCTGGAGTAGCCATTCTAATATCAAACACATTATAATTTCAACTAAAACTTATCAAAAAATAAGGAGGATACTTCATATTGATAAATGGAAAAAATCTACCAAGATGAACTCTCAATTCTGAACATCTATGCTGAAAACACAAGGGCGCCCACATTCATAAAGGCAACATTACTAAAGCTCAAAGCACATATTGCATCTTATACAATAATAGTAGAATACTTCAACATTCCACTCTCAGCAGTGGATAGACACTGGAAACAGAACCTAAACAAAGACGTACTGAAATAACGGAAGTTATGAATGCAATGGATTTAAGAGATATCTATAGAGCATTTTATCCTAAAAGATATATATATATATATATATATATATATATATATATATATCCACACACACATATACATATATCATCCCAAAAGAATATACCATCATCTCAGCACCTCACTGTATTTTCTCCAAAATTTACCATACACAAAACAGACCTCAACAGATACAAGAAGGATGAAATAATTGGATGCATCCTATCAGTTCACTATATACTAAGGCTGGTCTTCAGTAAAAACCAAAGACAAAAAGCCTACATACCTGTGGAAGGTGAACAATGTTCTAATAAGTTATAACTTGGTCAAGAAATAAAGGAACAAATTAAAGACATTTTAAGATTTGATAAAAATGAAGGCACATCATAACAAAACTCATGAGACAAAATGAAAGCAGTGCTAAGAGGAAAACTAATAGCTCTGAGTACACAAAAACAAAAACAAAACAAAAAACAAAAACAAAAAACCTGGAGAGAGGATATACTAGAAACTTGACAGCACACCTGAAAGCTCTAGAATAAAATCAAGCAAATACAACAAAGAGAAGTAGATGGCAGGTAGTAATCAAACACAGGTCTGAAATCAACCAATTAGAAACAAGAAGAACTATACAAAGAATCAACAAAATAGAAATTTAAAAAGCAGCAAATGCCCCAGACACTGGACAAATCTGACAGGCAGCGCCAGGTACGCAGAGATATCCTGAGTCTAACATCCCTTGGGTCTCAGCCCATCAGGCTTCGGCCTGCGCCCAGGGCCTGGGCAGCTCTGCGGGCCATCTGTTTGCCAGCCCTGTCAGGGGACGTTTGCCCTGCAGAGTGATCAGGACTTGGAAAAGGTCCCCCCAGCATCCTCCATCTTCACTCCCTGACAGAGCAGACAGGCAGCACCAGGCTCACAGAGACAACCTGAGTATAACAGCTTGGGGCAGGATACACCAGGGCTCCAACTGCACCCAAGGCAAGGGTAGCACATCAGCAGTCTGTGCCAGGGAAAACCCAGTCATCCAGCAATGCAGAAATAGTCTTACAGGCTCATAGGAGGTTCAAGCACCAGCAAATGATAACAGGATGAACTAACACCAGAGAAAACCAGATGGCAAAAGGCAAACATAGGAACGTTACTAACAGAAATCAAAGCAATATGGCAGCATCTGAACCCAAGTCTCCAAGAACAGCAAGTCCTAGACACACTAATGCACCAGAAAAACAAGATTTGGATTTAAAACCACTGGTCATGAAGCTGTTAGAGGAACACAAGAAGGACATAAATAAATTTCTTAAAGACATACAGGAGAAAAATGGATAAAAAGGTAGAAGCACTTACAAGGGCAACACAAAAATCATTTAAAGACATCCAGGAGAATATGGGTCAAAAGATAGAAGCCAATAAAGAGGAAATGCAAAAATCACTTAAAGAAATACAGGAGAACTTGGGTCAAAAGGCAGAAGTCAAGAAAGAGGAAACACAAAAATCTTTTAAAGAATTACAGGAAAACACAAACAAACAAATGAAGGAACTGAGCAAAACCATCCAGGATCTAAAAAAAGAAGTAGAAACAACTAAGAAATCTCAAAGGGAGACAACTTTGGAGATAGAAAACCTTGGGAAAAAATCATGAGCCATAGATGCAAATATCAACAACAGAATACAAGAGATAGAAGAAAGAATCTCAGATGCTGAAGATACCATAGAAACCATTGACTCAATAGTCAAAGAAAATGCAAAATGCAAAAAGCTTATAACCCCAAACATCCAGGAAATCCAGGACCCAATGAAAAACCTAAGGATTATAGTTATAGATGAGAGTGAAGCTTTACAACTTAAAGGGCCAGAAAAATATCTTCAACAAGATCTCATGCAGACTCTAAGAGAACACAAATGCCAGCTCAGACAACTATACCCAGCAAAATTCTCAATCACCATAGAGGAAGAAACCAAGATATTCCATGATAAAACCAAATTTACACAATATCTTTCCACAAACTCAGCCCTAATTATGACAGTAGGTGGAAAACACCAATACAAGGAGGGAAACTACATCCTAGACAAAACAAGATAGTTACCTTCTTCCATCAAACCCACAAGAAGATATCCACTCAAATATAAAAATAACATCAAAATAGCAGGAAGTAATAATCACTATTCCTTAATATCTCTTAACATCAATGGACTCAATTCCCCAGTGAAAAGACAGACTAGCAGAGTGGATACATAAACAGAACCCTACCTTTTGCTGCATACAGGAAACACATCTCAGTGTCAAAGACAAACACCACCTTAGAGTAAAAGGCTGGGAGACAATTTTACAAGCAAATGGTCTCAGGAAACAAAGTGGAGTAGCCATTTTAATATCAAATAAAATTGACTTTCTACCTAAAGACATCAAAAAAGACATGGAAGTTCACTTCTTGCTGGTCAAAGGGAAAATCCACCAAGAAGAACTAAAACTAAACACTGAAACTAATAGACAAGGAACTGTGGAAGAACTTTGAGGACATGGGAACAGGGGAAATTCCTGAACGGAACACCCATAGTTTATGCTCTAAGATCAAGAATTGACAAGTAAGACCTCATAAAATTACAAAGTTTCTGTAAGGCAAAGGATACTATCAAATGGACAAAATGGTAACCAATAAATTGGGAAAAGATCTTCACCAACCCTATATCTGACAGAGGGCTAATATCCAATATATACAAAGAACTCAAAAAGTTAGATCCCAGAGAAGCAAATAACCCTATTAAAAATGGGATACAGAGCTGTCTTAGTCAGGGTTTCTATTCCTGCACAAACATCATGACCAAGAAGCAAGTTGGGGAGGAAAGGGTTTATTGAGCTTACACTTCCATACAGCTGTTCATTACCAAAGGAAGTCAGGACTGGAACTCAAGCAGGTCAGGAAGCAGGAGCTGATGCAGAGGCCATGGAGGGATGTTACTTACTGGCTTGCTTCCCCTGGCTTGCTCAGCCTGCTCTCTTATAGAACCCAAGAATACCAGCCCAGAGATGGCACCGCCCACAAGGGGCCCTCCTTCACTTGATCACTAATTGAGAAAATGCCCCACAGCTGGATCTCATGGAGGCACTTCCCCAAGTGAAGCTCCTTTTTCTATGATAACTCCAGCCTGTGTCAAGTTGACACACCAAACTAGCCAGTACAATTGACCCCTTGTCAACTTGACACACCAACATATCACTATTAAGCCTCAACCCTTACTTTCTTATTCATCCCCAAGATCTCAATAATGTAAAAGGTCCCACAGTCTTTACATATTAAAAATTCAATCCCTTTAAAATGTCCAATATCTTAAAATTCAAAGTCTTTTAAAAATTCAAGTCTCTGAACTGTGGGCTCCACTAAAATACCTTCTTTCAAGAGGGAAAAATATCAGGGCACAGTCACAATCAAAGGCAAAACTCAAACTCCAAAGTCTGAGATCCAACTCACGATCTTCTGGGCTCCTCCAAGGGCTTGGGTCACTTCTCCAGCTCTTCCCGTTGTAGCACACACCTTGTCTTCTAGGCTCCAGCTGCTTGTACTCCACTGCTGCTGCTGTCCTTGGTGGTCATCACATAGTACTGGCATCTCCAAGCCTCAACTCTTTTGCATGACCCCTTCAGTCCTGGGCCATCAATTACAACTGAGGGTACACTTTCACCAATGGCCTTCCATGGCCTCTCACTGTACCAAGCCTCAGCTGTTCTTCATGATGCCTTCATGCCTTCGAAAGCAGTACCACCTGGGTGACTCTTACACAGTACCAAGTCCTGCTACAGCACGAGGCACAACCTTGGCTATCTGGAACACATCCTCTGTGCTCTCAGAAAACACTTCCCAGAAGATTTCACCTCAGTGATGCTGGTTTCTTCTTAATCACCGCTAATTTCTTAGCTCCAGCTAACCAGCATCAATAGTCCCAGTAACACAAAGGCTGACTTTAATGGTTTTGGTATCTTGTTACTCACAGCTGATTCTTCAGCCCCAGCTAACCAAAACCACAGAATCTTCATGGCCGTGATAAGAGTCTTTAATTTTCCCTCTGAAACTTCACAAGCCAGGCCTCCATCTTCTGCACTGTTCTCAACATAATCTTCCAAGCTCCTACACATCTCACAGAGGTCTCAACAGTGAATGGACCATCTAATCCAAAGTTCCAAAGTCCTTCCACAGTCCTCCCCAAAACATGGTCAGGTTGTCACATGAATACCCCACTCCTGGTACCAATTTGTCTTAGTCAGGGTTTCTATTCCTGCACAAACATCATGACCAAGAAGCAAGTTGGGGAGGAAAGGGTTTATTGAGCTTACACTTCCACACAGCTGTTCATTACCAAAGGAAGTCAGGACTGGAACTCAAGCAGGTCAGGAAGCAGGAGCTGATGCAGAGGCCATGGAGGGATGTTACTTACTGGCTTGCTTCCCCTGGCTTGCTCAGCCTGCTCTCTTATAGAACCCAAGAATACCAGCCCAGAGATGGCACCGCCCACAAGGGGCCCTCCTTCACTTGATCACTAATTGAGAAAATGCCCCACAGCTGGATCTCATGGAGGCACTTCCCCAAGTGAAGCTCCTTTTCCTATGATAACTCCAGCCTGTGTCAAGTTGACACACCAAACTAGCCAGTACAAGAGCTAAACAAAGAATTTTCAATTGAAGAACTTTGAATGGCTGAGAAGCACCTTAAAAAATGTTCAGCATCATTAGTCATAAAGAAATGGAAAATCAAAACAAAACTAAGATTTCACCTCACACCAGTCAAAATGGCTAAGATTAAAAACTCAAGAGACAGCAGGAGTTGGTGAGGATGTGGAGAAAGAGGAACACTCCTCCATTGCTGGTGAGATTGCAAGATGGTACAACCACTCTGGAAATCAGTCTGGCGGTTCCTCAGAAAACTGGGCATGACACTTTTGGAAGACCCCGAAGATAACACTCCTCGGCATATACCCAGAGGATTCCCTGGCATGCAGTAAGGACTCATGCTCCACTATCTTCATAGCACCCTTATTTATAATTGCCAGAACCTGGAAAGAACCCAGATGTCCCTGAATGGAGTAATGGATACAGGTTTAGGAGTTCTCTGGTGGAACCTGATGAACAACTAAAGCAGAGTGGCTGCATATAAAATTAACTCAAATAATTTGGTAGCCTTCCCCGACCCAAAGGATAAAAGGGCTAAAAATGAATCAACCCCCATCACAATATTTACAAATAATATAAAATACCTTGGTGTGACTCTAATCAAGCAAGTGAAATATTTGTAGGACAAGAACTTTAAGTCTCTGAAGAAAGAAATTGAAGATCTCAGAAGGCAGAAATATCTCCCATGCTCATGGATTGGCAGGATTAGTATAGTAAAAATGACCATCTTGCCAAAAGTAATCCACAGATTCAATGCAATCCCCATCAAAATTCCAACTCAATTCTTAGTAGAGTTAGAAAGAGCAATTTGCATATTCATCTGGAATAAAAAAAAAACAAGGATAGCTAAAAATATTCTCAACAATAAATGAACTTCTGTGGGGAATCACCTCCCTGACCTCAAGCTGTATTACAGAGAAATAGTGATTAAAATCTATATGCAATTGGTACAGAGAGATACAGAAAGATCAATGGAATAGAATTGAAATCACAGAAATGAATACACACAAAGATGGTCACTTGATCTTTGATAAAGGAATTAAAACATCCAGTGGGAAAAACACAGTATTTTCAACAAATGGTGCTGGTTTAACTGGCAGTTAATGTGCAGAATAATGCAAATATATCCATCTTATCTCCTAGTACAAAGCTCAAGTCCAAGTCGATGAAGGACCTCCACAAAAATCCAGATAACTTAAAACTAATAGAGAAAAAGTGGGGAAGAGGCTTCAACAGTTGGGCACAAGTGAAAATTTCCTGAATAGAACAACCAATGGCTTATATTCTGAGATCAAGCATCAACAAATGGGACCTTATAAAATTGGAAAGCTTCTGTAAGGCAAAGGGCACTGTCAATAGAATAAAATCGCAAGCAACAGATTGGAAAAATATATTTATCAATCTTATATCTGATAAATGGCTAATATCCAAAATATAAAAAGGACTCAAGTAGATCAACACCAGAGAATCAATTAATTGTCTTAAAAATGGGGTTCAGAGCTAAACAAATGATTTAAGCTGAGGAACATCTTTATTTATCAGGGAAATGCAAAGAAAAACAACACTAAGATTGTACCTCACAGCAGACAGATGGCTATGGTAAAAAACTCAAAAGACAGCAGATATTAGGGAGGATGTAGAGAAAGAGGAACACTCCTCCACTGTTGGTGGTTTTGCAAGCTTGTACAACCACCCTGGAAATCAGTCTGGTGATTTTCTTCAGAAAATTCCATGTAGTATTACCTGAGAACCCAGTTATACCACTCTGCGCACATACACAAAAGATGGTCCAACATAAAATAAGGTCACATGCTACACTATGTTTATATCAGCCTTATTTATAATAGCCAGAAACTAGAATGAATCCAGATATTTTTTTTCAGTGGAGGAATAGATGTAGAGTATGTGTTACATTTACACAATTGAGTACTACTCAGCTATTAAAAGCAATGAATTCACGAAATTCTTAGGAAAATGGATTGAACTAGAAAATGTTATCCTGAGTGAGGTAACTCAGTCACAAAATAACCCACATGGTATGCACTCACTGATAAGTATATATTAGCCCCAAAGCTCAGAATTTCCAAGATACAATTCATAGACCACAAAAAGAAGGAAGACCAAAGTGTGGGTGCCTCTGTCCTTTTAAGAAGTGGGGACAAAATATTTGAAGGAGGAAATACAAAGACAACATGTGAAACAGAGACTGAAGGAAAAGACATCTAGCAACTGCCCCACCTGGGGGATCCACCCCATATACAGACACCAATCCCAGACACTTGCTGATTTCAAGAAGTGCTTGCTGACAGGAGCCTGAGAAAGCTGTCTCCTGAGAGGCTCTGCCAGAGCCTGACAGACACGGAGGTGGATGCTCACCATCAACCATTAGACTGATCCCAAAGTCCCCAGAGGAGGAGTTAGAGAAACTGCTGAAGTAGCTGAAGGGGTTTGCAACCCCATAAAAAAACATTATCCCTTCATCCAGACCATCCATCCAGACCAACCATGCAGACCCTTCAGAGCTCCCAGGGACTAAACCACCATCCAAGGAGTTTACATGCAGGGACTCGTGGCTCCAGCTGCCTATGTAGCAGAGGATGGACTTGTCTGAAATCAATAGAAGAAGCCCTTGTTCCTACAAGGACTGGTTGCTTCAGTGTAGGGGAATGTGAGGGTTGGGAGGCAGGAGTGGGGTAGGTACGTGGGGGAACACCCTTATAGAAGCAGTGTGAGTGAGGTTAGAGTAGAGGATTTCCAGGGGGAACCTATAAAAGGGATAATATTTAAAATGTAAGTAAAGAAAATATCCAAGAAAAAAATGTTCTGTAGAAATGCCTACAGCCAGTCTTAGAGTCACATTTTTTCAATTAAGTTTCCCTGATCCCAGGTGATGCTAATTTTTTTTGTCAAGATTGCAAAACTCAATGAAGACATGTCATTTATGTCATTAAAGGCAAACATAATTAGTAACTTTTCCTGGATTCTAAAATATTATTTTCTTAATGACATTAACAATATTTTCATACTACCTTTCAATCTGATTTTTTCTCTTTTTTATTAGATATTTTCTTTATTTACATTTCAAATGGTATCACTTTCCTTGTTTCCCCTCTAAAAACTCCCTAACCCATCTCCCTTCACCCTGCTCATTAACTCACCCATTGTGTAAATGTACCACATCTTCTGTATTCATTCCTCTGTTGAGGGGCATCTGTGTTCTTTCCAGCTTCTGACAATGATAAGGCAACTATAAACGTAGTGGAGCATGTGTCCTTATTACATGTTGGAGAATCTTTTGGGTATATGGTATGCCCAATGTTATAACTTGGTCCTCAGGTAGTACTATGTCCAATTTTCTGAGAAACTTCCAAATTGATTTCCAGAGTGCTTTTACCAGCTTGCAATACCACCAGCAATGGAGGACTATTCCTCTTTCTCTACATCCTTACCATAATCTGCTATCACCTGAGTTTTTGATCTTAGTCATTCTGACTGGTATGAGGGAGAATCTCAAGATTGTTTTGCTTTGCATTTACTTGATGACTAAAGATGTTGAACATTTCTTTGAACTGTCTGGATATAGTGATTTGGTAATTAGTGTTTTAAAATTTGATACATTTTTGAAGAAATCAAAAAAGACCATGTATATTCATAATTGATATTGTTTTGACTATATATATGTATATATATACATACATATATATATATATGTGCATGTCAGGATTATACAGTCACATTCTTTACTTATATATGTACTACAATGTACATACCTTGAGCATAGCACCAAGAAAGTGCTAAAATCTGAACCTATTAAAGAAAGTAACACAAATCCCTATAAATATCCCTCTTTTTCCTTTTAAAATGTCCTACTGCATCATCATAATTCATAAAATTATAGATTAATTTGAAAACTCCTAGAATAATTGAACCTAGAACTCAAGAAGAGTGCAAATTTCTTTCCTTTTTTCTTATTTTCTTAAATGAAAAGGGAAGTAAAAATATTTTATGAAAAAATTAAAGATTTACATGGAAAATATTTCTGACAAAATTGAAGAATTATATAAAAAAACATGTTCAAACAAAATATTCATGAAAAATTACAGTAAAATGGGAGACATAGAAAGCATTGCTAAATTAATTGAAAAAATAAGTAGAAACATTTTGTGATAAAATATGAAGATTTATGTGGAAAATATTTCTGATAAAATTGTAGAAAAATATTAGAAAACATTAAAATTGAAGAATATCATGGAAAATTATACAGGTAAAATGGTAGGCATAAAAATATTTCTAAGTTGATTGGAATTATAAGCATTTTCTGATAAAATTGAAGTTACATAGAAAATATTTCTGATAAAATTGACTAAATATATAGAAAGATGTTAAATTTGAAGATTATCATGGAAAATAATACAAATAAAATGGTAGACATAAAATATTACTAAATTAATTGAAAGATGAATTACAAACATTTTATGATAAAATTAAAGATTTACATCAAAAATATTTCTGTTAGTCTATGTCTTTTTATTGGGGAATTGAGTCCCCAATTGATGTTAAGAGATATTAAGGAATAGTGATTGTTACTTTCTGTTATTTTTTATGTTATTTTTATGTTTGTGTTGTTACTTTCGTTTGGGTTTCTTGGAAGATTACTTTCTTGCTTTTTCTAGGGTGTGGTTTTCCTCCTTGAGTTGGCGATTTCCATCTATTATCCTTTGTAGGGCTGGATTTGTTGAAAAATATTGTGTAAATTTGGTTTTATCGTGGAATATCTTTCTCCATCTATTGTGATTGAGAGTTTTGCGGGGTAGAGAAGTCTGGGCTGGCATTTGTGTACTCTTAGGGTTTGTTTGACATCTGCCCAGCATCTTCTAGTATTCATTCTCTCAGGTGAGAACTCTGGTGTACTTCTGATAGGCCTGCCTTTATAAGTTACTTGACTTTTTTCCCTTAGTGCTTTTAATTTTCTTTCTTTGTTTAGTACATTTGGGGTTTTGATTTTTATGTTCCAGGAGGACTTTCTGTTCTGGTCCAGTCTCTTTGGAGTTCTGTAGGCTCCTTGTATAATCATGGGCATCTCTTTCTTTAGGTTAGGGAAATTTTTTTCTGTAATTTTTTGTTGAAGATATTTGCTGGCCCTTTAAGCTGGAAATCTTCACTCTCTTCTATACCTGTAATCCTCAGGTTTGGTCTTCTCATTGTGTCCTGGATTTCCTGGATGTTTTGGGTTAGGAGCTTTATGCATTTTGCATTTTCTTTTGAATGTTGAATCAATGTTTTCTATGGCATCTTCAGCACCTGAGATTCTCTCTTATATCTCTTGTATTCTGTTGTGGATGCTTGCATCTATGATTCCTGATTTCTTTCCAAGTTTTTCCTATCTCCAGAGTTGTCTCTCTTTGTGATTTCTTCATTTTTTTCTACTTACATTTTTAGATCCTGGATGCTTTTGTTCAGTTCCTTCACTTGTTTGTTTGTGTTTTCCTGTAATTCTTTAAGGAATTTTTGGGTTTCCTCTTTAAGGGCTTCTATGTGTTCACCCATGTTCTCCTATATTTCTTTAAAGGAGTTATTCATATTCTTCTTGAAGTCTTCTATCAGCACCATGAGATGTGATTTTAAATCCTACTCTTGCTTTTCCTGTGTATGGGGTATACAGACTTGGTGTGGTAGGAGAACTGGTTTCTGATGTTGCCAAGTAGTCTTGGTTTCTGTTGGTAGGGTTCTTGTGCTTGCCTTTCACCATCAGTTTATTTCTAGTGTTAGTTGGTCTTGCTGTCTCAGGCTGGACCTTGTCCTTGCTGTGGGCCTCCTTGCTCCCTGGTGGCTAGAAGACTCCTGTCCTTGCAGCTCCACTGCACTCCTAGCTGTTTCCCTCCAGAGAGAAGTTGGATATCTCACCTCTACGCACAGAAGTGAATTTATTTCAAGACTGTTTTGAACATTTTGTAGTCTGCAAAGTGTTCCTAAAATTTACCTACCCTTCACCTGGAAATATTTCTGAAAATTGTTCAACTCACTTCCAATGGCTGAAATTATCTGTTCCGATACACCAAACTAGAAATGAAGCACTACATACATCTTGTTTAAATGACTCAGATTTAGTAAGATTATACTCCTTAACATCATCACGTTTGCTAAAGAGAGGGAACTGACCAGGCTAACTGCAAACTTGAAATGTTCTTAGTTACCAATACATTGACAAAAAATGTTATCAACAGTGGTCCAAAGGAATGATGGCATCAAATCCTTGTCAATTTGAAATTTTTATTTGTGATTGTTTTGATTTTTTTTTAAAATGCTACTTCTAAAAATCAAATACTTAGAAAGCTCTGTAGTATTTTTCTTTGTTCATCCCAGAGCTTCGGAACATAGCAAGTAATGTAGAGAGAGTGTAAAGGGAACATATAGTAAAGATGACATTTGTTGTTGATAAAGCTGAATGATGAATAATTTATTTCTGCAATCATTGCTGTAATAGGGGAGAAGTGCAAATTTTCCTTATAATGCAGAAGTATTGCATATGGGGATCCATGTTCCACAAAAGGAGGACTGTTGTTCACAATAGGAAACAGTAGGAAATATAGTTATTCTCCATCAATCACTGTTTCTGGAAGTAACATCTTGGCAGTGACAGTGTTCTGCAGGCTCAAGCATGTAAAGCCAGATCTCCCTTCTGTCAACATGAGTTTGCCATGCAGTTCTTGTAATGTTGAGTAGATAGACGTCTCATACATGCAACCAGCATCCCTTACTCTCTACAAATAGAGAAAAAGGAGTTTTGATCACAAGAACAAGAAAGAAATTTTAGAGTCAGTTATAGGGACAAGGATTTTTACCCTTATAGTATCAAGTAAGATTCAGGAGTCTATGCAAAATTGACTAAGTAAATTAGGCAGCCATATTAATATTATGAAATTTGGGAAATGAGATATTTCTGCATTTGCTTTTTTTTTAGCACATTATGGAAACATAAAATCAACATGAGGCAAACCTACTTTTGGAAAGTCAGGATCTTTGTTTCTTGAGAGACTACCTAGATTAAAAAAATGTTAACCTTTTTATTGAAATCTAATTTAAAGACCAAGATAAATGTAGATTTTAACAAAGATAAATCTATTAAGTCTTCTGCAGTTTATTGTTTTTAATAAGAAAACAGCAAAGATAATTAGAGTTATTTTTCAATAAGTGTCTCTTTAATTATATCTGAGATCTTAAATCATCTGGAATATTGGTTCCTATGGCCTCTCTCTCTCTCTCTCTCTCTCTCTCTCTGTCTCTCTCTCTCTGTCTCTCTCTCTCTGTCTCTCTCTCTCAACACACACACACACACACACACACACACACACACACACACATCAGACTCAAGTAGTTTTTGTCACTCCTTGCTTGGTATAGTGCAGATCCTTATATTCAACTGATAAGAATCTGTAAATTATAAGACTTAAAATGAAATAATGATTCACCATATAATTGGGAAATTTAAAAAACAAGAAATTTCAGTGTAATGAGAATTAACTAGAGAAGGGTTTATAAAATTAAGTTTTTTTTCTTTCTTTTCCTTCCTTTCTTCCCTTCTTTCTCTTTTTTCTTTCTTTCTTTCTTTCTTCTTTCTTTCTTTCTTTCTTTCTCTTTTCCTTCCTTCCTTCCTTCTTTCCTTCCTTCCTTCCTTCCTTCCTTCCTTCCTTCCTTCCTTCCTTCCTTCCCATCTCTCTTTCTCTCTCTCTTTCTTTCTGGAAGAAAGTTATACTCAGCAGCCTGAATAGGATTTTTTTGACTCTACAACTGATCCATTTTGGAACTCAGTGGTAACCAATTAGTGAGTGAGCAAATGTCAACATATATTTAAACCCTTTAAAAAATGAGCAATATGTTAGGCTGCTAGAACCATTTTAAAGACCTTAATTGATAGACTGTCTCACAAGTAGATCTGAGGATATCAATGCCAGGTTGCTATGAAACTAGTCTAGGCTAACAAAGAAAATGTTTTAAAAGCCTTCTGAAAACCCTTCCTGTGACAGAAAATACTTGATCCTTCTTCAGTCATAGATGGATGAGTCAAACTGTTACCCTATGGAGTTGTGGAAAGGAAGCCAGTAGAAAATTCATGAACTAAACTCTATAAATTTAACAATCTATTTGACTTTCTGCCAAGATTTGGATCTTTCTAGGATGAGTTTTAATAAAATGTTGGGCTATCGAAAGTGGCAATATATTATACATTATCTATTATGTTAACTTTCTTTTTAATATTAGCTTTAAAAATGAATACATATTCACATTTTTTCAAGTACATGCATTTCAATAGACATAGTTCCTATTTATTTACTTATTTTTTCTTTTGAATTCTCTCTGATCTTTATAGCAATGCATGGTATATTGAAATACATATAAAACTTCATTGGTATCTATTATATATTAAGAAAATCAACATTTTATTCCAGCTAACATAACAGAAGAGTGTTATCACCAAAGGTTGGACTGAACTTAACATATTCGAGTCTTTTTTAAATGCTCTAACTATATCTTCAATAAGTCTATTTTTGAGTTTTCCATAGTTAATTACACAAGAGGAAAAACTATAAATTGTATAAGCCATTATAATTTAAAATTAAATTTGCATTTACAACCGTGGGAGAAAGGTTCCAAGACATATTTATAGGTTAGAGCTTTGTATAATCTCTGCCTCTTAAAATTCATTTTTACATTACGCATTGAAGGAATATATTAAATGTTCTCCTATGACAACATTACTCAAGAAAATATGTAGGAAGTTATTATAAAAGTATACCATGATTCATCATTTAAGTCAAATCAAAACACTTAGTGGTTTTAGATATCTATTTGGAGTTAAATATTAGTAACAATTTCTCAAAATTTACTTGCTACCATTCTCAAAAGAGTGGAGGTATACGTGGCCATGAAAAGAGACTACTAGGTCAGAAATTGCATGGAAATAGCAAGTAAAAATGTAAGAAGATAGGACAGGGTACAATGAGATTTGTTTTTCTGTTCCTCTGTTTCACACGACATCCCTGAATTCTAAGAAAGCTGGATTCTTTGCAGAATAATCTTGTCTCTATTTCATACTCATTTTTGTGCTTATCATCATTCCAAATCTACATTTCAATTTGGATAAGGGTCAAAACCAAATGTGATAGCATGATGTGAACCAGTGAGTCTTCAATGAGGAACATAATCTGGTCAACTCAGTTACTATAGCAAATTTTTTTAATTATAGATTCAACATTTGAGTTTTTTTAATCATTTAACACTATCAAATAACTTTAGTCATAAATTTAGGTGCTAAGAAAGTTTTAGGTAAGATACTAAAGGTTTGATTTGTAATTTTTTTGTGAATGAATAGTGTTATACATAAAATTAAAACCATCCAAAATATGTGTGTATGAAATACAAAATCACAAATGGTGAACTATTTTGGATTTTAAGGATGTAACTTAGTGCTAAGGTAGATGACAAGATGTGTGAGGTGCAGAGTTTAGAATCTATTTGATGCTTCTCTTTAATATATATTCCATAGTTTAGGCCCTGCCATGCATTGGAGATGCTGCTATGCAATATGGACTCAAATAGCTGTTTCCTCTACAAATTATGCATTTTCTTTTACAATTATTTCACTTTTTACACATATTTGTTATGTCAGTAACATAATTATCCCTTAGGAGTTAGGATGAGATTTGAAGAGAATAAAAGTCACAGTTTGTTGGTATCCATGAGAGCCTGCTATTTTCTGAAGAGAAACTGAGGAGTAGATATGGGAGTCGGGGTAGGCGTGCCAGGACTGGGAGGAGAGGACAGAGGGTAAACTGCTCTCAGAATATAAAAAGAAAGAAAGAAAAATATATTTATATTAAAAGTCAATGTTTTTTATTAAATGACTGGTATACTGCAATGCTCACAAATACAGACACATAAACACATTTATTAATATAATTATATCATAATTAACATTTAAAACTTGAAGAAACATATTTTATAATTTAGTTTATGGGGAATAATTTAGGAAGGCCAGTGATGACTTCATAAAAAATATTCATTTCTAATTAAAATTTGTTCCTTGGTAAGGATTTTGCATGTTGTAGTGGAGAGGGGTCCCTTAAAAATCTGAAAAAGCAAAGGTAAAAATAGCATTTCAGTACTTAAGAATCTATACCACTACTGAGAATATACTCAAAGGATTCTCCAACATATAACAACACTGTGTTCATAGCAACATTATTTATAATAGCCAGAAGCTGGAAAGAACCCAGATGTAATTCAACAGTGGAATGGATACAGAAAATGTGGTATATTTACACAATAGAGTACTACTCAGCTATTGAAAACAATGAATTCATAAAATTCTTAGGAAAATGGATGTAACTAGAAAAAATCATCCTGAGTGAAGTAACCCAGTCACACAATAAAACATATGGTATGCACTTACTGATAAGTGGATCTTAGCCCCAAATCACAGAATATCCAAGATACAATTCAAAGACCACATGAAGCTCAAGGAGGAAGACCAAAGTGTGAGTGATTCAGTCCTTCTTAGAAGGGGGAACAAAATGTTCAAAGGAGAAAATATGGAGACAAAGTGCAGAACAGACACTGAAGGAAAGGCCATCTAGAGACTGCCCCACCTGGGGATCCATTCCATATACCAACACTAAATCCAGATACTATTGGGGATGCCAAGAAGTGCTTGCTGACAGGAACATGATACAGCTGTCTCCTGAAGGACTCTGTCAGATCCTGAAAAACACAGAGGCAATGCTCTTAGCCAACCATTAGACTGAGCATGAAGTCCCTAATGGAGGTGTTAGAGAAAGGATTGAAGTAGCTGAAGGGGTTTGCAACTCCATAGAAAGAACAAAAATCAACCAACCAGATAACTTAGAGCTCCCAGTGACTAAACCACTAACCATATGGAGGGACCCATGTCTTCAGCTGCATATGTAGCAGAGGATGGCTTTGTCTGACATCTTTGGAAGAAAATGCCATTGGTCCTGTAAAGGTTGGATCCCCCAGGGTAGAGGAATACCAAGGTAAGGAGGCAGGAGTGGGTGGGTGGTAGAACACCCTCATAGAAGTAGAAAGAGGGATGATAGGTTAGGGGGTTTGAGAAAAGGAAACCAAAAAAGGGGATAACATTTGAAATTTAAATAAAAATCCAATTGAATAAAAAACAGGGAGAAGCTGTGCTTCTCAGAGGTGATGACATGTGCCTTTCATTCTAGCACATGGGAGATTCAGATAGACTCTGCGAGGTGGAGGCCAGCATGGTCCACAGAAGGAGTTGTAAGACAAGCATGAGTACACTGAGAAACTCTGTCTTAAACTAACAAGTGAAAGTATTAGTGATAAAATGCAATTTCATAGCAGCATCTATAGCACTCTACTAATTATAGGAAAAACTTTGAGTTAATGTTAAACAAGCCGACACTGAGGTCAACAGAACACAACCTTGACTCTGTGAACTACTTGGAAACAGGTTTTTCATTGTCATCTATCATAACAGAAAAAGTGGTAAAAGCATGGTTAAGACACTACCACTAGGGTGGTCGTGGCGCACGCCTTTAATCCCAGCACTTGGGAGGAAGAGGCAGGCAGATATCTGAGTTCGAGGCCAGCCTGGTCTACAGAGTGAGTTCCAGGACAGCCAGGACTATACAGAGAAACCCTGTTTTGAAACAAAACAAAACAAAACAAAACAAAACAAAACAAAACAAAACAAAACAACAAAACAAAAAAACAAAAAAACAAAAAACAAAAACAAACAAGCAAACAAAAAAGACACTACCACTAGTTGTCTACACACACACAACTACATAGCATACACTGGAATGAACGGATCATGTTTATATATTTGCTCATCAACCTATATTCATAAGAGCTAAAGCGATCAGGTAAGAAGACATAATAGGTCTGCACCCCATTTTTAATAGTAATATTTGGCTCTCTGGAGTCTGTCTTCTTGAGTTTTTTGTATATATTGGATATTAGCCCTCTGTTAGATGTAGGGTTGGTAAAGATCTTTCTTCAAATTTTTGCTTGCCATTTTGTCCTATTAACAGTGTCCTTTGCCATACAGAAACTTTGTAATTTTATGAGGTCACATTTGTCGATTCTTGATCTTAGGGCATAAGCTATTGGTGTTCTATTTGGGAAATCTTCCCCTGTGCCCATGCGCTCAAGAGTCTTTCTCAGTCACCTGAGGAATATTGAATAGCTGAGAAGCAACTAAAGAAATGTTCAACATCCTTAGTCATCAGGAAAATGCAAGTCAAAACAACCCTGAGATTTCACCTCACACCAGTCAGAATGGCTAAGAACAAAACCTCAGGAAACAGCAGGTTCTGGCTAGGATGTGGAGAAAAAGGAACACTCCTCCACTGCTGGTAGGATTGCAAGCTGGTACCACCACTCTGGAGATAGGTCTGGCAGTTCCTCAGAAAACTGGGCATGATACTACCAGAGGACCCTATTATACCACTCCTGGGCATATACCCAGAGGATTCCACATCATGTAATACGGATACATGCTCCACTATGTTCATAGCAGCCTTATTTATAATAGCCAGAAGCTGGAAAGAACCCATATGTCCCTCAATGGAGGAATGGATACAGAAAATGTGGTATATTTACACAATGGAATACTGCTCAGCAATTAAAACAATGAATTCATGAAATTCTTAGGCAAAGGGGTGGAACTGAAAAATATCATCCTAAGAACACACATGGTATGCAGTCACTGGTAAGTGGATATAAGATCAGAAGCCTGGAATACCCAAAGACACGATTCACATATCAAATGATGTCCAAGAAGAAGGAAGGAGAGGTTCCCTGGTCCAGGAAAGGCTCGATGCATCAGTGTAGGGGAATACCAGGACACGTAAGCTGGAGGGGGTTGATTGGGGAACAGGGGGAGGGAAGAGGACATATAAACTTTCGGGGAAGGGGAACCAGGAAAGGGGAAATCATTTGAAATGTAAATAAAGAATATATCTAATAAAAATAAAAAAAACATAATAAGCTACAGTAACCATATAGATCCACCCTTGGCAATTAATTATAAACATTAAACACAAATCAATGTTCAATGCAGAAAAATAGCTGGCAAACTGGGCACATGAAAGGACAAGCACTGCTATTGGATCTAATATTAAAATCATAACCAGAGAGTAATGTACTACTAATGACTGGAGTATTCAAACTGTAGTGCTGATGGCTGTGTGTATTCACCTGCAGAAATGTGTGCATGAACATATGCAAGACTTATTCTTATAGGCTGTAAGATAGTAACCAAAAGGATTAATTCACAGTGGTTAAGCTGGGAAGTTTTATGTGGGAAATGGGGAAGAGTATGAGGAGAGTGATTTGTTTTCTTGTTTGAATTGTTCCCTGGGGAACTCAAACCATTTGTCTATATGAAAGATCTCTGACAATCCATAAAAGCAAAAGACTATTAATATTCTCCACAAAGTTATGCTGAGGTTGGGGGTGTAGAAATATAGATGCTAAATAAGATGTTTCGATCTATTGTATGGGAACAAGAACACCAGAAAGCAAACAAACAAAAATGAATGTAAACGTAATGTAAGTTAATTTAAAAATAAAAATAAAATTGATGGGGTAGAGCCAGCTCAAGTGTTAAAAGCACCTACCGCTGTTGTAGAGAACATGGGTTTGGTTTCCAGCACACCTATGGCTAACAGGGTGGTAATGAGCTTCACAAAGGCTGTGACTTGCTTCAGAAGATCTGACCACTGTACATTCAAGAAAATATTCATATTTTATCTTTTTTTCATTCCTTGTTTATAATAACATTATAACATTTAGGCAACATTTCCAAATAATACTGAGGACTTTCAAGTAAATTCACACAAGCATTTGATGCATTAGTATCACAGAAACATGTGAAAAAGCAGTAAATCAACTGGAGGAAACTGGTACTGAGAGTTTCCATGACAGCATTATGGACTTATGGTTGATTAGAAAAGAGTAAAGAATGGTGTGTTCCCTGACCCCACTCTGTATGTCTAATGTACTTCCATAATACTTCAGCTGTATAAGTATTTGCTGATAAAATTTGCAATAGGTTTTTAAAGCAACTCATATTTGTGTCCCACATTTAGTCTGTTGGAAGTCGAACTAAAGCCTTCCTTAGAGCTACATGTATGCAATAATTTCACTTTAACATCTTTTCTCCTTATGCTTGGGTATTATTTTCCCTTTGAATTGCAACACTTTGCAGACATTATCCAATTAAACCTCAAACTTTGCTTTGAGGTAGACAGGAATAATGGTTAATCATATGCCCTCCTAAATTTATATCTCCACTGAGAGCTATAGAAGGGCTTAGAAAAACTGATAGCTTATAATTATCTTTCTTGAGTTTTAGGGGGCACATCTCATGCAGTGGGGTGGCCTCCATTAAATCCGTATAATAGCAATAGAATGGAAAATGCTTAGAAATGGCATAACAATTTAAAAATATGAGCTTCAGTGCATACTGTGAGAACTAATTGGTAGAGAGGACTTCAGCATTATTGCTTGATATTAGAGTAGATTTAGGCCATTTGCATGATATTTTCTGTTTAATTTTAATGCAAATATAGAAACATGCACACAACCCACACTGAATCCGTTCCAAATTATTGGAAATGTGGGACCTAAGAAAATTTAAATTATAATATATTTGTAATTTAATTATTACATTAAATTAATTTGAAAGGACACTTCACATTTATAAGTTGCACTTTCATATGTATCTTTGGGATGCATAGTCTGCTATTAGTAGTATATATTTTAACAATAACTTAATTCTTTTCATTGATAGTTTTATTCAATGTTTCTTTCTTTGTTCCTTCCTCCTTCTCTTCCTCCCTCCCTTCCTCCTTCTCTTTCTTTTATTTTCTTTTTTATTCTCTCATATATTCCTGCAGTTTTCCCTTCATCAGCTCCTCCCAGTCCCTGCAAATCTCTCTCCAACATCCTTTTCCCTCCAGATCCACTGCATTTCCTTTTCCCTTTAGAAAAATGTGACCCTTCAGTGACATCAAGTAAACATGACATAACAAATTTCAATAAGTAAAGGCACAACCCTTCATAGTGATCCTGAACAAGGCAACCCATAAAGAGAAAAATGGTCTCAAAAGGAGGCCAAAGTGTGGGATACAGTCTGCTCTTGTTATCAGAAGTCACACAAAAATCCAAGTGACACAACCTTAACAGGGCAAATGCACAGGCTCCTTCACTCAGTCTCTGTGAACCTCATTGAGGCCAACTCAATTGATTCTGTGGGCTGTGTTCTTGGGGTGTTCTTAGCCACTCTGGGTCCTACTAACCTTCCACCTCCTCTTCCTTGGGTTTCTTCAAACCCTGCCTAATGTTCAGCTGTTGGTCTCTGCACTTGTATCTGTTCCCATCAGTTGCATGATGGAACCTCTCTGAAGACAAGTGGGCTAGGCTCTAGCCTATGAATTTAGACAAATATCAGGAATCATTTAATTTTTTTTTGTTTTGCTGTTTGTTTGTTTGTTTGTTTGTTTGTTTGTCTTTTGGTTTAGTTTGGCTTTAGTTAGTCATGTTTAGTTCTAATCCTAGGTTTCTGGGCTATCCAGACTCTGCTTTCTGGCCATGTAGGAATGTCAGGCATGAGCTTTCTCTCAAAGCTCAAGCCTCAAGTTGGAGCAGTCATTGGTGGGTTACACCCACAATTTCCGAGCTCTCCTTGCCCTACATATTGCAGACTGGACAAATTGTAGGTTAGAAGCTTGTGGCTAGTTTGACATCCCCCCTCTAACACTGGAAGGCTTGCTTGGTTATGGAAGATAACCAATTTGGCCTCCATATGCCATATTACTAGGCATCTTCACTAAGGTTATCCTTGTATATTCCAGGGAGTTTCCATTGCACTAAGTTTTCACATTACCTTCAAATCCCCTATACTCAATTACAAGTATCTCTCTTGGTACTCTCTCCCTCTATACCTCATGTTTCCAACCTCTATGCTCCCAGGCCACCCAAATAATTGATCCTAAATCTGCTTTCCAGGAAGATCCATTTATCCTTCCCTGAGTTCTCCTTGTTAGTTAACCACCTCTGTGTTTGGATTGTAGCATTCTTATCTTTTTCTTAATAATGTCCACATATAGGGAGTACATACCCTGTTCATCTTTCTGTTTCTCAACTACTTCATTCAGGAGGCAAAATTTTCATTATTTTGTTTTGTAAATGTACAAAATTTTCTTTATCTGTTTTTTGATTGAGGTGCATCTAGCTTGTTTCCAGTTTCTGGCTATTATGGATAATGTTGCTGTGAACATAGTTGAGTAAGTGTCTTTGGGGCAGGACAAATTTCACTTTGGGTATGTGTGATGGTTTGTATATCATTGGCCCAGGAAGTGACCTCATTAGGAGGTGTGGCCTTGTTGGAGTAGGTGTGTCAATGTGGGTGTGGGCTTAAATCCCTCACCCTGGCTGCCTGGAAGTCAGTCTTCTACTAGCAGCCTTCAGATGAAGAGATAGAACTCTCAGCTCCTCCTGTACCATGCCTGCCTGGATGCTGCCATGTTTCTGCCTTGATGACAATGGACTGAACCTCTGAGACTGTAAGCCAACCCCAATTAAATGTTGTCTTTTATAAAATTTGCATTGGTCATGGTGTCTGTTCACAGCAGTAAAACCCTAACTAAGACAGTATGCCCAGGAGGATTGTAGCTGGATCTTGAGGAAGATGGATTCCACATTTGCTGACAAACTTCCATATTGATTTCCAAAATGGATATATAAGTTTAAACTCCTACCAACAATGGAGAAACGTTCTACATGTTCCACTTCCTCACCAGCATGAGTTTTTGATCTTAGCCACTCTGACAGGTGTAAGATGGAATCTTAAAGGAATTTTAATTTGCAATTCCCTGATGGCTGGGGATGTTGAACATTTCCTTAGTGGTTCTTAGCCATTTAAGATTGTTCTGTTGAGAATTCCTGTTTAGATTTATACCCTATGTTTTAGTTGGATTATTTGGCTTGCTGAAATTTGATTTCTTGAGTTCATTACAGTTTTTGGATATCAGCTACTTGTCAGATACAGGTTTGGTGAAGGTCTTTTACCATTATGTGCACTGCTGTTTTGTCCCTCTTTTCTTTCCTTTATAAAGGTTTAGTAGTTTTGAGCAATCTCATTCAATAATTGTAAATGACTACATCTTAGTACCTGCACAACTGTTGTTCTCTTCAGAAAGTTGTTTCCTGTTTCAATGTACTCAAGCCTATTTCCAATTTACTTTTCTATCAGATTTAGTGTTTCTTAGTTTATGTTGAGGACTTTGATACACTTAGATTTTAGTTTTGTGCAGGATGATAAATATGGATATATTTGTATTCTTCTACATGAAGACATTCCATCAGATCAACACCATTTGTTGAAGATGCTTTCTTTTTTCCACTATATATTTTTGGCTTCTTTATAAAACCAGAAACCTGTAAGTGTGTGGATATATGTCTGGTTCTTGGATTTGATTCCACTACCTTGTCTGTTTTATGGTAATACCATGATATTGTTTTGCTTTGTTTTGTTTTAACTATAGTATTACAACATCTTTATTTTTGTTGTTTATGTCCAGGATTGTTTTATTTATCCTGAGATTTTTGCTTTTCCTTATGAAGTTGAGTATTGTTCTTTCAAAGTGTTGCAATTTAATGAGAGCTATGTTGAATCTATAGCTTGCTTCAGAAAGCTAGTAATTTTTACTACATTAAAAGTACTGATGCATAAGCATGGGAGATCGTTTCATCTTGTGGTATCTTCTTCAATTTAACTTCAAAGCCTTGTTATGCAGTTACTTCAGTGGTTTGTTTAGAGGTATTCTAAGATATTTTAAATAGTACTTGTGGCTATTGAGAAAGATATATTTTCATGTATTTCTTTCTCAGCCCATTTATTAGAAGGTTACTGATTTTTTCAGTTAATCTTGTATCCAGCCAATTTGCTGAAGGTGTTTATCAGTGGTAAATATTTCCTAGTATAATTTTTTGTGATGGATTATGTATAAAATCATGCCATTTTCCAATAAAATCACTTTGACTTCTTCCTTTCCAAACTTTACTCCCCTGATCTCCTTCAGTTGTCTTATTGCTCCAGCTAAAACTTCAAGTAATATATCGAATAGCTATGGAGAGAGAGAGTGGACAGCCTTATCTAGTTCCTGATTTCAGTGAAATTGCTTTTAGTTTCTCTTCATTTAATTTTATGTTATCTATAGCCTTGCTGTAAATTGCTTTAATTATATTGAAGTATATTTCTTGGATTCCCAATCTCTCTATGACTTTTATCATGAAAGGATTTTTGATTATGTCAAAGGTTTTCTCATCATATGAAGAGGTGATCATGTCTTTTTTCATCCAGTTTGTATATATTGTGGATTACACTGATGGATTTTCATATGTTGAGCCATTCCTGTGTCTATAGGATGAAACCTACTTGGTCAAGTTGGATTGTGTTTTTTATGAGGTTTTGGATTTCGTTTGCAAATATGTTATTGAGTAGTTTTACACCAACGTTCATGTGGGAAATTCTTTAATTATTTTTCTTTCATGAATCTTTAAGTGGTTAGGTTACCAGGGTGACAGTGGCCTCATAAAATAAATTTGGCAATGTTTCTTCTGTTTCTATTTTGTGGAAAATTTTGAGGAGTATTGGGACTAGCTGAAAGTTAGGTAGAATTCTGTGCTACAACCATCTGGCCCAGGGCTATTTTGATTGGGAAACTTTTATGAATGCTTCTATTTCCTTAGAGGTTATAGGTGTATTTAAATTATCTGATGCTGATTTAACTTGTGTTATTTATATCTATGGGGATAACTGGATTTCTTTTATATTTTCTAATTTTGTGGTTTTTAAAATATGAACTAGTTCCTCTTTAGATTTTGTTTATGTCTGTTGTTATAACCCCATTTTTTTCTGATTTTGTTAATTCGGATATTTCCTATGTGTCTTTTAGTTAGTTTGAAAATGTGTTTCTCCTGCTGATTTTATCAAACAGACAACTCTTTGAGTCTTTGAGTCTTTGTTCATATTTTGTTTCTATTTTATCAATTTCAAACCTTAGTTTGATTATCCTACTGTCTACTTCTACAAATGGAAATAGGCAATAAAGAAATCATGAATAGAGAGCACTCTGGAGATGGGAAACCTATAAAACAGAACATGAACTGCAGATACAAACATCACCACCTGAATACAAGAGCCAGAAGAAAGAATCACAATACTTACTTCCATTGTTGCATAGCTTTATGTTGTACTGTTAGGTTGCAAGTATGAGATCTCTCCATTTTTTTTGACCCAAAAGTCTAAACAATTCTTAGCAATAAAAGACCTTCTGGAGGAATCACTATGCCTCACCTCAGGTTGTGCTATGGAGCAATAGTGATTAGACCCACATGGTCTTGGTACAGAAAAAGACTGGTCATTCAATAGATTAGAATAAACGTCCCAGAAAGAAACCCACACTCCTATGGACAACTGATCTTTGACAAAGAAGCCAAAACTATACAGAGGAAAATTGAAAGCATTTTAACAAATGGTGCTTGTCTAACTGGTGGTCTGCATGTAGAAGAATGCAAATTGATCTATACCTTGCACAAAGCTCAAATTCCAGTGGATCAAAGACCATAAAACAAAATATACTGAATCTAATGGAAAAGAATGTCAGAAATATTTTCAAATGCATTGGCACAGGCAAAATATTCCTGAACAGAACACCAATAGCATAGGCTTTAAGATCAAGAATTGATAAGTGGGACCCAGTAAAACTGAATAGCTTCAGTAAGGCAAAATGCCAGCCTACATATTTGGAAACAATCTTTACTATCCCTATATCCAGTATGTGTCTAATGTCAAAAATATATAAAGAACTCAAGAAGTCAGACGCAGCAAAACCAAATAATCCAGTTAAAAATGGGTTTACAGAACTGAATAGCAAATTCACAACAAAGTAATCTTGAATGGTCAAGAGGCATGTAAGAAATGTTCAACATCTTCCTCTGTACACAGGTCCTGCCAGGAGAGAGCTGGTCTCTGAGGAGTGCTCTCATTCCTGGGCTCAGAGGTAAGATCTTCACTTTCTTTCTAATAACTGTCCAAAGCAGGACAGGCCAGGAGCACGCAGGGCACAGGAACAGTGGAGAAACTGGGATCCTTCTAGCTGCCCTCTGCACCAAGGAGCTAAGACTATTCCACAGCCTTCCATACATAGGTACCACCAGGAGAGAGCTGGTCTCACAGGAGTGCTGGCACAGGTTTAGAGGCCCACAGGACAAATTCTAGCCAGAGACAGCAAGACCAACTAACACCAGAAATAATCAGATAGGGAAAGGAAAACACAAGAACTTTACCAACCGAAACCAAAGCTAACTGGCATCATCAGAACCCAGTTCTTCCACCACAGCAACACCTGGATACCCAAACACACCAGAAGCAATATTTGAATTGAAAATAGCTTTTCATGGTGATGATGATAGAGGACTTTAAGAAGGACATAAATACAATACAGGAGAACACATGTATACATGTACACACAATACAATACATAAAAGCAATACAAGAGAACACATGTAAACAGCTTGAAACGTTTAAAGAGGAAACTCAAAAATCCCTTAAATTCTTTAAAGAATTACAGGAATACACAACCAATCAGGTGATGGAATTGAACAAAACCATCAAGGATATAATAAGGGAAGTAGAACCAATAATGAAATCACTGAGGGAGATAACTCTGGAGATAGAAAAAGTTGGGAAGAGATCAGGAGTTATATATTCAAGCATCACCAACAGAATACAAGAAATAAAAGAGAGAATCTCAGTTGCAGTAGATAACATAAAAAAATGAGATAACAGTCAAAGAAAATGCAAAATGTAAAAAGCTCCTAACCCAAACCATCCAGAAAATCCAAGAGACAATGAGAACACAAAACATAAAGATAATAGGTATAGAAGAGAGTGAAGATTCCCAACTTAAAGGGCTAGTAAATAGCATCATCAAAATCATAGAAGAAAACTTCTCTAACCTAAAGAAAGAGATGACCCTGCTCATACAAGAAGTTTGCAGAACTCCAAATTGATAGGAACAGAAAAGAATTTCCTTCAGTCACATAATAATCAAAACATCAAATGCACAAAACAAAGAATATGAAAAGCAGTAAGGGAAAAAGGTCAAGAAACATATAAAGGCAGCCCGATTAAAATTATAGAATTCTCACTAGAGACTACAAAAGCCAGAAGATTCTAGCCAGATGTCATACAGACCCCAAGAGAACAAAAGTGCTATCCCAGGCTAAAAAAACCTCTGTATTATTATAGATGGAAAAACCAAGATATCCCATGACAAAAACAGATTTACACAATATTTTTCAACTAATCCAGTGCTTCAAAGGATAATAAATCAAAAACTCCAACACAAGGATGGAAATTGCACCATTGGAAAAACAGGAAAATAATCTTCTTTTAACAAACCAAAAAGAAGATAAACACATAAACATAATCCTGCTTCAACAAAAATAAGAGGAAGCAGCAATCACTTTTGCTTCATATCTCTTAATATCAGTGTACTCAATTCTCCAATAAAAAGACATAGAATAATGTACTAGATACTTAAACAGGACACAACATTTTGCTGCATACAAAAAACCTGCCTCAGTGACAAAGACAGTCAATACCTCAGAGTAAAAGGCTGGAAAACAATTTTCAAAGCAAACGGTCCCAAGAAACAAGCTGGAGTAGTCACTCTAATATTGAATAAAATTGACTTTCAAACTAATGTTATCAAAAAAGATAAGGAAGACCACTTCATACTCATTAAAGGAAAAAATCTACCAAGAAGAACTCTCAACTCTGAATATCTATGCTCCAAATGCAAGGGCACCCACATTCATAAAAGAAACTTTACTAAAGCTAAAAGCACACATTTCACCTTACACAATAATAGTGGGAGATTTCAACACTTCACTCTCATCAATGGACAGATCATGGAAACAGAAACTAAACAGAGACACCATGGAACTAACACAGAGTTTATGAACCAAGTGGATTTAACAGTTATCTAAAGAACATTTGATCCTAAAAACAAAAGAGTCAACCTTCTTCTCAGCATCTCACAGTACCTTCTCCAAAACTGACCATATAATTGGTCACAATTAGACAACAAAAGGATGTCAAAGAAATACAAATTGGGGTTTACAGCCCCATAGGAGGAACAACAATATGAATCAAGCAGTACCCTAGAGCTGCCAGGGACTAAAGCACCAACCAAAGAGTACACATCGAGGGACCCGTGGCTCTAACTGCATATGTAGCAGAGGATGACCTTGTTGGACATCAGTGAGAGGAGATGCCCTTGGTCCTGTGAAGGTTTGATACTCCTGTGTAGGGGAATGCCAGGACAGGGATGTGGGAGTTGGTAGGTTAGTGAGCAGGGGGCAAGGGGGAATGGGATTCAAGGTTTTCAGATGGGAAATATGGAAAGAGGAAAACATTTGAAACGTAAATAAAGAAAATATCCAATAAAAAAGAAATATTCAACATCTTTAGTCATCAGGGAAATGCAAATCAAAGTGACTCTGAGATAGCACCTTACACCATTCAGTAGGGCTAAGATCAAAAATTTATGTGACAGCAAATGCTCGCAAGGATGAGGAGAAAAAGGAACACTCCTCCATTGCTGGTGGAATTGCAAATTGGTATAACCACTATGAAAATCAATCTGGTGGTTCTTCAGAAAACTGGAAATTGTTACACCTGAGATCTAGCCATGCTACTCCTGGCATATGCCCAAAAGATGCTCCACCATACCCCAAGGACACATGCTCTACTATGTTCATAACAGCCTTTTCAACAAATGGTGCTGGCTCAACTTGAGCTTAACATACAAAAGAATGAGAATTGATACACTCTTATCTCCTTGTACTAAGCTCAACTCCAAGTGGGTCAAGGACCTCCACATAAAAACCACACACACTAAAATTAATAGAAAAGAAGCTGGGGAAGACTCTTGAGGACATTGGCTCAGGGGGAAGGTTCCTGAACAGAACACCAATAGCTTATGCTCTAAGACCAAGAATAGACAAATGGGACCTCATAAAATTACAAAGTTTCTGTAAGGCAAAAGACCCTGTCAAAAGGACAAATCGGCAACCAAGAAATTGGGAAAAGATCTTCACTAATCCTACATCTGATAGAGGGCTAATATCCAATGTATACAAAGAACTCAAGAAGTTAGGCCCCAGAAAACCAAATAACCCTATCAAAAATGGGGTACAGAGCTAAACATAATAATCAAAAGCTGGAAGAAACCCATATGTTTCTTAACCAAAGAATGGATACAGAGAATCTGGTTCATTAATACAATTGAATACTATCCAGCTATTAAAATTGAGGACATCATGAGTTTCACAGAGAAATGTATGGAACAGAAAATAAGTGAGGTAACCCAGTCCCAAAAGTTGCATAGTATGTACTACCTGATAAGTGGATATTAGCCAAAAATGTATAGAATACCCATGATACAACTCACAGATCATAAGAAGTTTAAGAAGGTCCAAGTGGGGATGCTTCAATCCCACTCAGAGTGGAGATCAAAATAATTCTGGAGGCAGAGAGAAGGAGTGAAGGAGGCAAGATGTGGGAGTATAAGGGGAGGTAAAATGAGGGGCATTATCTATTATGGAGGAAACAGGAAAGAAGCCTAGAAGGCCAGGAGAATAATGCAAATATTCATTGACCTCAATTGGGGAGCAGGATCACTCCCCTAGAAAGTTCCAGAGACCTGAGATATGAGACACTCCCAGGACTCAGTGTGGATGACCTTAGCAAAAATGCCCAGCAGTGGTAGTACACAATCTGAAGAGACCACCGCCAGTAGATAGAGCCCCTCATGCAGGGATGGGGTTACCAACACACTTTCAAATTTTTTGACCTGACTTTTCGCTGTCTATAAGAACTGCAGGTACAAAAAATGTAGCAGAGACAGAAAGATGGTCCAGTGACAAGGCAACCATGGATGTATCCCATGGTCAGGCCCCAAACTTTGGCACTAATGCTTACAGACTGAAGCCTATCATGGCTGTCCTTTGAAAGATTCTACCAGCAGCTGACTGAGGCAGAAGGAGGTACTTCCATCCACCCAATGGACCAAGGTCACGAATCCCTATGGAAGAGCTAGGGGAAGGCCAGAAGGAGCTGATGGGTTGGTAACCCCATAAGAAGTTCTTTAGTGACAACTAATCTAGATGTTTGGAAGCTTGCAGAGAATATGCCACTAACCAAAGAAAATATATGGTTGGTCTGACACCTTGGCACATATGTAGCAGAAGATTTCATCATTTGGTCTCAGTGGGAGACAATGTGCCTAATCCTATAAAGACTTGATGCCCAAGGAAAGGTAGTTGCCTGTGTGGACAGGGCACCCTCTCAGAAGTGAAGGTGAGGGGTAAAGAGGGGAGACCTGGAGGAGGACAACATGGGATATAAAGAAATAAAACAATAAATTAAAAATTAAAATGAGTTGATGACTTAGAAAACTGAAATGTTATATTGGTGGGTTTTCCCTTTGATGAGTATGGACTGTCCTTCCTTGTTTTGATTAATTTTGGTTTGAAGTCTATTTTGATAGATATGAAAATGGATACACCAGCTTGCTTCTTATGTCCATTTACTTGAAAAATTTTTTTCATATTTTACTCTAATATAATAACTATTTTTGATGTTAATTTATGTTTCTTGTACACAGTGGAAGAACAGATTATCTTTTGGAATCTATTCTGTTAGTCTATGTCTTTTTATTGGAGAATCGAGTCTATTGGTATTGAGATATATTAGTGACTGGTGATTGCTAATTGCTGTTACTTTGTTGTTGTTAGTAGTAGTGGCAGCATGAGTTTTGTGAGTGTGTGTATGTGTATGTGTGTGTGTGTGTGTGTGTGTGAGAGAGAGAGAGAGAGAGAGAGAGAGAGAGAGAGAGAGAGAGAGAATATTTTGGATTTATTGGTGTGAGATTATTTCCTGTGGTGCTGTGGATATAGTTAACCTCCTTGTGTTGGAGTTTTCTTTCTAGTATCTTCTGTAGAGATAGATTTGTAGATAGATATTGTTTGATTTTGACTTTATCATGGAATACGTTTTTTTTCTCCACCTACAGTGATTGAAAATTTTATTGACTGGAGGAGCTACAGAAAGGACCTAAGGTGGTGAAGGGGTTTATAGATCCATAGGAGGAACAAAAATATGAACCAACCAGTAACCCCAGAGCTCCCAGGGGCTAAACTGCCAACCAAAGAGTACACATGGAGGGACCCATGGCTCCAGCCATATATGTAGCAGCGGATAGCCTTGTTGTACATCAAAGGGAGAAGAGGCCCTTGGTCCTGTGAAGGCTTGATGATGCCCAATTAGAGGGGAATGCCAGGACAGGGAAGTAGGAGTGGGTGAGTTATTGATCAGGGAGAAGGGGGCTGGGGTAAGGAGTGTAAAAAAGGTTACAAGACTGATGATGTTGAACATTTTTTAAGGTGCTTCTCAGCCATCCGAATTTCTTCAGGTGAAAGTCTTTGTTTAGCCCTGTACCACATTTTTGATAGGATTATTTTTGATAGGATTATTTGGTTTTCTGGTGTCTAACTTCTTTTTTTTTTTTTTTTTTTTTTTTAGACAGGGTCTCTCTGTGTGGTCCTGGCTGTCCTGGAACTCACTCTGTAGACCAGGCTGGCCTCGAACTCAGAAATCCACCTGCCTCTGCCTCCAAAGTGCTGGGATTAAAGGCATGCACCACCACTGCCCAGTGGTGTCTAACTTCTTGAGTTCTTTGTATACATTGGATATTAGCCCTCTGTCAGATGTAGAGTTGATGAAGCTCTTTTCCCAATTTGTTGGTTGCCGATTTGTCTTTTGCCTTACAAAAACTTTGTACTTCAAAACAACCCTGAGATTTCACCTCATACCAGTCAGAATGGCTAAGATTAAAAACTCAGGAAACAGCAGGTGTTGGCGAGGATGTGGAGAAAGAGGAACACTCTTACACTGCTGGTGGGATTGCAAGCTGGTACAACCACTCTGGAAGTCAGTTTGGCGGTTCTTCAGAAAACTAAACATGATACTTCCTGAGGACCCTGCCATACCACTCCTGGGAATATACCCAGAAGATTCCCCAGCATGCAATAAGGATACATGCTCCACTATGGTCATAGCAGCCTTATTTATAATAGCCAGAAGCTAGAAAGAACCCAGATGTCCCTCAGCAGAGGAATGGATACAAAAAATATCGTATATATACACAATGGACTACTATTTAGCCATTAGAAACAATGAATTCATGAAATTCTTAGAGCAATGGATGGAGCTGGAAAACATCATACTAAGTGAGGTAACCCACTCTCAAAAGAATACCCATGGTATGCACTCACTGATAAGTGGATATTAGCCTAGAATCTTGGAATACCAAAGACACAATCCGCATACCAAATGATGTCCGACAAGAAGAAAGATGTGGACCCTGGTTCTGGAAAGGCTCAATGCATCAGTGTAGGGGAATACCAGAACAGGGAAGAACAGGATGGGGGGACAGGGGGAAGGAAAAAGGCATTTGGGACATTTGGCGGGCGAAGAAGCAGGAAAAGGGAAATGAAATGTAAATAAAGAATATATCCAATAAAAAATACACTATGGTTAAAAAAATGGTTACCAGAGATGAAAGAATTTCAAGTATTGAAGACATGATAATTCTATCATACATCACTCAAAAAAAATAATAAATGTAAAACATTTCTGACACAAAGCAACCTGGAAATCCAGGAAACCATAAACAGAACAAACTTAAGAAAAATTGGAATAGAATAAAGAGAAGAATCCCAATTCAAAAGCCAAGAAAATATTTAAGACAATACCTAAACTTTTCCTAAAGAAGGATGTGCCTATTAAGGTGCATGAGTCATACAAAACACCAAAAAAAAATCTGAGGTAGTATATGACTACAGAAATAGAGGTTCTCAGACATAGCAGTGTAGTTGCACATGCAGACTCACAGTGTCTGTGGCAGCATTAACAAGACCTGAACTTGTAGAACTGGGAATTCATTTTGTGTGTGTGTGTGTGTGTGTGTGTGTGTGTATCTTTATAACATGAACAACTTCTTGTCTGATTTCTACTAGGAAGTCCTAATACATGCGAAATGGTGGGCAATTTATCACTTGCTATAACCTTAATATTGTAATCAGAATAACAGGATAATAATGAACTGCCACTTTATGTTTAATTGGTATTTAATGTTATAAACAATGTGTTAGTCATATGGCCTTTACTATGCACTAGATCTAGAGAGTGTCAAATTTATACCACTATCTGAAATATGTATAATATGAAAGTTTTGCCTACTCCAAAAATTTATGAATTTTGAGCTCCTTGATAATGTCTTATCTTTTATTTACTATTTTGATTCTCATTATACCTGCATGCACCTAACTATCATCACAAGACTTTTACTATGCTGCATAGATTATACTTCAGAGTGACAGCACTGCATAGAGAAAATGATATGTTTGTGTGGCTACGTTACTTTAACATCTGATAAAAATCACTATTTTAATCAATACAATATTACTTCGGCAGAAGAAGTGCATTTGATCCCACTTACTTTATTTTAATAGGAGTGATTCTTTATCTGTTCAGACTGATCTTTACTACATACTTTTAATGATTTGTGTGTAAGTTAACAGAACATGAGATACATTTTGAAATCTCACCGAGAATCAACCTGCATTCATTTATCTGATTTTGTGTATTACAGTCCTAATTAACACTTCTAGAAGTTAGAATGTTTTACCTTCTTTTCAGATGAATAAGTCTGATTAGGGAAGAGATGCCTTCAAGGATTTTATGTTGGTGGGAATGCATTTGCTTAGTTCTCCTTGGTAAGTAACATCAATAAGTAGGCATACTTTCAAAGTACTAATTTATTAAGATTGCATTTTCTCCCAGGGGACTAATTTTTTAAATAAATGCTTTGATTAAAAATCTTTTTTCTTGCAGTGTTAGCAGAGTGTTGTCATGAATTTGGCTCTACTAATAACAATGATAATTACAATCTTGGCATTAGATTGTCAGCTTTTAGTGGAACACTTCAACTTTTTAAGTCCAAATATAAAAAGAAAATACCATCATTTTCATTCATTAATTAATGTACTTTACATCCTGATTACAGCTCCTTTTCCCTCCTCTCCTCCCAGTCTTTCTCTCTCACCTCACGACCCCTCTTCCCCACTTCCCTGTCTACTCAGAGAAGAGGCAGTCTTTATGGATATCAACCTACTTTGGCATATTAGGTTGCAGTAGGACCAGGTACATCTTTTTCTGTTGTGACTTGTCAGTTAGGAAAACGGGATCCAAAAGCAAGCATTAGTGTCAGAAGCACTTCCTGCTCCAGTGATTGGGGTACCACATGAAGAACATGCTGCACATCTGTTACATATATGTCTAGGGCTTAGGCCCATATCATACATGGTGTTTATGGCAGTTCAGACTGTGAGCCACTATCGTCCTATGGTAGATGATTCTGTATATTTTTTGCAGTGTCTTTTATCTCTCTGGCTCTTTCAATCATTCTTCCCTTATTTCACAAGATTCCCCGAGACCTGCCTAATGTTTACCTGTGAATCTCTGTATGTGTTGCCATCAGCTGCTAGGTAAAGCCTCTCAAATGACACTTATTTTCCTGTATAAAAATATAGCATAATATCACTAAGAATCCCGGGGTAGGCTCTCTCTCTTTTCCATGCCATGGGTATCAAGGTAGTCCAGTTATTGGTTGGCCATTCCTTCACCTTTTGCTCCTTCTTTATTTTTGCACATCTTATAGACAGTCAGAGAGTTTGTTTCTGGGTGACCCATTGGCCCATTAAAACTCATGCCTGGCTGTAGGAAGTGACTGTTTTCAGGTTCCATTTCTAGGAGTCTTAGAGTCACCCTCACAGATTCCTGGGAGTTTCCACTGTCCTAGGATTCTAGCTCATCCTTGATATTCCCCCAACCTATTCCAGTTCTCCCAGTTCTCTTGTTCTTGTACCCTTATTGTCCTGTTCCCCTTATCATCCCCTTCTGCCCTACCTTCATTGAACTCCAATATCTATTTTATTTTTCCTTCTCAGTAAGATTCAATCATCCTCCCTTGGGCCCTCCTTGTTGCTTAGTGTTTTGCGTCCATGGAATGTACCATTGTTATCCTGTACCTTATGATTAATACCCACTTATATGTCAGTATATAACATGGTGTCTTTCTGGGTTTACCTTACTCAGGATGAACTTTTTTAGTTCTATCCCTTTGCCAGCAAAATTCATGATGTTGTTTTTAAGAGATGAGTAATATTCTATTGTGTAAATGTATCAGATTTTTATTTATTCATTCTTTGATTGAGGAGCATCAAGTTGTTTTCTGTTTCTGGCTATTAAGAGTAAAGCAGCTCTGAACACAGTTGAATGAGTGTACTTGTGGTAAGGTAGTGGATTTTTGGGGCAAATGCCCAGGAATGGAATAGCTTGTTCTTGATATAGGACTATTCCTAATTTTCTGAGAAACCACCAAATTCATTTACAAAGCAGTTGTACAACTTTGTACTCCCACTAAAAATGTAGAAGTATCCCCCATTTTCTACATCCTCCTCAGCATAAGATGTAGAATTTTTTTTATTTTAGCTATTCTGATGTGTATAAGATGTAATCTCAGTCATTTGATTTGCATTTCCCTGATGACTATGGACATTGAATATTTCTTTAAGATTTTTTCAGCCATTAGAAAGATCCTTGTCAATAATTCTTGTTCAGCTCTGTACCCCATTATTAAACTTAGTTATTTGGTTTGTTGATAAATAACTTCTTGAGAACTTTATATATTTTGAATATCATTCCTCTGTTAGATGTAGGCTTGGTGAGGATTTTTTCCCATTGCATACTATTCATGGCGTCCTTTATTTTTCAGATGCTTTTCCATTTCATGAGGTCCCATTTATTAATTTTTTATCTTAGTGCTTGAGCTACTAGTTTTCTCTTCAAGCCGTTGTCTCCTGTGCCAATGTGTTTAAAATTATTCCCTAATATCTCTTCTATGTGATTTAATATATCTGGTTCTATGTTGATATCGTTGATCCACTTGGAGTTGATTTTTATACAGGGTGATAGACATCATTCTATTCCCATCTTTTATGTGAAGACATCCAATTAAAGAAAACCATTTGTTGAAGATGCTCTCCCTTTTCCATTGTATGTTTTTTACTTCTTTGTCAAAACTCAATTGTCCATAGGTGTGTAGGTTTATTTCTTTGTCTTTGATTTGATTACATTGATCAACCTGTCTGTTTTTCTGTCAGTACCACTTGTTACTGAGGCACTTTCCCAGATCCCCTTTGAGGTCTAATAATTGAGGCATTGAAAAGTCTATTTAGTTTAAAGCTGTTGGCCTTTTGCGGAGGCAGTCTCTCAACTCGCCAATAACTTAACACTACTTCTCTGATATTGACTCCCCCCATATCATTCTCATTGCCTACTTCCCAGCTCCATCTTGTATTCTTCCTGGTTCCCTGTTGTGTCTATATGTCTCTTTGTGTCTAACTGCATCTCTGCCTGCCTGGATATACTGCTCATTTTTCTTGTCCCAGCTCCTGCCTTCAACTTTCATTTTGCAAAAAGAGACACTTGGAATATTTCCTTTCTAATTTCTATCTACCTGATCTCCTATAGTTAGTTGTCTTATTACTCTAGATATAGAAAAAGTGGGAAACTATATATTGTTCATGATTTCTGTGGAATTGCTTTAAATTTCTTTCCATTTAATTTGATGTTGGCAATTGGTTTGTTGTATATTGCTTTTATTCTATCTATGTATATGTCTTGTACCCATGATCTCTCCAAGGATGAAGCATTGGATATTGTTCTTCTTCTTCTTCTTCTTCTTCTTCTTCTTCTTCTTCTTCTTCTTCTTCTTCTTCTTCTTCTTCTTCTTCCTCCTCCTCCTCCTCCTCCTCCTCCTCCTCCTCCTCCTCCTCCTCCACTACTACTACTACTACTACTACTACTACTACTACTACTACCACCACTACTACTACTACTACTACTATTTTTCCTTCTTATTTTCTAGAATATAAAAGCTTTCAGCCACAGTTTTATATTTCTGGTAGGAGAAGTCTCCAATTATTTAAGAAATGGTATGTGTATTAAGATGGTCTATCCATGAAGTCATTCATAAACTGTTTCAATGAAAAATTGTTCTGCTTGGAGAGTGGCACAGACATTAGGTGAGTGTAAGAGTCTGGTTCATTGGCTGTGATGATTTTGAAAAGCATTCATCTCAGAAAAAGAGTAAATTCAACATTTTCTTTGATAGTTACATCAATTTCTTCCATTGTATCTTCTATGCCTGAAGTTCTCTGCTTCATCTTTTTTTATTTTGTCTATAGTTTCTGTTCTCTACCTAGATTTTCCATCTCTATGATTTTTTTCAGTTTGTGTTTTCTTTATTGCTTTTATTTTTGCTATTGTTCGTAGACATTTTTATTCATTTCCTTTACCTGTTTGATTGTATTCTCCTATATTTCTTTGAGGAATTTACTCATTTACTCTTTAAAACCTCCTATTATCTTCATAAAATTGGATTTAAGGTCATTTTCTTGTGCTGTTGCTGTGTTAGGATAAGGAAAACCTGTAGTCTCTGGTGGTGCTATGATACCCTGGCTCTTGTTGATTGTGTTCTTATACAAGTCTTTAGCTTTCTGGATGTCCTTGTTTCCTGCAGGGCTCTGAGGATTCAGTAATTGTTGTGGGCTGTGTGTACAAAAGACAGATTTAGTGCAGAATTCTACCAAGCCTTTAAAGAAGATCTGATACCTATTTTTCTCAAAATATTCCATAAGATAGAAAGAAAAGGAACACTCCCTACCTCGTTCTATGACACCACACTCTGATTCCTAAACCACACATGGACACAAACCATAAAAGAGAACTTCAGACCAATCTCACTTATAAATATCGATCCAAAAATACTCAAAATATTCTTGCAAACAGAATCCAAGAACACTTCAAAGCTATCATTACCATGATCAAGTAGGCATCATCCCAGGGATGCAAGGTTGGTTAATTATATGAAAACCCACTAACATAATCTACTATATAAACACCCACAGGGAAAAAAATCACATGATCATCTCCTTAGATGCAGAAAAAGCATTTGACAAAATACAAGACCCTTCATGTTGAAAGTATTAGAGAGATCAGGAATTCAAGACCCATTCCTCAACATAATAAAAGCAATTTACTGCAAACCAACAGCCAATATCAAATTAAATTTAGACATACATGAAGCAATACCACTGAAATCAGGGACAAAATAAGGATGCCCACTCTCCCCATATCTATTCAATATAGTACTTGAAGTGCCAGCTAGAATAATAAGACAACAAAAAGAGATCAAGGAGATACAAATTGGCAAAGAAGAAATAAAGGTATCACTATTTGCAGATGATGTGATAGTATACATAAGTGACCCGAATATTTCTAACAGAGAACTTTTCCAGCTGATAAACTACTTCAGCAAAGTAGGTAGACTTAAATTAACTCAAAAAAAAATCAGTAAATTTCCTTTACAAATAATAAGCAGCAAAGAAAGAAATTAGGGAAACAACTCCCTTCACAATAGTCACAAATAATAAATATAAAATATATTGGGGTAACTAACCAAACACGTGAACAACTTGTATAACAATAATTTAAAATCTCCCAAGAAAGAAATTGAAAATCTCAGAAAATGGGGAGATTTCCCATGCCTATGGATTGATAGAATTGATATCGTAAAAATGGCCGTTCTACCAAACACAATCTTTAGATTCAATGCAATCCCTATGAAAATCCCAACACAGTTTTTCAAAGACATGGAAAGAACAATACTCAAATTCACCTGGAAAGGCAAAATAAACTAGAATATCATAAACAATTCTTAACAATAAAAGAACTTCAGTGTAATCACCATTCCTGATCTCAAGCTTTACTACAGAACAATAGTGATTAAAACTGTATGATATTGTATAGAGGTAGACATGTAGATAAATGGAATAGAATTGAAGACCCAGAAGTAAAACCGCACACTTAAAGACATTTGATCTTTGACAAAGAAGCCAAAAAAATATAATGGAAAAAAGAAAGCATCTTCAATAAATGGTGCTGGTCTAAATGGCTGTTTAGGTGTAGAAAAATGAAAATAGACTCATATTTGTCACATTGCACAAAGCTCAAGTCTAAGTGGATCAAAGACCTTAACATAAAACCAGATAGGGTGAATCTAATAGAAGAGAAATTGGAAAAGAGCCTTGAAATCATTGACACAGGGAGAAATTTACTAAACAGAACTTGAGTGACTCATGCTCCAAGATCAAGAATTGACAAAACGGGACCTCATGAAAGATTTTGTAAGGCAGAGGACCTAGCCAATGAGTTGAATGGGCAACCTACAGGTTGGGAAAAAATCTTCACGAACCCCACGTTTAATAGAGGGCTAATACCCAAAACATATAAAGAACTCAAGAAACTAATCACCAAAAAGCCAAACAACCCAATCAAAATATGGTGTATAGAACTAAACTGAGATTTCATAACTGAGGAATCTCAAATGGCTTAGAAGCACCTAAATAAATGTTCAAAGTCCTTAGTGATCAGAGAAATGAAATGAGATTCAATCTTATACCAATCAGAATGGCTAAGATCAAAACCACAGGTGACAACAGACATGTGAGAGGATGTAGAAAAAGAGGAACACTCACCCACTGCTGGTGAGACTGCAAACTGGTACAACCACTCTGGAAATCAATCTGGAGCTTCCTCAGAAAATTGGAAATAGATCTCCCTGAAGATCCAGCTATACCACTCTTGGGAATATACCCAAAAGATGCCCACCATGCCAAAGGTAAGTGTTCCACTATGTTCATAGCAGGCTTACTTGTGGTAGCCAGAAGCTGGAAACAACTCATATGTCCTACGGTAGAAGAATGGATACAGAAAATGTGGTTTATTCATACAATGGAATACTACTCAGCAATTAAGAACGAGGACAAGGACATCGTAAGTTTTGCAGGTAAATGTATGGAACTAGAAAATACCACCCTGAGTGAGGTAACTCAGACCCAAAAGGGTATGCATGGTATGTACTCTTGGATAAGTGGATGTTAGCTCCCCCCCCCAAAAAAATACAGTTCATGCAAATTCCAAAGTACCTTGATGAGCATAAATTTAGCCCATTTGTTCAGTTACATAATTTAATGTTATTATATCAGAGAATTAACTGATGAATTTTGATTTTTAGAGAAAAACTGACCATTGAGGAGGGGAAATAAAGAAATGTTCTTTATAAATAAATGAAAAAATTGGTTGATTAAGACTAATGGTAAAAAACACATATGAATGAATATCAAAAGTTGGTGAGGATGGTTTGCCACAGTGTAAAGCCTGACTTCATTCCTTATTGGCTACACAGACTCTATGCCTATTTGCTGGGGTTACCAACTCTGTTCTGAACACTTGCTTTAGGATTTCATGCATTTATGTACCTGGAACACCCGCTTAGATTATTTTCAATACTGCATACAGTGTAATTATTGCTGCTCACTTGGGCTTGGGTTTAATTTGAGGAGTGCAATCACATCAATTCTTGTTGCCTTGACTTTTCTTTTCTTTCTTTTTTTTTTTACTAAGTAGCTTCTACTTACTAAGTATCACACTTAGGATTTTATGGGTGTTAGTCATAAAAAGTAACAAGCAAATTGAAAAGTAAATATTTAAACAGGTGCTGATGTCGGCACGCAGACCTTTACATCCTATGTATAGAAGCTACTTTAACTTTGCAAATTTTACTGTTCCAGATTTTTCTACTGTCTTTATGTACTGTCCTTTTCTTTCTGAGAGAAAAGTCAAGACAAATAATCTATAAAAACTTTGTAAAGTCTGATGTTAACAACAAAATTTACAGGACAAGGCCCCAGTAGTAAGGCCTTTAGTGTTGGTTTCCTACAAAGGCTGACTATCCAGACATTACAGTCAGGAAATCAGCTTTTCTTTCCATATACTAAACAGTGGGAGACAATTACATGAGCTCTATGAAATCATTATGATGTAGGAAGATCAGTCAGGAATTCAAAGTCATCATGACTTTTATGTTTTATATTATGAATTTGCACAAATACTGTGTTACGTGAGATACTCATTTTCTTTTAAAAAAGTAAGTAAATAAGTAAAACTGCAAAGATAAGTACTCATGTTTTTTGAGTAAATGCTTTTTGCTGAAGTCCCAAGACAATTTATTATAAACAGGAGTTTCTCATCCTATTTAACAAACATGAGCTGAACTGAATATGTACATGCCTTGCCAAGTACAAATGCAACTTAAAATTTATTACAATTTTGGAGTTAAAAATGAGAATCCCCAATTTTAGAAGAAAGCAAATGCATGTATCCTAGTGGCTAGCATCTGGCAATGCTTACTCAGAAACTTGTTTGTTTTTGCTACAGTTGCTTGGGGGAGGGGTGGAGGTGGGCTTCCTAGGCAGAGTTTCTTAATGAACCCTTTGGCTGTCTTGGAAATCTCTCTCTATACCTGACTAGCCTAGAACTCAGAGATCTGCTTGCCTCTGCCTCTGGAGCACTGGGAATAAAGGCAAGCACCACCACTGCCCAGCTTACTCAGAACAGTCTTAAATAATAAATAATGGCTGCAGGAAAACTTCTCATTGGTTCACGTGCACCTCGGCTTCAGGAATGCTAGGCCTGCATTACCAGCCCTTCTTAGTTTTGAAGCAGCATCTCTCTAGTTTGCCAGAGAAAACTCCAATTTTGTGATCCTCCTGCCTCAGCCTTCCATGTAGCAAAGAATAGACAAATTACCACCATGACTAGTTATATAAATCAAATATCATTTTGCAGCTTGCTATATTCTTGACTACTTAATTCACATTCAGAGTGATAGTTTTGCTCTGGGGTTGTCAGGTGTACTTTCTTTAGAATGACCCATCTCTCTCACTTCTCTTTCCATTCCCTCCTTTACTTGCTCCATTCCAGAAACATTAGTAGCTTTCAGATTCTCAGGCTGCATATATTCTATTTAGTCCCCCTGTTCCTTTCTGGAGTCTCTTTTCTCCTTGCATCGTCTCCTCCCTTATTTCAAAAACACACCCACATTCACAATCACATCAGCACATGCATGTCATATGAAAGCTATGATTTGAATCTGAAACATGATATTTGTTTATGTGAGCCTGGGTATCTCCACGTAATGTAGTAATTCTCACGTCCATTCATTTTCCTGATAATGTCAATATATAAAATTTGTTTAAGCATTTTACTGGATCCTGTAATACAAATATAGGAAACACAAACTTAAAATGTATCTATTAAGTGAAATCTGTGGGTCAATGATAACAAATTTGGTAACATAGTCTTCTAGTTGCTTGCCTACTTGGGAATGTACTTTGTCTACTTGGGAATATAATAGAGTTGTTACCACACACCAAGTCAACAATCAATAACTGTCTTTGTAAAAACAGTTATAGAGTATGTGAATGAATTATTAAATTTCAGGTTTGAAATTTGTGTTTCTATTCTGTACCACATCTTGCATACCTGAAAAGATCTCAAGTGACTTTTTCCCTGCTTCCTTTGATTTAATTTACACCCAGATCAGAATTCATATTGGTAAATATTAGAACCTTAAGTTTGTGAATTTTTAAAAATCTATTCTGTCTTATTCCATTCTGTATACTCAGGGGCTCCCCAGTCACACAAAGAATGATCCTCCTAATGCACTTCACTCCAGTTCTTCCTTTTTATTTGTTCCTGAGCAACTTTATATCTGGAAAAGCCGTCATCATGTCAGGACCTGCATAGGCTGGGAGACATTTGTCAGTCAAACTGTCAGGTTATTTCTCAGTAAAGAAGACCTGCTAACACTAAAATCACTGTAAATGGGTTCTGAGCACTTAGGCATCAATATGTATACACGCCTATCCACTCTTCCCCACAACTGTCAGGGGGACTTCTGCATTTCAGTTGGGTAATAACTTCGTCTACCCTCTTCTGTTTTGGCTTTCTCGGTACATAATGAAATCTTATTGTATTCCTAATGACTAATTTTTACTACGAGGGTAAAATAAATAAAATAATGTCTTTATTGTCATAGATTCAGGATATTTTGCTTAAATCACAAATTTCTGTTCCCCACTGACCTCCTGAGACTGCTGGTTAGAAAGGAGATTCGCTGTCTTCTATATTCCTCAGCTCTACCTTTTGAGAATAATATCAATAAAAGACAGAAAGGTTGAGTTGAACAAGGAGAAAATAAAAGAACAATGCATGATTTAAATGATCTAAATAATATAATCTATCCTCTGAAATCACGTGCCTTCAATGTTATTTATAAAATGAGGTTATATACATGTGCACAGAGTTTAGATGTTTTTCAAGTCGTCTATATACTTCAAATATTAGCATCCCTCAATGAGCAGTGGGAGCCTTTCTTCTTTTTAGGATGAGTATCTCAGGTAATTTGCATACGTTAACAAAAGCTAACCAACTAAGTAAATAGTGGGTGGAAAATACTACCATGCATATGGAGACCTAATCACTGCTTAGCAAAAGCATGGTCTAGGCTTATCTTTGTTGAACACAATCTTAGCAGAGAACATTGCAACATTTTTTGGCCTCCTTATGTTGAGTCAATTCACCCCTTTTTTCCTCTAAAATTCAGTCTCCTCCTGCGGTTAGCCTCAATCTAATGTGTAGATTAGTATCCAATGCAAAACACATGATTTAGTTTTGTTTCCTATAGATATTCAGGGCTTCTTCACCTAAAATGGGATATCTCCTTCAGACAAGGCAACTGGAGTGAGGCTTTTTGACCTGTCTGAATCCAGAATATTCTTAGATACTAAGTCAATACTGCCAATCTCAAGGTAAATAAATAGAATAAAAAAATACAGACATGTTAGAATATATTTTGGTCTAGAATCTACTCAGAATGAACACATATTTTGTAGCCTTGTCCTTCTAGGATTTTTTTTCAATTCAGTATAAGCACTTGATCACTGTTGCTGCAAATGTGAGAACTTGTTCCCAGTTAATTAGCTGCAAAGGCATCAGAAAAAGAACAAATATGGGACAATGCAAAAAAAAAATGGTGAAATCTCCTGAACTCATCAATCCAGAGGGACTGCAAGCCAGCACAATTAAAATTCTATAAAATTCATTTGAATAAGGTAGAAAATGATTATAACCATGTGCGTAGTTAGATGCATGAAAGAACATAATGAAAATGTGAAAGTTAATAAAAGTGGTGAATAGAAAAGTCATATCAGGACAATGACAGTTTATATCCAGGACCACAAGGGATTGCATCTATTTTTTTGTGGCAGTTATGGAAAAGGCCTCTTTATGAGAAGGCAAAACCACTTCACTTTACTAAATGGAATCTTTCCAGGAGTGAACAGTCAGCTCCATTAAAACTGCCATCTTTCCAGAGCTACTGGTTTGATCCTAAACATTTGGTGGAAACGTTCATTTCTATGATGATTATGTCTTCCATTCAAAATATCTTATAGGCTGTGAGTTACCTATTGAATCATCATGCATATTACAATTCTGGTGCTATTAAAGATAAAAGACAAAGAATGTGTGAGAAGGTAAGAGAAAGAAGTCAGAGAGGAGGAGGAACAGAGGAGTGTCACTTAGAATTGAAGTGGTGGATGAGATAGTAAGATTAATATATTATATCCTTTCAGTTTTTCATTCATTCCAGGCATGTAAGCCACAACTTTAAGTAGGAAATGGATTGTGTTAGGTCATTCAGACTGTGCAAAGCAGATATGGGGCTTGTTCTTGTTAAATAGGATATTTAAAAATATTTTAAATTTAATATTAGTTTATATTAGTTACTTTCTTAATTTCTATGACAAGTTATATAGAAGACGGAACCTAAGGGGGGATTTTTAAAGGTTTTATTTATTTTACAATATGTACATGAATATTTTATCTGCATATATGATTATGCACCACATGCATGCCTGCTATTCAGGGGGCTGTAAGTAGATGTTAGATACTCTGGAACTAGAATTAGATGGTTGTGAGTCATGACATGGATGCTGCAAAACAGACATGGATCTTCTGGAGGAGAACACAGTGTTTACAACATCTGGCCATGTCTCCAGACTGTAAAATAAGTTTCATTTTGTCTCATAGTTTATGACTGGATGCATATCATCAGAATGGGAAGGCATGGCAGAGGAAATGCAAGGTGGTGGTCATACAGAGTACATCAGGAAGCAGAGAGTAATGAATGCTGGTGCTCACTTCCTTTCATTCATTACAGAACTACACCCACCTCACAGGATGATGCTACTCACACTCAGGAGTGGTTTCTTCTTCTTAGCTAAACCTCTCTAAAAACATCCTCCTAAAACCACCCAGAGATATATTTATTAGAAAATTCCAAATCTAGTCAACTCAACAATAAAGATTAAATTTAAGAGTATTATTTTAGAAATCTTACAAAACTATTGTACATAAATAAAAGGACAACTAGTAGCATTAGAATTACATAAAACTAAATGGACATATGAGGAGATTCTTCAAATTTGGTAAAGTAGTTATAAAGTTTCCCAGAATACTTGAACTGAAAGAATGTTTGTCTAGACGTGTGGATGTGTGCAGGCATAAATCACAATGATAGGGAGAAAGAAACAGATCATACTATGGGCCCTGACCTTGTATTAATGTCTGCTTCTAGTATTGATGTGGCTCAGTATTAATACACATTTAATTCACGAGTTTTCTGTATATTGTAATCAAAACCATGATTAAATAATGTCAACCATAGGTTAAGAGGCAGAACAACCAACTAGTTGACAGGGAGGAACATCAGAAAAAAATAGAGTAAGAGAAAGTGATAAGGATGAATATAGACATACACAGGAAGTAGAGGGAATAGACATTCAATCTGAAGTGTTTTTGAGATGGAGTGGGGATGAACCTACTTTAGGGACATCAGCTGCTGAAGAAGGTCATCTGGGTGCTTTTCCTGCCCCTCTGAGCTAATAGGTTTTTACCACAGCATCTGGCTCCCAAGTCTTCTTTGGTAAAATTTAATGGTTGAGATTTTGTTAGAAACAACAGATCAGCAGACAGAAACAGAGATGCAAAGGCAAATTTATTTTATAAAAATGGTTCCTATTATGACTGTAGATCAATGTAGATTGTTACATTGAAAACTTTATATTACATGAGTAACTAGAGACCCAAGTTCATTCAAGCATTGCATACTTGCAAGTTTTTACTCATTTGGAAAACTCTTATTTTTTCCTTCTTAAAATCTTCTATTGGATTCAACTTACATTATAAATACTAATCAGTCTTATTTAAAAAACTACGGATGAACATTGTAAAATGACCTAAGAGGACCTTTCACAATATCATTTAGATATATAGTTTACTATGTGTCTTGATACTGTGGCTATGAATGTTGAAGCATAAAATTAACTATCATATGTAGAAACAAAAGGATTACACTCCAAGTGGAAAAATTGGGGTTTTTAAAATGTAAAGGTAGATTCCAGATGTTGTACTCCTTTACCAATCAATGAAGGATACTGACTAAACACCCATTGTTTTCAAAGTCCTTGCAACTGCTACAAACTCTTTAAGATTAAAAATTCCTCCTTAAAGGCAAACAGGATAATGTTCAAAAAGGCATTTTAGATGACCTGGGATGGAAGCTGAAAGGCATCTTGCTGCAGGCATTTTTAAAACTTTCCTCTGAGGGGAATTTTTCAGTCCCCCCAGCATCCATCACTTGGTAAATGATGGCTTCTCCGGTAATCTAGGCCCTCTCTTGATAAACAGCAATCCACTTGCAGATGCTCTTTGGATTCAGTTTCCATCCATGGACACTTATCCCTCACTGTTCATTCCTTCTGTATCTATATGAGCTATCTTTATACTTGTATACTTTATAGCCTTATCCTTTTATCATGTCTTCTAGTTACAGATCCTGTTGAGACCTAGGTAAGTCCAGCTGGTCTATCCTAACAGCTGTAATTAGGATTTTTTTCATGGCCAACTTAATTACATATTCTGTTATGTTCTATGCTTTGATGTTCTTGGAAAACAATCATAATAGAAGTCAGTTAAAATTACTTTATATAGTTAATTAAAATAAGTTTTAGTCTAAACCAGCTGCCCAGCAGCATTTCCTGCACTTGTGTATGAGCTTTTATGGTTTTTTGTCTTTGTAAGCTATCCCTGGGATGGGCCCAACATGAGAGATATATGCACCAACATAAGATGCTATTTGCAATTAGACTTCTACTTTGAAAAGGGATCAAGCAAAGTTTTAGGTTCCCAAGAACTAAATCTTAATTGGTGAAATAACTTGCTACAGATGTTTGAGGATTTCATGTTTAAAACTTCTGCAGGATTCAGACTCAGGATCATAGTCACCTCCCAAGTCTGTTTTGCAGTCCTGATTGATCAGTCATGGGGTGAAAGCTCACTGAGCACTAACTCTTAGAGCCCCAGAACTTCCAAGTGTTTGGAAATAGATGGCAAGACTTTCACTAGCTGTTTTCTACCTTCTTTTTTGCTGATATTGGGGTTCTTTTTCTGTCTCTTTTCAGGATTCTTTCATCTCAATAACCATAGGATCCTCTCATTTCAACTCTGTCTCCAGCATCCCTCTTCCCTGTCTCCTTAAAACTTGTTCGTTTCTTGGGTTCCATGATACCATTAATTCTTATGTCTTTTTTTTTTAACTCCAATATGGCTTGCTCTCAATACCAGCTTCACATCCACTCTCAATGGTCAAACGGTGGCATGGTTGATTTCCAAATTCTCACAGATGGTTGTGACTTCTGCCACCACACTGAAAAATGATCCAAAATTCATTTCATTCTAAGGTGTCTGTGCTCTCCACTCTCATCCCTCTCTTTGGTCATTGGGTTCAATTTTACAGAGTCAAACAGCATTTCAGTATCAATGACAATGCAATATTGCCATATGCTGTTTTACACTTCGAAGAATATTGCTCTGGAGAAGAGATTTGGCCTGCCTCCTATAGACCCAAGCATGTTTGTTTTAAAGTTCTCTCCAAAGTTTCCCTCTTCTATCAGACTGTCTACTTGTCTCTGTGACAGGGAAAGTATAAACAAAGCAAAACAGACCATGAAAAAACACTACATGCTTGAGAATAGCTAAGAAGTAAACCATTTCTAATAAAGGTTATACATGGCAAGTGAAATCACTGTGGTTTAATTATGAGTAAACCCTCCCCACTTCTCCTTGGTATTGTTAGTATCATCAAAGTTTTTTTTTTTTTTGAAATGTAAACATCCTTTTGTAGGTATTTTCATGTTCATTGGGTTGTGGTCAAAACTAAAGTAAGATTTCAAATGACAACAATATGAAAATATTAGCTTAACCCTGGTAAACTGAGAGTAGTTAAAAATCTTTATGTAAATAATTTCAATTTGCTGTAACATATCACCAATATCACTAGGAGAAAACTCTTATTTAGGAAAATAGCTGCTTTTGAAAAATGGTTTGTATTCTTTTCCTTAGACTCGGGAGGCAATGCCATTCCTCTTAGATATGTTGGATAAGGATTTATTTTTATATGGTGATTTTTTTCCCAAAAAGTTAAACTGTAACAGATAAGAAGGAAACCATAAACAAAGTTTATGGTAAATAAGACTTACAAGCACAGGGTCTCCAATGGAGGACCTAGAAAAAGGACTGAAGGAGCTGAAGGGGTATGCAGCCCCATAGGAAGAACAGCAATATCAGCCAACCAGACCCCCCAGAGCACCCAGGGACTAAACCATCAACTAAAGAGTACACAGGGAGGAACCCATGGCTCTAGCAGCATATGGAGCAGAGAATGGTCTCATCGGTCATCAATGGGAGAAGAAGCCCTTGGTCCTGTGAAGCCTTGATACCCCAGTATAGGGGAATGTCAGGGTGGGGAGGCAGGAATACGTAGGTTGGCAGGTGTGTTAGTCATGGTTTCTGTTCCTGCACAAAATATCATGATCAGGTTGGAGAGGAAAGAGTTTATCACCTTATATTTCCATATTGCTGTTTATCACCAAAGAAAGTCAGAAGTGGAAATCAAGCAGGTCATGATACAGCAGCTGATGCAGAGACCATGGAGGGATGTTACTTATTGGCTTGCTTCCCCTGGTTTGCTCACCTTGCTTTCTTAGAGAACCCAAGACTACCAGCCCATAGATGGTACCGCCCACAAGGGGCACTCCCCTCTTGATCACTAATTGAGAAAAGTGCCTCACAGCTGAATCTCATGGAGGCATCTTTTCAACTGAAGCCACTTTCTCTGTGATAACACCAGCTTGTATCATGTTGGCACAAAAACAGCCAGTACAATTGATCCCTTGTCAACTTGACACACAAATACATCACTATTAATCTCAACTCTTACTTTCTTTTTCATTCCCAAGATCTAAATAACTTTAAAACTCCCACAGTCTACAAATTCTTTCATATTAAAATTCAGTCCTCTTAAAATATCTACTCTCTTAAAATTCAAAGCGTTTTTACAATTAAAAGTCTCTTAAATGTGGGTTTCACTGAAATACTTTCTTCCATCAAGAGGGAAAATATCAGGGCACTGTCACAATCAAAAGCAAAATCAAACTTCAACTGTCCAATGTCTGGGATCCACTCACAATCTTCTGGGCTCCATCAAGGGCTTGGGTCACTTCTCCAGCTCTACCCTTTGTAGCACACACTTTATCTTCTTGGCTCCAGTTACCTGTACTCTACTACTGTTGCTGTTCTTGGTGATAATCTCATGGTACTGGCATCTCTAAAACACTGCTGTATTCCACTGCATCTAAGCTTTGCCAATAGCCTCTTTTAGGCTCTCTTCATTGTGCCAAGCCTCAAATACTTTGCTTGACCCCTTCAGCCCTAGGTCATCAACTGCAACTGAGGCTGCACCATCACCAATGGTCATCCATAGCCTCTCACAGTGCTGAGCCTCAGTTGTTCTTTATGACCCCTTCATGCCTTCAAAACCAATACCACCTGGGTGACTCTTACACATTACCAAGTCCAGCCACAGCATGAGGTATAACCTTGGCCATCTCTGGAACACAGCTTTTTTGTGCTCTCAGAAAACATTTCCCAGAAGTTTTCACCTCAATGATACTGTTCTCTTCTTACTAACCACTAATTTCTTAGCTCCAGCTAAATAGCATCAATAGTCCCAGAAATACAAATATTTCACTTTAGTAGTTCTGGTATCTTGTTATTTACAGGTGATTCTTCAGCCCCAGCTAAGAAAAATTACAGAATCTTCACAATCAAAATAGCAACAGCCCTGATAAGAATCTTCCCTCTGAAATTTCACAAGCCAGACACCCATCTTCTGCACTGCCCTCAACATTATCGTTCAAGCTCCTACAGAACATCCCACAGAGCTCTTAATATCCAATGGCTCTTCTAGCTCAAAGTTCCAAAGTCCTTCTATAGTCCTCCCCAAACATGTTCAGGTTGTCATAGGAATCCCCACTGCCAGTACCAATTTGTCTTGGTGAGGATTTCTATTCCTGCACAAAATATCATGATCAACATGAAAGTTGTTGAGGAAAGGGTTTATTCAGCTTATACTTCCAAATCGCTGTTTATCACTAAAGGAGGTCAGGACTGGAACTCAAGCAGGTCAGGATACATGAGCTGATGCAGAGGCCATAGAGGAATGTTTCTTACTGGCTTGCTTTCTTATAGAACCCAAGACTACCAAGCCCAAGGGATGGTACCACCCACAAGGGGCCCTCTCCCCTTGATCACTAATTGAGAAAATATGTCACAGCTGGATCTCATGAAGGCATTTTCTCAATTGAAGCTCCTTTCTCTGTGATAACTCCAGCTTATGTCAAGTTGACACAAAACTAGCCAGTACAGTGGGGGAAAACCATCATAGAAGCAGGGGGAGGGAGAGGAGATAGGGGCTTTCTGGGGAGAAAACCATGAAAGTGGATAACACTTGAAATGTAAAAAAGCATACATATCCAAAGAATAAATAAAATAATATAAGCTGAAAAAAAACCCACAAATATTTGTTTGATAGATTAAGCTTACAAATTCCTAAAGTTAATGATATATCCAGCCTAACTAAAACTAACTTAAGATCTAACTACTATGTTTTTGCTAACTTTAATAAGATTTAACTCTTTGGAAAAGTCTGAATCATTAAAAAAATGTGACATTTTATAAAATTACAGTATAAAAAAGTTTAGAAATGAGGTTCCTCATTTCTCTCTATCTACAGTTTTCAGCTTATTTAGATACTAAACAAATTCCAATTCAAAATTTTAATTTTCAGACTCAATCTTAACAGTGATAAAGTATAAAAATATTAATATCATAAAAGTTACAGGACACTACATTTTGCTGCATACAGGAAACACATCTCAGTGTCAAAGACAAACACTACCTTAGAGTAAAAGGCCGGAAGACAATTTTACAAGCAAATGGTCATAGAAAACAAGCCAGAGTAGCCATTCTAATATCAGATACAATTGACTTTCAACCTAAAGTCATCAAAAGAGACACAGAAGGTCACTTCTTGCTGGTCAAAGGAAAAAATCCACCAAGAAGAACTCTCAATACTGAACATCTATGCTCCAAATGCAAGAGTACACTCTTTCATAAAAGAAACTCTACTAGAGCTTAAAGCGCACATTACACCTAATACAATAATTGTGGGTGACTTCAACACTTCACTCTCCTCAATGGACCTATCAGGAAACCAGAAACTAAACAGGGACACAGGGAAACTAATTGAAGCTTTGGGCCAATTGGATTTAACAGATATATAGAGAACATTTCATCCCAAAGCAAAAGAATATACCTTTTTCTCAGCACCACATGGTACCTTCTCCAAAATCGATCATATAATTGGTCATAAGACAGATGTCAACAAATACAAGAAGTACAAACTAATCCCATGCCTCCTATCAGATCACTGTGGAGTAAAAGTGGTCTTCAATAGCAAGAAAAGCAACAGAAAGCCCACATACACATGGAAACTGAACAATACTCTACTCAATAACACATTGGTCAAGGAAGAAATAAAGAAAGAAAACAAAGACTTTTTAGAATTCAATAAAAATGAAGGTACAACTTACCCAAATCTCTGGGACACAATGAAAGCAGTTCTAAGAGGAAAACTCATAGCCCTGAGTGCCTCCAAGGAAAATGGAGAGAGCATACACTAGCAGCTTAATGGCACACCTGAAAGCCCTGAAACAAAAAGAAGATAATTCACCCAGGAGGAGTAGAAGACAGGAAATCATCAAACTAAAGGCCCAAATCAATCAAGTAGAAACGAAGAGAACCATACAAAAAAAATCAATAAAACCAAGAGCTGAATCTTTGAGAAAATCAACAAGATAGATAAACCCTTAGCCAGACTAACCAAATGGCACAGAGAAAGTATCCAAATGAACAAAATTAGAAATGAAAATGGGGACATAACCACAGAAACTGAGGAAATTTAAGAAATCATCAGATTATACTACAAAAGCCTATACTCAACACAGGTGGAGAATCTGGAGGAAATGGACAATTTCCTAGACAGATACCAAATACCAAAATTAAATAAGGACCAATTAGATCAGCTAAAGAGTCCCATAACCCCGAGAGAAGTAGAAGGGGTTATAGAAAGTCTCCCCACCAAAAGAAGTAAGGGACAAGATGATTTTAGTGTGGAATTTTATCAGTCTTTCAATGAAGACCTAACACCAATACTCTTCAAACTATTCCACAAAATAGAAGCCGAAGGAACACTGCCCAACTCATTTTACAAAGCCACAATTATGCTGATACCAAAACCACACAAAGATCCAACAAAGAAAGAGATCTATCGGCCAATTTCCATTATGAATATCGATGCAAAAATACTAAATAAAATCCTTGCCAAACAAATCCAAGAGCACAACAGAATGATCATTCACCATGATCAAGTAGGCTTCATCCCAGTGATGCAGGGATGGTTCAATACACGGAAATCCATCAATGTAATCCACTACAAAAACAAACTAAAATAAAAAAAAGAACAAAAACAAAACACGTGGTCATCTCATTAGATGCTGAAAAAGCATTCGACAAAATTCAGCATCCTTTCAGAAGTCCTGGAAAGAACAGGAATTCAAGGCCCTTACCTAAACATAATAAAAGTGATATACAGCAAACCAGTAGCCAACATCAGAATAAATGGAGAGAAACTTGAAGCAATCCCCCTAAAATCAGTGACTAGACAAGGCGGCCCTCTTTCTCCCTACCTTTTCAATATAGTACTTCAAATTCTAGCGAGAACAATTAGACAACATAAGCAAGTCAAAGGGATACAAATTGGAAAGGAAGAAGTAAAACTATCACTATTTGCAGATGATATGATAGTATACTTAAGCGACCCAAAAAACTCCCCCAGAGAACTCCTACAGCTGATAAACAACTTCAGCAAAGTGGCTCGTTATAAAATCAACTCATGCAAATCTGTAGCCTTCGTATACTCATAGGACAAGCAGGTTGAGAAAGAAGTTAGTGAAATAACACCCTTCACAATAGCCACAAAAAAAATATAAAGTATCTTGACCTGACTCTAACCAAACCAGTGAAAGATCTGTATGACAAGAACTTCAAGTCTTTGAAGAAAGAAATCGAAGACCTCAGAAGATAGAAAAATATTTCTTGCTCTTGAATTGGCAGGATCAATATAGTAAAAATGGCCATATTGCCAAAAGCAATCTACAGATTCAATTCTTCATAGATCTAGAAAGAGCAATTCTTAAATCCATCTGGAATAACAAAAAACCCAGGATAGCTAAAACTATTCTCAACAATAAAAGGACTTCTGGGGGAGTCAATATCCCTGATCTCAAGCAGTATTACAGAGAAATTGTGTTAAAAACTGCATGTTATTGGTACAGTGACAGGTAAGTAGATCAATGGAATAGATTTGAAGACCCACAAATGAAACCACAGAGTTATGGTCACTTGATCTTTGATAAAGGAGCTACTACCATCCAGTGGAAAAAAAGACAGCCTTTTCAACAAATGGTGGTGGTTCAACTGGAGGTCAACATGCAGAAGAATGTAAATTGACCCACTCTTATCACCTTGTACTAAGATCAGCTCCAAGTGGATCAAGGACCTCCACATAAAGCCAGACACACTGAAACTAATAGAAAAGAAACTGGGGAAGACCCTGGAGGACATGGGCACAGGGGAAAGTTCCTGAACAGAACACCAATAGCTTAAGATCAAGAATTGACAAATGGGACCTCATAAAATTACAAAGTTTCTGTAAGGCAAAGGACACTGTCAGAAGGACAAAATGACAACCAACAAGTGGGGAAAAGATCTTCTCCAACCCCACATCTGACAGAGGGCTAATATCCAATATATACAAAGAACTCAAGAAGTTAGACCCCAAAGAACCAAATAACCCTATCAAAAAATGGGGTACAGAGCTAAACGAAGAATCTTCACCTAAATATTTGAGTGTCTGAGAAGCACCACAAGAGATGTTCAACATCATTAGTCATCGGGGAAATGCAAATCAACACAACCCTTAGATTCCACCTCACACCAGTCAGAATGGCTAAGATTAAAAACTCAAGAGACAACAAGTGCTGGTGAGGATGTGGAGAAAGAGGGAACACTCCTACACTGTTGGTGGGATTGTAAGATGGTACAACAGCTCTGGAAATCATTCTGTCGGTTCCTCAGAAAATTGGGCATGATACTTCCAGTGAACCCGGTCCTACCACTCCTGAGCATATACCCAAAGGATTCCCCTCCATACTATAAAGACACATGTTCCACAATGTTCATAGTAACCTTATTTATAATAGCCAGAAGTTGGATGGAGCCCAGATGTCCCTCAAAGGAGGAATGGATACAGAAAATGTGTTACATCTACAAAATGGAATACTACTCAGCAATTAAAAATAGTGAATTCGTGCAATTTGTAGGCAAGTGGTTGGATCTGGAAAACATCATCCTAATAGAATTAACCCAATCACAAAAGAATACATATGAAATGCAATCACTGATAAGTGGATATTATAGAGCCCAGAAGCTCTGAATACTCAAGATGCAATTAGTAAATCAAAACATTCCCAAGAAGAAAGGAGAAGGCACTGGTCCTGCAAAGACTGGTTCCAGTTTTGCAGGAGAGTACCAGAACAAAGAAAGCTTTGGGGATGATTGGGGAATGGGCTGGGGGAAGAGGACTTATGGGACGTATGGTGAGGGGGAAACTGGGTCTGAGTTTTCCCTTTCCCTATTTGAGTGTCTGAGAAGCACCATAAGAGATGTTCAACATCATTAGTCATCAGGGAAATGCAAATCAAAACAACCCTTAGATTCCACCTCACACCAGTCAGAATGGCTAAGATTAAAAACTCAAGAGACAACAAGTGCTGGTGAGAATGTGGAGAAAGAGGAACACTCCTACACTGTTGGTGGGATTGTAAGTTTGGGAAGGGGAAAGCCTTTGAAATGTAAACAAAGAATATAGAATATAAAAAAAAGAATAAATCAAATAAAAAAGTAGATCAATCTTGTCTGCAGCTTCCCATCCAGCCTGTAGCAGGTCAGCCAGACCTAGCCAGCTTGCCAGGTGCTGAGACCCTGCCGGCGGAACCAGGTACCAGAGACAGCCCGAGTTTAAGACCTCCGGGGACTCAGGTCTGGGGCAGAAACTGCACACAGACTAGCGGTTTGGAGTACAGCGGCCGTGCCTGCTGCGCTCTGAGCTCGCAGGCCAGACCCCGAACCCCCTGCAGGCAGAGCCATCTTGTCTGCAGCTTCCCATCCAGCATGTAGCAGGTCACCCTGACCTAGCCAGCTTGCCAGGTGCTGAGACCCTGCCAGCGGAACCAGGTACCCGAGACAGCCCGAGTTTAAGACCTCTGGGGACTCAGGTCTGGGGCAGAAACTGCACACAGACTAGCGGTTTGGAGTACAGCGGCCGTGCCTGCGCTCTGTGCTCGCAGGCCAGACCCGGAACCCCCTGCAGGCAGCGCCATCTTGTCTGCAGCTTCCCATCCAGCCTGTAGCAGGTCAGCCAGACCTAGCCAGCTTGCCAGGTGCTGAGACCCTGCCGGCGGAACCAGGTACCAGAGACAGCCCGAGTTTAAGACCTCCAGGGACTCAGGTCTGGGGCAGGAACTGCGCACAGACTAGCGGTTTGGAGTACAGCCGCCATGCCTACGCTCTGTGCTCGCAGGCCAGACCCCGAACCCCCTGCAGGCAGCGCCATCTTGCCTGCAGCTTCCCATCCAGCTGGTAGCAGGGAAGCCAGACCTAGCCAGCTTGCCAGGTGCTCAGACCCTGCCCGCGGAACCAGGATAAGCAACAATTTTTGTTTATTAAGAAGAGTGAGGACCAGCTATAGCGGCAGGCCTCCATATTGCAACCAGGACACAGCTGGAAAGGTGCAGGTAGAGACTTCGTCTGGGGCTAGAGCAGGGAGAGCTGCTAAGCTCTCTCCCACAGGCGGGCCCAGGCGCCTAGGCTCTGCAGCACATCCCTGCGAGCTTAGGCCGTGCACCAAGGCAGCCGGAACCACCAGCTCCCCAGGACCCAGGACCAGCTATAGCGGCAGGCCTCCATATTGCAACCAGAACACAGCTGGAAAGGCACAGGTAGACAGATTCCATCAGGGGCTACGACGTGGGGGGATCTGCTAGGCTCTCGCTACTAGGCAGGCCCAGCAGCGCCTGCCGAGGCTCTGCTGCACTCCCCCACACTTCCCAGAGACCTCAGGCCATGCACAAAGTCAGCGGGTAGCAGCCAGCTCGTGATCCCGTTGAGCAGCAATCACACATAACCACCAGTAGAGAAACAACAGGTAAGACCAGCCTCACAGGAGATTCAAACACCAGCCAGTGACAACAAGGTCAACTAACACCAGAAATAACCAGATGGCAAAAGGTAAACGAAGGAATGTCACTAACAGAAATTAAGGCAACATGACAGTATCTGAACCCAGTTCGCCAACAACAAGAAGCCCTGGATACCCCAAAACACCAGAAAAACAAGACTTGGATATAAAATCACTGGTCAGGATGCTGGTAGCTGAACACATAGAAAAATCTCGTAAAGAAATAGAAGAGAAAATGGATCAAAAGTTAGAAGCCTTTACAAGACAAATACAAAAATCACTTCAAGAAATGCAGGAGAAGATGGATCAAAAAGAAGAAGATAATAAGGAGGAAAGACAAAAATCACTTAAAGAAATACGGAAGAACGTGGGCCAACAAGTAGAAGCTATGAAAGAGGAAACACAAAAATCTATTAAAGAAATACATGAAAACACAATCAAGCAAGCAAAAGATCTGAGCACATCCATCCAGGCACTAAAAACAGAAGTAGAAACAACTAAGAAATCGCAGAGGGAGACAACATTGGAGATAGAAAACCTTGGGAAGAAATCAGGAGCCATAGATGCAAATATCAACAATAGAATACAAGAGATAGAAGACAGAATCTCAGAAGCCGAAGATACCATAGGAACCATTGATTCAACAGTCAAAGAAAATACTAAATGCAAAAAGGCTGTAACCCAAAACATCCAGGAAATCCAGGACACAATGAGAAGACCAAACCTAAGAATTATAGGTATAGACGAGAATGAAGATGTACAAGTTAAAGGGCCAGCAAATATCTTCTACAAAATTATGGAAGAAAACTTCCCCAACCTAAAGAGAGAGATGCCCATGAATATACAAGAAGCATACAGAACCCCAAACAGACTGGATCAGAACAGAAATACATCCCGTCACATAATAATCAAAACTCCAAATGTACTAAACAAAGAAAGAATATTAAAGGCAGCAAGAGAAAAAGGCCAAGTAACTCATAAAGGAAGACCTATCAGAATAACACCAGACTTCTCCCCTGAGACCATGAAAGCTAGAAGACCTGGGCAGATATAATGCAAACTCTAAGAGAACACAAACTTCAGCCAAAACTACTTTACCCAGCAAAGCTCTCAATCACCATAGATGGAGACATCAAGGTATTCCATGACAAAACCAAATTTGCACGATATCTTTCCACAAGTCCAGCCTTACAAAGGATAATAGGGGGAAAACACCAAGACAAGGACGGAAACTACACCCAGGAAGTAGCAAGATAGAAACCTCCTCTCATCAAACCCAAAAGAAGGTAACCTCTCGAATATAAAAAATAAATAAAATAAATAAATATAACTTCAAAAATGTCTGGAGGAAATAATTACTATTCCTTAATATCTCTTAACATCAATGGACTCAATTCCCCAATAAAAAGACATAGATTAACAGACTGGATACTGAAACAGGACCCTACATTTTGCTGCATACAGGAAACACATCTCAGTGTCAAAGACAAACACTGCCTTAGAGTAAAAGGCTGGAAGACAATTTTACAAGCAAATGGTCTGAGGAAACAAGCTGGAGTAGCCATTATAATATCAGATAAAATTGACTTCCAACCAAAAATCATCAAAAGAGACTCAGAAGGTCACTTCTTGGTGGCCAAAGGGAAAAATCCACCAAGAAGAGCTCTCAATACTGAACATCTATGCTCCAAATGCAAGGGCACACTCATTTGTAAAAGAAACCTTACTAAAGCTTAAAGCACACATTACACCGAACACAATAATTGTGGGTGACTTCAACACTCCACTCTCCTCAATGGACCGATCAGGAAAGCAGAAACTAAACAGGGACACAGTGAAACTAATTGAAACTCTGGACCAATTGGATTTAACAGATATATATAGAACATTTCATCCTAAAGCTAAAGAATATACCTTTTTCTCAGCTCCACATGGTACCTTCTCCAAAATAGACCATATAATTGGTCATAAGACAGATGTCAACAAATACAAGAAGATCTAGCTAATCCCATGCCTCCTATCAGATCACCATGGAGTAAGAGTGGTCTTCAATAACAACAGAAACAGCAGAAAGCCCACATACACATGGAAACTGAACAATACTCTACTCAATGACACCTTGGTCAAGGAAGAAATAAAAAAAGAAATCAAAGACTTTTTAGAATTCAATGAAAATGAAGGTACAACCTACCCAAATCTATGGGACACAATGAAAGCAGTGCTAAGAGGAAAACTCATAGCTCTAAGTGCATCCAAAAAGAAACTGGAGAGAGCATATACTAGCAGCTTAATGGCACACCTTAAAGCCCTGGAAGAAAAACAAGTTAATTCACCCCGGAGGAGTAGAAGACAAGAAATCATCAAACTCAGGGCTGAAATCAATCAAATAGAAACAAAGAGAACCATACAAAGAATCAACAAGACCAGGAGCTGGTTCTTTGAGAAAATCAACAAGATAGATAAACTCTTAGCCAGACTAACCAAAGGACACAGAGACAGTATCCAAATTAACAAAATTAGAAATGAAAAGGGAGATATAACAACAGAAACTGAGGAAATTCAAAAGATCATCAGATCCTACTACAAAGGTCCATACTCAAAACAACTGGAGAATCTGGAGGAAATGGACAATTTCCTAGACAGATATCAAATACCAAAATTAAATCAGCATTAAGTAGATCAGCTAAATAGTCCCATAACCCCTAAAGAAATAGAAGGGGTTATAGAAAGCCTCCCAACCAAAAAAAGTATGGGACCAGATGGTTTTAGTGCAGAATTCTACCAGACCTTCAAAGAAGACTTAACACCAATACTTTTCAAACTATTCCACAAAATAGAGACAGAAGGGACACTGCCCAACTCATTCTTCGAAGCCACAATTACGCTAATACCTAAACCACAAAAAGATCCAACAAAGAAAGAGAACTACAGGCCAATTTCTCTTATGAATATAGATGCAAAAATACTAAATAAAATTCTTGCTAACCGAATCCAAGAGCACATCAAAACGATCATCCACCATGATCAAGTAGGCTTCATCCCAGGGATGCAGGGATGGTTCAATATACGGAAATCCATCAATGTAATCCACTACATAAACAAACTGAAAGAAAAAAAAACACATGGTCATCTCATTAGATGCTGAAAAAGCATTTGACAAAATTCAGCATCCTTTCATGCTAAAAGTCTTGGAAAGAGCAGGAATTCAAGGCCCATACCTAAACTTAGTAAAAGCAATTTACAGCAAACCAGTAGCCAACATCAAAATAAATGGAGAGAAACTTGAAGCATTCCCACTAAAATCAGGGACTAGACAAGGCTGCCCTCTCTCTCCATATTTTTTCAATATAGTACTTGAAGTTCTAGCAAGAGCAATTAGACAACATAAGGAAGTCAAAGGGATACAAATTGGAAAGGAAGAAGTGAAACTATCATTATTTGCAGACGATATGATAGTTTACCTAAGCGACCCAAAAAACTCCACCAGAGAACTTCTACAGCTGATAAACAACTTCAGCAAAGTGGCAGGTTATAAAATTAACTCAAGCAAGTCAGTGGCCTTCTTGTACTCAAAGGACAAGCAGGCAGAGAAAGAAATTAGGGAAATAACACCCTTTACAATAGCCACAAACAACATAAAATATCTTGGCGTAACTCTAACCAAACAAGCGAAAGATCTGTACAACAGGAACTTCAAGTCCTTGAAGAAAGAAATCGAAGAAGACCTCAGAAGATGGAAAAATATTTCTTGCTCCTGGATTGGCAGGATCAATATAGTAAAAATGGCCATCTTGCCAAAAGCAATATACAGATTCAATGCGATCCCCATCAAAATCCCAACTCAATTCTTCATAGATCTAGAAAGAGCAATTCTCAAATTCATCTGGAGCAACAAAAAACCCAGGATAGCTAAAACTATTCTCAACAATAAAAGGACTTCTGGGGGAATCAATATCCCTGACCTCAAGCAGTACTACAGAGCAATTGTGTTAAAAACTGCATGGTATTGGTATAGCAACAGGCAAGCAGATCAATGGAACAGGATTGAAGACCTGGAGGTTAACCCACAGACTTATGGTCACTTGATCTTTGATAAAGGAGCCACAACCATCCGGTGGAATAAAGATAGCCTTTTCAACAAATGGTGCTGGTTCAACTGGAAGTCAACATGCAGAAGAATGCGAATTGACCCACTCTTATCTCTTTGCACTAAGATCAATTCCAAGTGGATCAAGGACCTCCACATAAAACCAGACACACTGAAACTATTAGAAAAGAAACTTGGGAAGACCCTGGAGGACTTGGGCACAGGGGAAAAGTTCCTGAACACAACACCAATAGCTTATGCTCTAAGATCAAGAATCGACAAATGGGACCTCATAAAATTACAAAGTTTCTGCAAAGCAAAGTACACTGTCAGAAGGACAAAATGGCAACCAACAAAGTGGGAAAAGATCTTCACCAACTCCACATCCAACAGAGGGCTAATATCCAATATATACAAAGAACTCAAGAAGTTAGACCGCAAAGAAACAAATAACCCTATCAAATAATGGGGCACACAGCTAAACAAAGAATTTTCACCAGAAGAAATTTGGATGGCCGAGAAACACCTTAAAAGATGTTCAACATCATTAGTCATCAGGGAAATGCAAATCAAAACAACCCTGAGATTCCACCTCACACCAGTCAGAATGGCTAATATTAAAAACCCAAGAGACAACAAGTGCTGGCGAGGATGTGGAGAAAGAGGAACACTCCTCCACTGTTGGTGGGATTGCAAAATGGTAAAACCGCTCTGGAAATCAGTTTGGCGGTTCCTCAGAAAATTGGGCATGTCACTTCCAGAGGACCCTGGCATACCACTCCTGGGCATATACCCAGAGGATTCCCCTGCATGCAATAAGGACACATGCTCCACTATGTTTATAGCAGCCTTGTTTATTATAGCCAGAAATTGGAAGGAGCCCAAATATCCCTCAAAGGAGGAATGGATACAAGAAATGTGGTATATTTATACAATGGAATACTACTCAGCAATTAAAAATAATGAATTCATGCAATTTGTAGGTAAATGTTTAGACCTGGAAAATATCATCCTGAGTGAATTAACCCAATCACAAAAGAATGCACATGAAATGCAATCACTGATAAGTGGATATTAATGAGCCCAGAAGCCCTAAATACTCAAGACACAAATAGCAAGTCAAATGATTCCCAAGAAGAAGAAAGGAGAGGACCCTGGGCTTGTAAAGATTGCATCCAGTTCAGTAAAGAAACTGAGGGGGGAGGGGGAATGATTGGGGAACAGTTGGGGGGGGAGAGGAACTATGGGAACTATGGTGGGTGGGAACTGGGAAAGGAGAAAGCCTTTGGAATGTAAACATAGAATATAGAAAATAAAAAAAATTATTAAAAAAGTAGATCAATAATAAATAAATAAATAAATAAATAAATAAATAAATAAATAGATGGATGGTCTTGAAAGGCAATGTCTTCTTGACCCAATTCTTTTTGAGCTACTCCCCCATCCATCCCATAAGTTTCTCTTGCAGGACCAGTCCACAGTAGCTGCAGATAGCTACGGAACTCAACACTAGCATTGGTGGTCTGCAAACCAAAGTTCCTTTGACCCTATGACTGCCAAAAAGGAGACACTTATCTCTTTCTCAATGAAAAATGTTGTTACTCCATAAAAAATTCGGGTCAGGTAACAGAGAAGATTAAGGACCCATAGCATAGTAGCTGGCACACCAAATCTACATCTAGAATCTAACCTCAGGAAAGGACTCTGATTATGGTCACCTGTGGGCTTGTGGTTTATGATTCTGGTCTCTATTCCTCTCATGGTAATGATTGCTCCCCATCTCTTCAGGAAAGAATTAACAAAGAGCTTCCTAATGCTCACTCACTGATCCTAATGCTTCTGATGGAATTGCATCTGATCTCCTACCATTACAAATCGACAACCTGCTTTGAAGCAACAATCCAGAGCTCCCTTTTTTTCCAAAATCCTTGTTTACCTGCAACTAGCCAGAGGAACATTGTTGACTACTATCAACAACAAAAAGCTGTAATGGTTGGTCACAAGCCTGCCTCCAAATGACAATGTTGTTGGCCGCATTATAGGGTAATGATCCCACTCTCACTTGAGCTAGAGTTTTCCAGGAAACAGAAACCTATAGTGTTTCTCAGACACCCTTAAAGGCTGGTTAGATGCTGTTCACCCTAATTGTCAGCCCTTCTTCTGCCTGACAAACTTCTTATGCTAATGTCCTGGATGTTTAAGTATGGAACCTTTCCACCCCCATACCTGGTAATGTATCCCTAAAAATCCCACCAAGCTTTTTATCTGAGTGCTGCCCTCTACTGCCCAGGGCAGCCAGGTGGTTTTCTGTTGTTTTATTTCAATTTTTTTGATTGGTTTGGTTGGTTGTTTCCACTAAACTGTTCTCTCACTGAATGACTGTGTACAGTAGTTTGTTTTTACCATACTTACAGTGTTACCAAATTTAATTTAATCCTAAAAATAAGAATTTCATAAATTGCACTCACAGATTCGGAGATAATTCTCAGAAATGTCAAATGTGTGTGTTAGTTTCTAGACCAGTAAGGAGGCAAGAAGTCAACCTATCATGACCAGCATTCCAAGGCACTCTCCCTCTCAATAAAGAAAAGGAAGCCTCCTTATGTATGAAGATGTAAGCTTGTCTGTTTGTATGACACTCCTTTGTGTTTCAAATCCAAATGGGTTTTGGTGCTGATGCTGTCAGAGTCCTAAAGATGAAGATGACAGGCTAGCATTATAACCAGGATAGTTGCACTATATACAGGAACCTCGACATGGATATTTCTTTTTTTTTAAATTTTTTTATTGTATATATTCTATATTTACAATTCATTTCCCTTTTTCTGGTTCCCCACCCCCAAAGGCCCCACATGTCCTTTTCCCTCCCCCTGCTCCCGCATCCACCCCCTCCCACTTTACTGTTCTTGTACTCTCCCACAATGATGTTTTGGTCCTTTCTAGATATAGATGGGCTTGCATTGACAATACTGACAATGGAGAGGACACAAATATACTATGGGCCCTTCAGCACCTTGGTAATGAGGCTTGATATGAACAGGAAATTGTGACAGAAGGAAGTCATTTCTGAGCATCACATTCACTGAGTTGGTATTAGCAGTTATCAATCTGAGGATCGTGACACCTTTAGGGGGGTCAAACAATCCTTCCACAGGGGTTTCATATCAGATATCCTGCATATCAAATATTTAAAATTACAATTCACAACATTATCAAAAATGACAGTTACAAAGTAGTAACAAAACTAATTTTATGGTTGGGGTTCTCTACAACATGAGGAAATGTATTAAAGGGGCACAGTATTAGGAATGTTGAGAACTACTGGGTTTTATGAACTTGTTATTTGAGTGATAAAAGTGCTGGAGTATTAAGTTCTCATATCCTAAGTCTTTAGGATTGAATATCATATCTGATTTCTCCAATCCATACTAACCGTCAATTGGCTTCTTGCTTTGGGGTTGTGGTTTAACTATATAGTAACTGCACCATGGGCACAATGAACAATCTTAGAATCAACAAAAGTTTTCTTTTTAATCAATACACAGGCAAATATATGATAGAGGATATTACTAAGACTAAATATTAAGAACAATAAAAAAAGAACAATAAATACAAATGGGGCTTTTGTGTGTGTGATTTTTTATTTGTAGGGATTCACAAATGAAATACAAGTAGTTACTTTTCAAGAGATATGGTTTCATCATCTGATTCTCTTGCAGAGCATGCAATATAGCTGGAAAATAACCTACAACTCAGGCCAGGTCTACATCTCAATAAGAGAATTGTGTCAACTAAAATCTTTGCCCAGAAATAAGACAGGACTTTAGTAGGCTATTTTTAATAACTTTTAAAATTCTTAGTTTTTTTTTAGATAACAAATTGTCCACCATTGTAAATGAACTAATGATGGGTGTTTCTCCATTTGTCAGGTAGCATTCCCCTGAAGCACAATTCTATGTGGACTTCAAAACAATAAACTGAATCAAATCTGGTTCTGTTTATTTTGTTTTGTTTGAGATATGATCTTGTATAACATAAGCTATCTTGTGCTTGCGAGATATCCCAATTAAAGCATTGAATGTAGCCAATTTTTCTACATTCCACTCCTGAGTTTAGATTAAAGATGTGCCTTTCTAATCCTGGGATAAATTTAGGGGCTTGCCCATTTTAGATGAGGGTTTTTTCACTAAAGCCACATATTTAGCATAAATCAATTCTAATTCCTTATTACCAGGTCACCTTAAATGGATAGATTGTTGAAGGGACTGGCACAAAACAACATGAAACAAGTGTTTGCTTCTTCCCTGACTACACATTATTAAATACCAGTGTCAAGCTCTCCTGGAAGCTTTCGGAACTCTACTCAGTTATGCTGTGACATGGGATATAACACTGTATGTTACTGTTCACCTGTTGCAACTATTAAGAATTCTAATTTATGCCAAAGGCATCATTAGAACCTTAAATTTCACCAACTGTCTTCAGCCACACAGTAAGGTCCATCTCTGGGTTCTTTATGCAACTCCCCTGAAACTGCTATTGCTTTGCCCACTGGCTGAGCCAGACTTCATTGGTGGCATAAGCACTTTGTTGCAGTCAATGAAGCTGATAAATGGAGTGCCCTTATGCAAGCAGGAACTATTAATAAAACTGCTCTTAATGGGGATCTGACAGCCATGCAAGGACCGGTAGTGACACATGGGAGGAAACAGAGGACACATTCATCATCGCCCTCCATCGATCAGCACCGAGGTCTCACTTTATGCACAAACACTAGAGCAACATCTAGTAGTTTTCTGTTCCTGTCAGAACGTTTGCTTTTTCAAACATATGCATTGGGTCACTTACAATAGAAAAGGACATGTACTTAGCTGTGTCTGCATGAGGCAACCAGAGCCTAAGGCTGGACTTATTAGCATTTCTTTCCAACAGAGAAAGAAAACAGATTTAAACACTGCAAAATTTACTTGGAAATTTGATGGTCCCAACTGTTATTGAAATAACAAATACAATTACATGGTGCAAATAGTTTTTAATGTACGTTGGATTATAGATAAGAATTAAAAGAAAAATTCTTCATTTCGATAATGTATTAAAGGTTTTTACCTGATAAATCTTACATGTTTCCTTCAAAAAATACTTTGCCAAAACTGTTTGTAAAAATAGCCTCACATATTATCCCTAAAAGAATTTTATTTTTATTAGATATATTCTTTATTTATGTTTTATTTCCGTTTTCTTGGTTCCCTGCCCCCCCAAAGATCCCACATGACCTTTTCCCTCCCCCGTTCCTCCATCCACCCCTTCCCACTACCCTGTTCTGGTATTCCCCTTCACTGATGCAATGAGCCTTTCCAGAACCAGCGTCCACTCCTTCCTTCTTCTCGGACATCATTTGGTATGTGGATTGTGACTTTGAATTGTTAAACTAAGACAAGTAATATCTCTCAGGATTACTACACCTTAAAAATCCTTAAACTTTAAAAAGAAATCATTAATGCATTAATTTCCCCCCTTTATTGAAAGTAGACTATTTCTCATACACTGTATCCTTTCAACAGTTTCCCCTCCTCTACTCTGTCCAGTTCCTTTCCCTTCTCCCCTTCCATTCAGATCCACTCCCTGACCTTCTTCTATTAGGAAAGAACAGGATTCTAAGAGATAACAGCAAAACATAACAAAATAAATATAAGATAAAACAAAAACCATTACAATGAAATTGGACAAATCAACCCAACATAAGAAAAAGAGCCCAAGAGAAGGCAGGAGAAGTAGAAACCCCTGCATTCTCATTCTCTGAAATTCCATAAAAACCTGAACTGAAAACCATATTACATACACTTGCAGGCCCTATATTGGCTGTTTCAGTCTTTGTGAGTTCATAAATTCTTTGCTCAGTTGATTTACAGGTCCTTGTCCTCCTGATGCCCTCCATATCCTGTTCCACAGGGTTCCTTTAACCTTGAGGGTAGGGATTTGATGTAGACAACTCATTTAGATCTGTGTACTATAAATTCTTCCTGTGTCAGCACAAGGTCTGGTGCTGGACTCTGTATTTGCTTTATCTGCTACAAGAGGAAGATTCTCTGACAATAACTAAATAAGGTGATAATTGATGAGTGTAAAAAAATTATCATTAACAATCATTTTATTGATATATTCTTAACAAGTAATATTTGGTTTTATCCTGGGACTCTCAACTATCTCATCTCTGGTGTTTGGTAATCCAAATAGTGTGAGGTATGGGTTCCATCTCATGAAGTCAGTCTTAAGTCAAATCAGATATTGATTGGTTACTTCCACAAGCTTTGTGCCACCCTTGCCCTAGCATATCATGCAGGCAGCGCAGCATGATAGATCAAAGGGCTTATAGCTGGTTTGGTGTGTCCATTTCTCTTTTGGTAGCTTGTAAAGTACCTTTCTGTAATAAAGAACATAGGTGTGATGGTTCTTTGTTGACACAACTAGACCATTTTAATAGGTTGTTGGTGTTTTGTCTTCAGCAATAGTGCCTTAATGTCTTTTTTTTTTTTTTTTTTTTTTTTTTTTTTGGACAACAACATATTGTCTTGACAACAGTATGAGTGCTTTGGGATTTTTTCCTGGGAACTCTTTGGCTAACAATTCAATTGGATGTAACTAAGCCTAGGTACTGGAAAATTTGGTGACAAGAAATGGCCAGATGAGGCAATGTCTCCCTCATTCTTTGGAGATTTTATTACGATTGCCTTCTATATTTTATGAAATTACCACTGTATTAGGTTTCTGTACCACCCCTCAAATGTTTCACAGTTCTTGTTGTTTGTCCTCACAATTCTTCTCCCTCTCCAAATGATACCCCTACTTCCATCACGTGCTAGATCTTGTCAACCAATAAATTATATTATATTTCCCAATCACATGTGAAATAAAAGGGAAAACCATGTGCATGCCCTGGGTCTTTTCCTTTACATCTATCTTCTCTGTGTCTATGGACTGTAGCTCATTTATCTCTGACTTAATGGCTAATATTCATGTCTGAACAAATTCATACCATATTTTTTTTCCGAGTTTGGCTTATCTTCTTCAGGATGATTTTATTCTAGTTCCACACTTTTGTTTGCAAATTTTAGGATGCCATGTTTTGACAGCTAAGTCCATTATGTAACTGAACAATTTTATTTATCCATATTTGATTAAGGTGCATTAATATTATTTCCAATTTCTGGCTGTTGTGTATAGCATAGTAATGTACATAATTGAGCATGTGTCCTTGCAGTAGGATGGAGAATTCTTTGGGTATATGTCCAAAAATGGTATAGCTTAAACTTGAGGTTGATCAGTTTATTCTTTTATGTACTCATTTTTATTGGGTATTTTATTTATTTACATTTCAAATGTTAACCCCTTTCCTGATTCCCCTATAGAAACACCCTATTCCATCCCCCGTCCTCCTGCTTCCTCCATCTACCCATCCACTCCCTGCCCTTGCATTTCCCTATAATAGATCATCAAGTCTTCATGGGACCAAGGCCTTCTTCTTCCATTAATGCTCAACAAGGCCATCTTCTGCTATGTATGAGGTTGGAGTCATGGGTCTCTCCATATGTACTCCTTGTTTGGTGGTTTAGAGCCTGAGAGTGCTGGTTGGTTGATATTATTGTTTTTCCTATGGGGTTGCAAAATCCTACAGCTCCTTCAGTCCTTTCCCTAACTCCTCCATTAGGTACCCAGTAATCAGTTCAATGGTTGGCTGCAAGCATCTGCCTCTGTATATGACAGGTTCTGGCAGAGCTTCTCAGGAGACAACTATATCAGGCTCCTATCAGCAAGCACTTCTTGGCATCCCCAATAGTGTCTGCATTTGCTGACTGTATATGTGATGGATCCCCAGGTGAGGCAGTCTCTGGATAGCTTTTTCTTCAGTCTCTGCTCCATACTTTGTCTCCGTATTTGCTCTTATGAGTATTCTGTTACTCCTTCTCAGAAGAACCAAAGCACTCACACTTTGGTCTTCCATTTTCTTGAGCTTCATGTAGCTTGTGAATTGTTTCTTGGGTACTCTAAGCTTTTGGGCTAATATCCCTTTATCAGTGAGTACATATGGCGTGTGTTCTTTTGTGATTGGGTTACCTCACTTCAGATGATATTTTCTGGTTCCATCCATTTGATTAAGAATTTCATGAATTCATTGTTTTTAATAGCAGAGCAGTACTCCATTATATAAATGTAACACATTTTCTGTATCCATTACTCTGTTGAAGGAAATCTGGGTTCTTTCTACCTTCTCGTTATTACAAATAAGGCTGCTGCAAACATAGTGGAACATGTGTCCTTGTTATATGTTGGAGCATCTTTTGACTATATGCCCATGTGTTTTTATCTAGGTCCTCAGACAATACCATGCCCAACTTTCTGAGGAACTACCAGACTAATTTCCAGAGAGGTTGCACTTGCGTGTAATCCCACCAACAATGGAGGAGTGTTCCTCTTTCTCCATAGCCTGGCCAGCATCTGCTGTCACCTGAGTCAATTGCTTTCTGAGGAACTGTCTCACTGATCTTAACAGTGAATGTAAAAGTAATTTGTTGTCTGGGAGCCTTACTGCTGAATATGCTTACCCTTTCTAATTTTTTTTTCTGAACTCTGGCTGGCTGGTTCAACCTCAGCTGTACTGGCTCGAACTCTTCTCTGTGCTGACAGCTTTAATTTGGCTTCTCTCGGCTTCATATTCAATTTCTCTGCTTGGCCTCAAACTAACTGGCAATTTGTTCTAATCTTCTGGCTCCTTTATATTCTCCAGCTTCAACTGCTCCTACAGCAGAAACTGAATGCAACTGAAATCAATTTGACTTCACTGCCTCATCTACTGCCTTACTGAACTGAATTGAACCAACTGTTTCTCTCTCTCTCTCTCTCTCTCTCTCTCTCTCTCTCTCTCTCTCCATCTCTCTCTCCCTCACCACTTCTCTCTCTTTCTCTCTCTCCTCCTCTTGAGTAGTCTCTCATTCCTGTTTTTTTCTTAAAATAGTTATGTTTATATGATCTACGATCTCTGTCTCAACTTATCTAATCTTTCTTTGATTTATCACTCTGCCCCTCAATTCAACATCATTTTCAAACATGGCAGCTACCTTTTACAAATTATCTTTACATTCATTGTTTGAAATTAAATTTGTGTACTGAAGCCATGTCTGTCTTTCAGTCACAAGGATTAACAATGTGTCATTCTGGCAGAATCACACAGACCTAGTATCTCTTTGGATATACCTTGCAAAGCAGCCAAGTTGCTGGATAAAATTCCTCAAGAAGACTCTTTATATGTTTGTACTCCTAGCAATGGAGGAAAGGTCTTCATTTTTCTATATCCTTGTTCGGATGAGCTGTCATATACTTTTGTTTTTTGTTTTTCTTTTGTTTTGTTTTGTTTTGTTTTGCTTTTAGACATTCTGATAAGCACTAACATGGAATCTCAAAGTAGTTTTGCTTTGTGTTTCCTTGATTGCTAATGGTCTTCAACCTTTTTAAAAGTATTTATTAGACATTTGAGTTTCTACTTATGAAAATTGTATTTAGATCTGTACCCCATTTTTGGCTGGATTATTTGTGTTTTTTTTTAATATCTAGTTTCTTCTAATATTTTCATATTGGTCTTTTTACTGGATGTGGAGTTGTTAAAGTTATTTCCTATTCTGAAGACTTTGTCTAAATGATAGTGGTTTTGCCTTTTATAAGCAGTGAGACTTCTAGAGTTCTTTCCATAACAAACTGCCAGAAACCATAGTTTGGGGTATTAATAATATATACACCTAATAGGAAATAACCAACATGGAGCTGACCCTTTCCTCTTCCTCATCCTAATTAGCAGTGTAATTGTAGAACATAAAGATCTATTCAAACTGGTTGTTCATATCTGTTAAGGTGAAAGCTAAAACTGCTTTCACTTGTACATCCAAAGATGTAGTGTTGCTTGAAATGTTTAACTACATCTTGCTATAATCTTCCCATTCTTTTCAGGTATAGCTGAAGGATCTCGCTTGCAAAGCTTTATTTTGCATGTTTGTGAAGGACCTATCAAACTGAATTAAAGTAAAATCAAATCATCAAAATATGGAATGACCTGTGAAAGGCCTCCAGGAGAGAGTGATCTCCCAGCAGCAATTTCACTTCTGGGCTCAGAAGTGAGATGTACACATTCTCTCCAATAACTGTCCATAGGGGAAAGGCTAGGAGTGCACAGGGCATACAATCAGTGGAGCAGCTGGGAAAGGACCCTACCAGTCACCATCTGCACCAGTAAGTTGAGCTGTTCTATAGCCATCTGTACATAGACCCCACCAGGAAAGAGTTCTTCTCCCACGAGTGCTGACATAGGCTTACAGACCCTCAGGAGGGACAAGTTCCAGGCAGAGACAGAAAGACCAACAAACGCCAGAGATAACTAGATGGCAAAAGGCAAGCATGAGAACCCTACCAACAGAAATGAAGGCTACTGGGCATTACCAGAACCCAGTTCTCCCACCACAGCAAGTCTTGGATACCCCAACTCACTGGAAAAGCAAGAGTTGGATTTAAAATCACATGCCATGATGCTGATAGAGGACTTTAAGAAGAACATAAATAACTCCCTTTGAGAAATACAGAAGCACACAGGTAAAAAGGGAGAGAGTCTTGAATAATTATAAGATAACATAACCAAACAAGGGAAGGAACTGGACAAAACCAATCAGGATCTAAAAATGGAGTTAAAACTATAAAGAAATCACAAAGGGGGACAAAACTGGAGATAGAAAGATCTAAGAAAAAAATCAGGAATCATAGATGCAAGCATCAACAACAGTATACAAGAAATACGGAGTGAAACTCAGGTACAGAGGATACCATAGAAGCATCGACACAGCAGTCAAAAAAAGTACAAAATGTAAAAAGCTCCTGACACAAAACATCCAGGAAATCCAGAACACACTGAGAGGACCAAAGCTAAGGATATAGGAATAGAAGTGAGCGAAGACTCCCAATTTAAAGGGCAAGTAAATATCTTCAACAAAATTATAGAAGAAAACATCCCTAACCTAAAGAAAGAGAAACCCATGGATATATAAGAAGCCTATAGAACTCCAAATAGATTGGACCAGAAAAGAAATTCTTCCTGTCACATAATAATCAAAACACCAAATGCACAAAACCAAGAAAGAATACTAAAAGTAGTAAGGGAAAAAGGTCAAGTAACATATAAAGCCATATCTATCAGAATTACACCAGACTTTTCACCAGAGACTATGAAAGTTAGAATGTCTTGTACAGATGTCATACAGACCCTAAGGAAACACAAATGCCCACCCAGGGTACTATACCTAGCAAAACTGTCAATTGCCATAGATGTAGAAAACAAGATATTCCATGACAAATCTAAATTTACACAACATCTTTCCACAAATCCAACCCTTCAAAGGATAATAAAAGGAGAACTCCAACACAAGGAAGGAAACTACTCTCTGGAAAAAGCAAGAAAGTAATCTTCCATTAACAAATCAATAAAAATCCTGCCATATAAACATAGCTCCACCTTTAACAACAATACCAGGAAGTTACAATCATATTTCCTTACTATCTCTTAATATCAATGGACTCAATTCCCCAATAAAAAGGAACAAACTAACAGACTAGATACATAAACAGGGCACAACATTTTTGCTGCATAAAATAGACCCACCTCAAATGACAAAGACAGACACTATCTCAAAGTAAAAGGCTGGCAAACAATTGTCCAAGCAAATGATCCCATGAAACAAGCTGGAGTAGCCATTATAATATTGAATAAAAATGGCTTTCAACCTAAAATTATCAAAAAAGGATAAGGAAGAACCCTTCAGAGTCACCAAAAGAAAAATATACCAAGAAGAACTCTCAATCCTGAATATTTATGCTCTAAATGCAAGGGCACCCACATTTATAAAAGAAACTTTACTAAATCTCACTTTGCACCTCACACAATAATAGTGGGAAACTTCAATACCCCACTTTCATCAATGGACTGATCATGGAAACAGAAACAAAACAGAGAAACAGTAAAAGTAACAGAAGCTCTGAACCAAATGGATTTAACAGATATCTATAGAACATTTTATCCTAAAACAAAAGAATATGCCTTCTACTCATCACCTCATGATACCTTCTCCAAAACTGACCATGTAATTGGTCACAAAACAGTCCTCAACAGATATAAGAAAATTGAAATAATCCCATGCATTCTATCAGATCATTAGGGATTAATGCTGATCTTCAATAACATAAAAAAACAAAGGATACATGCTCCACTATGTTCATAGCAGCCTTATTTATAATAGCCAGAAGCTAGAAAGAACCCAGATGTCCCTCAATGGAGGAATGGATATATATACACAATGGAATACTATTCAGCCATTAGAAACAATGAATTCATGAAATTCTTAGAGAAATGGATGGAGCTGGAGAACATCATACTAAGTGAGGTAACCCAGTCTCAAAAGAATACCTATGGTTTGCAGTCAATGATAAGTGGATATTAGCCTAGAATCTTGAGACACCAAAGACACAATTCACATACCAAATGATGTCTGACAAGAAGAAAGAAGTGGACACTGGTGCTGGAAAGGATCAAAGCATCAGTGTAGGGGAATACCAGAACAGGTATGTGGGAAGGGGTGGATGAGGGAGCAGGGGGAGGGAAAAGGGAATGTGAGACCTTTGGGGGGTGGGGAACCAAAAAAGGGAAATGAAATGTAAATATAGAATATATCCAAGAATATAAAAATTAAAATAAAAAAAGAAATCCACATAAACATGGAAGCTGAACAATGTTCTATTCAATGATATCTTGGTCAAGGAAGAAATAAAGAAAGAAAGAAAATCCTTTTTAGAATTTAATGAAAATGAAGGCAAAACATACCCAAATTTTTGGGACACAATGAAAGCAGTGCTAAAAGGAAAACCCATATCTCTGAGTGCCTCCAAAAAGAAACTGGAGAGAACTTACACTAGCAGCTTAGCAGCACACCTGAAAGCTTTAGAACAGAAAGAAGCTGATACACCTAAGAGAAGTAGAAGGCAAGAAATCATCAAATTCAGGCCTGAAATCAACCAAGTAGAAACAAAAAGAACTATACAAAGAATCAACCAAACCAGGAGCTGGTTCTTTGAGAAAATTAACAAGATAGATAAACCTTTAGCTAGACTAACCAGAGGGCACAGAGACAGCATCCAAATTAACAAAATCAGAAATACAAAGACAAAGTGTGAAGCAGAGACTGGAGGAAAGACCATCCAGAAACTGCCCCACTTGGGGACCCATCCCATATACATTTACCAAACCCAGACACTATTGTGGATGCCAAGAAATGCTTGCTGACAGGAACCTGATATAGCTGTTTTCTGAGAAGCCCTGCCAGTGCCTGAAAAATGCAGAGGGGGATGCTCTTAGCCAACCATTGAAATAAACGTAGGGTCCCCAATGGAACAGCTAGTGAAAGGAGCCATGGAGCAGAAAGGGTTTACAGCCCTATAGGATAAACAAAAATATGAACCAACCCATATCCCCAGAGCTCCCAGGGACTTAACCAACAACCAAAGAGTACCATGAATGGACACACAGCTTCATCCATATATGTAGCAGAGAGGGCCTGGTCAGACATCAATGACAGGAGAAACCCTTGGACTGGTGAAGGCTCATTGTCCCAGGGTAGGGGAATGCCAGGTCAGGGAAGTGGGAGTGCGTGGGTTAGTGAGCAGGGGGAGAGGAATAGAATAGGGAGTTTTCAGAAGGGAAATGAGGAAAAGGGATAACATTTGAAATGTATATAAAGAAAATATCGAATAAAAATAAAGATAAAAATAAATAAATTAATTAATAAATTAATAAACAAACAAACTGCTAGGGCTGAAAGATATAATAAGATATTGTTAACTTTTAAATATCAGATTATAACATTTTACCAGTAGGGTCTCATTTATATTAAAAAGCAAATCATCTACATATGCAGTGATGGACAGTCCCCTACAGGTTATAACCCTGTTACTGGTTATAGATACTGTTTTCACAAGTGTGTGAGGTCCTGGATTCAATCTCCCATACAGGAAGGAATGAAGAAATGGAAAGAATGAGAGAGAGAGAGGAGGAAGAGAATGAGAACAGTAGGAAGGGAAGGAGGGAGAGAGGGAGAAAAAGGGGGAGAGAGGAAAGGATGAAGGGAGGGAAGGAGGAAGGGAAGGAGGAAGGGAAAGAAGAAAAGAAAATGATCCAGAGTTAGGACTTGGCTTTCTTTTTTGTGTTCTTTTAGTTTTCTAATCTAGATTTTCTGGACTAAACTGAGCTCTTTTTTTTTTAATTTGATATATCCTTTATTCACATTTCAAACGGTTTCCCATTTCCTGGATCCCACCTCCCCCAAAGGCCCATAAGCCCTCTTCCCTGCCCCTGTTTTCCAATCACACCCTTCCCCAGTATTCCCCTACACTGCTGCACTGAGCCTTTCCAGGAACAGTGGCCACTCCTACCTTCTTCTTGAGCATCATTTGACATGTGAATTGTGTCTTTGTTATTCCAAGCTTCTAGGCTATATATCCGCTTATCAATGAGTGCATACCATGAGTGTTCTTTTGAGACTGGGTTACCTAACTTAGGATGATATTCTCCAGTTCCATCCATTTGTCTAAGAATTTCATGAATTCATCTTTTTAATGGTTGAATAGTACTCCATTGTGTATATATACCACATTTTCTGTAACAATTCCTCTGTTGAGGGACATCTGGGTTCTTTCCAGTTTATGACTATTATAAATAGGGATGCTATGAACATGGTGGAGCATGTATCCTTATTAAATGTTGGGGAATCTTCTGGGTATAGCCTAGGAGTGGTATAGCTGAGTCTTCTGGAAGTATTATTCCAAGCTTTCTGAGGAACTGCCAGACTGATTTCCAGAGTGGTTGTACCAGCTTGCAACCCCACCAGAAGTGAAGGAGTGTTTCTCTTTCTCCACATCCTCGCCAGCACCTGTTTTCCCCTGAGATTTTGATCTTAGCCATTCTGACTGTTGTGAAGGAAAATCTCAAGGTCGTTTTGATTTGCTGTTCCCTGATTACTAAGGATGTTGAACATTTCGTTAGGTGTTTCTCCACCATTGGATATTCCTCAAGTGAAATTTTATTGTTTAGCTTTTTACCCCATTTTTAATGGGGTTATTTGGCTCTATGATGTCTACCTTCTTTTGCTCTTTGTATATCTTGGATATAAGTTTTCTGTTGGATGTACTGTTGGTAAAGATCTTTTCCCAATTTGTTGGTTGACCTTTTGTCTTTTTGACAATGTCCTTTGCCTTACAGAAACTTAATAGCTTTATGAGGTCCCATTTGTCAATTCTTGATTTTAGAGCATAAGTTCTGTTCAGGAAAATTTTCCCTGTGCCCATGTCCTCAAGGTTCTTCCCCAGTTTCTTTTCTATTAGTTTCATTGTGTCTGGTTTTATGTGGATGCCCTTGATCCACTTGGACTTGAGCTTAGTACAAGGAGATAACAATGGATCAATTTGCATTCTTCTGCATGTTGCCCTTTAGTTGAACCAGCACCATAAGTTGAAAAGGCTATCTTTTCCCACTGGATGGTTGTAACTTCTTTGTCAAAAATCAAATGACCATAGGTGTGTGGGTTCATTTCCAAGTCTTCAATTCTATTCCATTGATCTACTTGCCTGTTACTGTACTAATGCCATGAAGTTTATAAGACAATTGCTCAGTAGTACTGCCTGAGGACAGGTATACTGATTCCCCCAGAAGTTCTTTTACTGTTGAGGATAGTTTTAGCTATCCTGGTTTTTTGTTATTCCAGATGATTTTGAGAACTGTTCTTTCAAAAATTATGAACAATTGAGTTGAGATTTAGATGGAGATTGCATGGAATCTGTGTATTGCTTTTGGCAGGATGATCATTTTTTACTATATTAATCCAGCCAATCCAAGAGCATGGAAAGTTTTTCCATCTTCTGAGTTCTTCTTGTATTTCTTTCTTCAAAGACTTGAGGCTCCTGTCATACAGATCTTTCACTTGTTTTGTTAGAGTCACACCAAGATACTTTATATTGTTTGTGGCTATTGTGAAGGCTGTCATTACCCTAATTTCTTTCTCGGCCTGTTTATCCTTTGAGTATATGAAGGCTACTGATTTGCTTGAGTTGATTTGCTGAAGTTGTTTATCAGCAATAGTAGTTCCCTGGTGGAGTTCTTTGGGTTGCTTAAGTATATAATCATATGATCTTTAAATAGTGATAATTTGAATTCTTACTTTCCAATTTGTAACCCTTTTACCTCTTTATGTTGTCTAATTGCTCTAGCTAGTACTTCAAGCACTAAGTTAAAAAGATATGGAGAAAGGGCAGCCTTGTCTAGTCCCTGATTTTAATGGGATTGCTTCAAGGTTCTCTCCATTTAGTTTTGTTTTGGCTACCAGTTTGCTATAAATTGATTTTACTATGTTTAGGTATGGGCCCTGAATTCCTGTTCTTTTCAAGATTCTTAGCATGAAAGGATGCTGAATTTTGTCAAAAGCTTTTTCAGCATCTAATGAAATGATCATGTGGAATTTTTCTTTGAGTTTTTTATGTAGTGGATTGCATTGATGGATTTCCATATATTGAAATACCCCTGCATCCCTAGGATGAAGCCTACTTGATCATGGTGAATGATCGTTTTGATGCGTTCTTGGATTTGGTTGGCAAGAATTTTATTGCATAATTTTGCATAGATATTCATTAGGTAAATTGGTTTGAAGTTCTCTTTCTTTGTTGGATATTTGTGTGGTTTTGGTATCAGCATAATTATGGCTTCATACAACGAGTTGGGTAGTGTTCCTCCTGCTTCTATTTTGTGGAATAGTTTAAAGAATAAAGGTGTTATGTCTTCTTTGAAGGTTTGACAAAATTTTGCACTAAAACCATCTGGTCCTGTGCTTTTTTAGTTGGAAGACTTTCAATTAACACTTCTATTTCTTTAGGGGTTATGGGACTGTTTAGATGATCCATTTGATCCTGATTTTATTTTGGTATTTGGTATCTGTTTAGGAAAGTGTCCATTTCCTCCAGATTCTCTAGTTGTGTTGAGTAAAGTCTTTTGTAGTAAGACCTGATGATTTTTGAATTTGCTCAGTTTCTGTTGATGATTTCTTGTATTCTACTCCTCCTGGGTAAATTAGCTTCTTTCTGTTCCAGGGCTTTCAGGTGTACCATTAAGCTGCTAGTGTATGCTCTCTCCAGTTTGTTTTTTAGAGGCACTCAGGGCTATGAGTTTTCCTCTTAGAACTGCTTTCATTGTGTCCCATAGATATGGGTATGTTGTACCTTAATTTTCATTGAATTCTAAAAAGTCTTTGTTTTCTTTCTTTATTTCTTCCTTGACCAAGGTATCATTGAGTAGAGTATTGTTCAGTTTCCATGTGTATGTGGGCTTTCTGTTGTTTTTGTTGCTATTGAAGACCACTTTTACTCCATAGTGATCTGATAGGATGCATGGTATTAGTTCGATCTTCTTATATTTGTTGAGGTCTGTCTTGTGACCAATTATATGATCGATTTTGGAGAAGGTTCCATGAGGTGCTGAGAAAAAGGTATATTCTTTTGCTTTAGGATGAAATATTATATATATATATATATATATATATACATACATATATATACATATCTATCTATCTATCTATCTATCTATCTATCTATCTATCTATATATATATATATATATATAATCTGTTAAATCCAATTGGTTTAAAGCTTCAATTAGTTTTACTGTGTCCCTGTATAGTTTCTGTTGTCCTGATCGGTGCATTGAGGATAGTGGAGTGTTGAAGTCACCCACAATTATTGTGTTAGGTGCAATGTGTGCTTTGAGCTTTAGTAAAATTTCTGTTATGAAGGAGGGTGCCCTTGTATTTGGAGCATAGATGTTCAGAATTGAGAACTTTCCTTGGTGGATTTTTCCTTTGACCAGCAAGATGTGTCCTTCTGTGTCTCTTTTGATGACTTTAGGTTGAAAGTCAATTTTATCTGATAGTAAAATGGCTACTCTGGCTTGTTTCCTGTTACCATTTGCTTGTAAAAATATCTTCCAGCCTTTTACTCTAAGGTAGTGTTTGTCTTTGACGTTGAGGTGTGTTTCCTGTGTGCAGCAAATGTATGGTTCTGTTTATGTATCCAGTCTGTTAGTCTATGTCTTTTTACTGGGGAATTGAGTCCATTGATGTTAAGAGATATTAAGGAATAGTGATTATTACTTACTTTCATTTTTGATGTTATTTTTGTTTGTGAGTGGCTATTTTCTTTTGAGTTTGATGGAAGAAGGTTATTGTCTTGCTTTTTCCAAGGTGCACTTTCCTTCCTTGTATTGGAGTTTTCCTCCTATTAATCTTTGTAGGGCTGGGTTTGTGGAAAGATATTGTGTAAATTTGGTCTTTTCATAGAATATTTTGATTTCTCCATCTACAGTGATTGAGAGATTTGCCGGGTATCGTAGTCTTGGCTGACATTTGTGTTCTCTGAGTCTGCATGAGATCGGCCCAGGATCTTCTAGCTTTTATGATCTCTGGTGAGAAGTCTGGTGTGATTCTGATAGGTCTTCCTTTATATGTTACATTGCCTTTTTCTCTTACTGACTTTAATATGCTTTCTTTGTTTAGTACATTTTGGGTTTTGATTATTATGTGATGGGAGGTATTTCTCTTCTGGTCCAGTCTGTATGGAGTTCTGTAGGCTTCATGTATATTCATGGGCATCTCTCTCTTTAGCTTAGGGAAGTTTTCTTCCATAATTTTGTTGAAGATATTTGCTGGCCCTTTAAGTTGTAAATCTTCACTCTCATTTATACCTATAATCCTTAGGTTTGCTCTTCTCATTGTGTTCTGGATTTCCTGGATGTTTTGAGTTACAAGCTTTTTGCATTTTGCATTTTCTTTGAATGTTGAGTCCATGGTATCATCGGCATCTGAGATTCTTTCTTCTATCTCTTGTATTCTGCTGTTGATATTTGCATCTATGGCCCTGATTTCTTCCTAAGGTTTTCTATCTACAAAGTTGTCTCCCTTTGTGATTTCGTAGTTGTTTCTACTCCTGTTTTTAACTCCTCTATGGTTTTTCTCAGTTCCTTCACTTGCTTGTTTGTGTTTTCATGCAACTCTTTAAGAGATTTTTGTGTTTCCTCTTTCATGACTTCTGTCTGTTGACCCAACTTCTCATGTATTTTTTTAAGTGATTTTTGCATTTCCTCCCTATTGGCTTCTATCTTTTGATCCATATTCTCCTGAATTTCTTTAAGTGATTTTTGTGTTTCCCTTGTAAGGGCTTCTAACTTTTGATCCATTTGATCTTGTATTTCTTTATTTATTTATGTCCTTCTTGTGGTCCTCTAACAGCAACATGATCAGTGAATTTAAATCCAAGTCTTTTTTTCTGGTATGTTGGGGTATCCAGGACTTCCTGTTATTGGAGAATTGAGTTTGGATGCTGCCATATTGCCTTAATTTGTGTTAGTAACATTCCTACATTTGCCTTTTGCCATCTGGTTATCTCTGGCATTAGTTGGTCTTCTTGTCACTGACTGGTGTTTGAACCTCCTTTGAGCTTGTAAGGCTAATTCCATACCTCTGCATGTCTAGGTTTCCCCTGGCTCAGATTGGTGATGTGCTACCCTCCTCTTGGGTGCCCTTGGATCCCTAATGTGTCCTGCTCCAAGCAATGCTATACTCGGGTTATCTCTGTGAACCTGGTGCTGCCTGTCTGCTCCTTCAGGGAGCGCCAATGGCAGATGCTGCAGGCACCTTATCCAAGTGCTGATCACTCAGCAGGGCAGATGACCCCCCCCACCCCTGACTGTGTTCGTGCACGACCAGGTTGGCGTACAGGTGGCCCGCCGAGCTGCTCAGGCCCTGGGTGCAGGCAAAAGCCTGATGGGTTAGGACCTGAGCGATGTTAGCCTCGGACTATGTCTGCATACCTGGTGTTATCTGTTAGTGGTCTATGGAGTCCCAGAGGCAAGATGAGTTTCCCTCCTTTTGTTGGTTTTTTTCCATTCATTATTCTTTGTAGGGCTGGATTTGTGAAAAGGTATTGTTCAAATTTGTTTTTGTCATGAAATACCATGGTTTCTCCATCTATGGTAATTGAGAGATTTGCTGGATATAGCAGTCGGGCTTGGCATTTGTGATTCCTTAGGGTCTGCATGACAACTGCCTACGCTCTTCTGGCTTTCATAGTCTCTGTTGAGAAACCCAGTGTAATTCTGATAGGTCTATCTTTAGGTTACTTGACCTTTTCCCCTTATTGCTTTTAATATTCTTTCTTTGTTTAGTAATTTGGTGTTTTAATTATGTGAAGGGATGAATTTGTTTTCTGGTCAAATCTATTTGGAGTTCTGTAGGCTTCTTGTATGTTCATGGCATCTCTTTCTTTAGGTTAGGGAAGTTTTCTTCTATAATTTTGTTGAAGACATTTACTAGCCCTTTAATTTGGAAATCTTCACTTACTTCAATACCTATAATCCTTAGGTTTGGTCTCCTTATTTTGTCCCAGATTTCCTGGATGTTTGGGGTCAGGAGCTTTTTGCATTTTACATTTTCTTTGACTGTTTTATCAATGCTTTCTATGGTATCTTCTGCATCTGAGATTCTTTCTTCTATCTCGTGCATTCTGTTGTTGATGCTTTGTTCCATGACTCCTGACTTCTTTCCTAGTTTTTCTATGTCCTGACTTGTCTCCCTTTGTGATTTCATTATTGTTTCTACCTCCTTCTTTAAGTCCTGGATGGCTTTGTTTAATTCCTTCACCTGTTTTGTTGTGTTTTCCCTTAGTTCTTCAAGGGCTTCTCCCTGTTTATTTGTTTTCTCCTGTATTTCTTTAAGGGAGTTACTTATGTCCTTCTTGAAGCCCTCCAGGAAGCCCTCCATCAGCATCACGACCTGTGATTTTAAATCCAAATCTTGCTTTAGTGATGTGTTTGGGTATCCAGGACTTGCTGTTGTGGGAGAATTGGGTTCAGATGATACCATACATCCTTGATTTCTCTTAGCAACATTCCTACATTTGCCTCGTGTCATCTGGTTATCTCTGGTGTTAGTTGGTCTTGCTGTCACTGGCTGGTGCTTGCCCATCCTGAGTGCCTGCAGGTCTATATCAGCAACCCTGGGTGACTTACTTTCCCCTGGGACAAATTGCTGTGGTGCTGCCGAGTTCCTGGGTGCACGCTGAGTCCTGGTGGGGTATGTCCCAAGTGATCCTCTATTCTGGTGATCCCTGCCTACCAATCTGTTACACAGTCACAGGAGCAAAGTTGGCAGGCAAGACCCACTCTCTTGTAGTTGTAATTGTGCATGTAGTTATGTGGCTCTGATCAACTCTGGATACAGGCTGTGCTGGCTGTCTCCTCCATGCTGCTGGTGTATAGCTGGCTTCCTGAGTCACTTGAAGATGACATGCTGTGGCCTGGGATGTTCTGGATTCAGAGGCAGAGACCAGAAGGCTCCTGTCAAAGGCCTGCACACAGGATCCTCTGATCTGCAGGGCCGGTCTCACCTATGCAGGCTGCCTCCTTTGCCCTGGCCTTTCAGGTGGCAGTACAGCACTGAGGGAAGTTTGGACAGGAAGGTAAGGCAGATACCACGGAGGACTTCTGTTTGCTGGCTTACTCCTACTTGACCCCAGCTTGCTTCTTTACACTCTAAATTGGGCTCTTTAACATGTTTCCCTTAGTACTTCTATAAATATCTCAAGAAAATTAGGTAAAGATGGGAAATGACATTGGTAAAACTTTTAGGAGAGTAAGGGTTGATAAAAGGAAAGATTTTATGGCTTTTGATAGTTTATTTAAATGAGATTTATTTTAATGCTTAATCATTTGATTTTGATGATAGCCAACACATATATAGAAAAACTCAGCTCTACCTTTAATATATTTTCTACATAGTGCTTATTCTGACATTTTTTCTAAGAATCTAAATGCTCATGCGTAGATTTCATTTGATAAGGGTACCATAGAAATTCAGGTTTATAAAAATCTGAAAAGGAGATAGCTGTAGTTGACTAATGAAATCAGTTTATATATTAACTAAAACTCAAAATGGCAATATTTTCAAAGAATAATTTCTACTTTTTTGAAAATTTGTCTATAATACATCGCTTGGAGCTTTCAATTCTAATATTAAGTCTAGAAATTAAAGGAATTAATCAATTCCATATTTTCCAATATCCCGGACCTCAAGCAATACTACAGAGCAGTAGTGTCAAAAACTGCATGGTATTGGTACAGTGACAGGGAAGTGGATCAATGGAATAGTATTGAAGACCCAGAATTGAACCCACACATATATGGCCAATTGATCTTTGACAATGGATAAGCTATTAATAGAACATACTGAAACTTTTATTGACTCATGATTGGGCAGGATTTGTCTGACCTAGAAAACTGAAAGAGCAGAGAAAGTGACTCGGTACCTGAGTTATATGTTCTCTGGCAGGTGGGGCCTGTGGGTGATATTGTGTATCATATAATGTAATAGCAATGAATTATACTTAGTAGAGAAGTTAGAAAGGTACTTAAATCCCAAACTCTATAAAACTAAGTGGTGATAGTTCATAAAATATTGTCATTATTTAAACAGTTGAGAAAAGTACAATAATCTCTGAGACAACAATTTATCATTCATTTGTTTTTGAACACACACCATAGTCTTGTGTGTTCTTGAGAGTCAATTGAATAAATTATAGAATAATTACTAGATGTTATCATAATATGAGAGACTTTTTATTTGTTTATAATCAGTTGTGTTTTTGTGTATCTGTGTATGGATATGTGCTCATAAGTGTAGGTGCCATGTAGGCCTATGAAGGTCTTTGGGTACCCTGGATCTAGAGTTACATGTGTATGTGAGCTAGACACAAACTAGTGTCTAGTGAGCTAGTTTGTGGTACTAGAAACAGAACTCAGGTTCCCTGTAAGAACATTACCCACTATTTACTGATTACTCATTCCTCTAGCCTAAAAACTGTTGTGATAAGGAAAGTAAGCAAACAGGCTCTACGAAGTCAAGAGGTAATTTGCATATACTATACTAATAATGTTTTGAAGTAACACATTATACACACACACATATATACATACATATATATACATATATACATATATATATATATATATATATATATATAAAACAAATATATTTTTCCCTTTTCAAAGCTGTGAAAGGAGGAGGATTTCATCTTTTTTTCTTGTTTTGTCCATATTTTCTTTCATCACGCCATGGCAATAAAATTTGGAGAAAAAATAATGCTGAATCCTAATCCTGCTGTGTTTAGGATGCGGTCATATCAGACACAGTGTTAGCCTCTTGCATAGCCTTCATTAGTTAATCCCCAATGGTATGCCGTTAATCTTTTTTGCTATCTTCAAGTATGTAAAGCAATATTTCCCTGGACTTTCCAGCAAACAACCTCCATTACAGAATCTTCCACATTCTAAATTCTTCAAATGCATCACAGTATTCCAACCATCTGTCGTTGCACATGCTCTTCTCTGTGATAACTCCCTGTTAAATATCAGTTTGCACCTTAATATGTAAGTCGGGAAAATTGTGGGTGACTCAACAGTTTCTCAACAGAAGCTTCTAATTATCACATTCCTCTGCCTGTCTGCAAACTGCTTCAGAGAAGGGCTGTGTCCTGTCCATTGCTATCTCATTCCCTGGTGTGGTTTCTCACATAGAGCATATTTGCCAAATAAGTCACAAAGCAGAGTCTTGAATTACTTTAACTTTAAATAAAATAAAATAACTTTAAATAAAATATTCCTAGCAAGAGTATGACAAGAAGCTTGTCTTCAATTCTGTGAAGTCATATTGTATATGAGTGTGTGTGTGTGTGTGTGTGTGTGTGTGCGTGTGTAAACCTATGGGCAACCTCAAACTTCTGTGCTGTTTTAAGATGGTCACATTCTGTCCTAGAAATCAACAAGAAGTATAATCTTGCTAGTCAAGGAGCCTCAGATATCTATATGCATCCTTTTCCTGAGCATTGGGATTGCCAATGTACATTATCAGCCCTGTAATATTAATTTTGGGAGAAACCCAATCAGTTTTCTCCAGATTTTGTTTGTCTGTTTATGTGTATTTTGAGCTCAAACTCAAGACGTCATGTTTCCAATGCAAGTGCTTTGCTGACTGGGCTACCCTGCCCCTTCCTGTTGCTTTCAATCACTGAAGAATAAATTAGTTAATATGATAATAAAATTTAACAGCTACCAAATCAAGCTTAACACATTTATTAAGCAATTCATATTTCTTCATCTGGAAATAAGTTTTTACAATTTTGTGGACTTAAAATTGTAATGAAATAAAATTTTACATCGAACAGTTTAGAACATGATTGGAACACTGTCACAATGTGTATGGTTGCATGCATGAAGACTTGCAACAAAATACAATGAAATGGTTTAAATGACAATATAAGTCTGAGAAATAAATCTCTAATTTTACTCTGATATAGTGAAATATATTGTCTTTAATAAACGTACTACTCCATGCTCAGAATGAAAGGGAGCAATGGGATTTGTGTACATTGAGCAGCCAACATTTTGTGTCTGAATTATCAAGGGAAGCCTCCCTCCTTTGTGGGTCAAAATGTACAGATGTCTATTTTTAATTACAGGATTTTTTCCTCACTTTTCTTTTATGTATAACATTAAAATGCAAGGAAAGTGTAAAGGACATTTTCTTTCCTCGAGTGAAGTCAACAAGTATTTATTTAGCTGACTTTATTCATTAAGAGTATTCAGTTGAATATACCACTTTGTCTGCATGTTAGTCAAGGAACCTCTGACTGTTATTCCCCGAGGACAGGAAAAAGTTGACCAGGAATATAAATTGACAGCATTTAACTTTTATTGATGCTTTAGGTGATTACTCACAGGAAAGACATCCACAATGCCAGGGTTTCATTTTTCTTTGCTGGGCAATTTGTATCACAATTATTTAACATTAGCTTTGATTTAGAACAAAATATTTCATACTGTTAAAATCACTAAAAGCAGCTTCCAGCATATTTGAGGATGTAGCTTAGAGCATTCTGCTTCCTGTTGTTTTGATGAGGTGCCTGACAGCTAATCCTATTCTCCAGATGCATGTGCTGTTCCCTAATAAGGTCAGGATTCCAAAAACATGTCTCCATGTTGAAGGGGACCTATCAGAAGTGATTGCTCTGGGTGACTGGTAAGCCAGAGAAACTCAAAGGTGTCTATGACATGTCTGTCAGACTTTGACAGAAACATTGTTTTCAATAAATTCTTCACTTTGGTCTGATAGTTTGTATGTTTTCTTGCCATGCTGTTGATAACAAGGACTTTTTTCATGCCAAACACCACTTTTTGAAAGTGTTTTTTACAGTCCACATTTTTGAAATGGTTCAAATAATAATTAATAAGATGGTGAGCCTGTGTGTGTCCCTGTGTGAATATATGAATATATGCATGCCTGTATATTTATATGCCTGGACTGTGTGGAAGAACATTTGCAAAACTGTAAATGTTATAACCAGAAGTCAGGAAAGGTCTTCTCTAGGTCCAGAGTTTAGTCTCCTTAGACTGGAACATGACAAACTGGCTAGCCTGGCCATTCAGCGAGCTTTGTGGTCCTTTTCTCTCATCTACCAGCACTGATGTACAGAAGTACACCATTTAACAAGTTGTCGGTGTATTCTAAAGATAATACTTGGATCCTGACCTCTGCAAATTAAATACTTCACCAATCAGGTTGTGTCCTAGCCTCAAAAAAGAATTCAGAGATGTAATGGAGTTCTTTGTGCTCTAGAATGTCAAGGTAGTGAGAACGTAAATTATCACAATCACAAAGATAATCTAAGTCATAGCTGAGACTAGACTTTCAGTTTTCTCCAGTAAATTACTCTACTTTTATCTATCTATCTATCTATCTATCTATCTATCTATCTATCTATCTACCTATCTATCTATCTACCTATCTATCTATCTTTATTTATTCTCAACATAAAATCTAGAATATAATACACCATATTATAGAAAATAACTCACAAGTATTATAATCCACTGCGTGCTACCTTCTGGCCACATCACCATTTTGTTTAAGTATTTTTTATGCATTTTTTCCTCACCAGAAAGCAAATTTGTGGAGAGAATTTCATCTCCATTCACACTAGAATCCTAACAGCTGCAGGGTATTGGATTATTTACACAGCAGGAGAAGGGAAACAGAGCAAAACACTTGTACTTAAATACATCTTTCCACTGTGTTCCTCTACCTGACAAGGCCACCAGTCTCGCTTCTGTCAGTCTAACAGGCTCTTTCTTTGACCTTCTGTCTAGTCTCCATAATTAGAATCTATTGTCTCCTCTTCAGCCTTCCTCTTACCAACTGTTTCTCATCACAAACAGTACACAGTGACTCAGTTTTGCATCTGCATTTTTGCTTGTGTTCTTTATGGGGAATGATCTAGAGTAGGTGTAATTTTAATTTACTAAGTACATAGCAAGTGAAATAAAAGAAAAAAATAGCAAATACCAGGTAAAAATAAAACATTTTCAACATCTAGCACTCATATCAGTGAGACAGCTAGAGTAGTTCAGTTACAAGAACAAAGGTATTGTCATCAAATTGGATGCTTACAGCAGTTAGCATATAAAACTCGGAAGGTGGCATCATACCAATTTCCAGATTGAATCTCTCTGTTGATGGATGGCTTCTGCTTTCTTGTCCCCACTGAAAAGCATTTTTATACGCTGAATGACACAAGAGCACTATCCATTGGGATTGTTTAACTTCTAGCTGATTCAACAGCCTCGGTTGTTTGCTGCTTCGTTCTCTTCTCCACAGAACAAAACTAGGTCCAGCCTGGCCTAGGAAAGATGTCTCTGAGGATGATTAAAATGAACATGGTTGTTTAGTCTCAGAATCTTCTATAAACTAGCACAAATGGCAAATGACGAATTACCAATAGTGTTGATTCACCATGGTGAATGTGCACTAAGCTAATGAATGACAAGTCAATTACTATCTTTCTGCTTAGCAGTGCTGTACCTGAGGTCAAATTATCAATGTCCTCCTGTCTGCATAGGAGTTAATAGAAGAGAATGGTGGGGAAGGATTCTGTGGAGCTGTAAGGGAGTATTCTCTCTGTCTCTCTCTGTCTCTCTCTGTCTCTCTGTCTCTCTGTCTCTCTCTCTCTCTCTCTCTCTCTCTCTCTCTCTCTCTCTCTTCACCCTCCACTCCTCGTCCCATGCCTGCTTAGGCACCTCTCCCACCTCAACATACTGAACTCTACAAAATATATTCTTGGCTTTTTATAAAACACAATATTTGGTGCCATGGCTCTGACTTAGCAAGGGTTCATACTTCCTGCCACATGGACTTTCAAGCCATTGAATCGCTAGTCCTCCATCCAAACACTGACAAACTGGTAAGCACCTCCCTGCCCCCAGCCAATGCTCCGTATAAATAGTCCCAGGTCCCTAAGGAGGACTGTTGAATTCACAGCCTGCTTTGGTGTCCTTTAGGATAGAGCTGTCCACTGGCATTTTAGCTGACTTAGTTTAGGACTTCTCTTGAGTGAGATTTTTCTCTTTCCATGAGGGGGTTTCTTTCTCCCTACTGGGAAATCTAGGCCTAGGGGAATCATTCTCCTCCTCATCTCTACTTGGGCACTGGTCAAAGCTCTGCCCCCAGTTCATTACATGATGACCTGATGATCTGGCCTGACTGACGTTTCTAGTTAATAATTTATATTCAGGACATTGGTAGGAATAATATTAATAACTTCTACTCTCAATCAAAAGGAAATATCTTTGCTGCTACTTCTTGGGTTTCTCATTGGAATGTGTCCTGGTCTTAAAGACTTCAAGTTCACAGGCTAAATTTGGCCCCAATACCCACTAGGTCATAACTCTAAATGGCAATTTAGTGGCACTTCGAAAATAACAAAACAAAATTTTTACAATTCTCAGCAGAGATCGAAAAAATGAAAAGATTTCTTTTTTTTTTTTAGAAATGGCATTTTTTAAAAATTTTCTATATTCTTTGTTTACATTCCAAAGGCTTTCCCCTTTCCCAGTTCCCCCTCACCATATGTCCCATAAGTCCTCTTCCCTCCACCCATTCCCCAATCACCCACTCCCCTCCATTTCTCTGTTCTGATACTCTCCTACAAATCTGGATCCAGTCTTTTCAGAACCAGGGACCTTTCCTTCCTTTTTGGGAATCTTTTGATTCTCTAATTGTGCCTTGAGTATTCAGAGCTTTTGGGCTCATTAATATCCACTTATCAGTGATTGCATTTCATGTGTATTATTTTGTGATTGGGTTAACTCACTTAAGATGATATTTTCCAGATCCAACCATTTGCCTACAAATTACACGAATTCATTATTTTTAATTGCTGAGTAGTATTCCATCCATTGTATAAATATACCACATTTTCTGTATCCATTCCTCCTTTGAGGGACATCTGGGCTCCTTCCAACTTCTGGCTATTATAAATAAGGCTGCTATGAACATAGTGGAGCATGTGTCTTTATTGTATTCAGGGGATTACGCTGGGTATATGCCCAGGAGTGGTATGACAGGGTCCTCTGGAAGTGTCATGCCCAATTTTCTGAGGAACCGCCAGACTGATTTCCAGAGTGGTTGTACCAGCTTGCAATCCCACCAACAGTGTAGGAATGTTCCTTTTTCTCCACAACCTCACCAGCACCTGTTGTCCCTTGAGTTTTTAATCTTAGCCATTCTGACTGGTACAAGGAGGAATCTCAGGGTTGTTTTGATTTGCATTTCCCTGATGACTAATGATGTTGAACATCTCTTAAGGTGCTTCTCAGCCATCTGAATTTCTTCTGATGAAAATTCTTTCTTTAGCTCTGAACCCGATCTTTTGATAGGGTTATTTGGTTCTTTGCTGTCTAACTTCTTGAGTTCTTTGTATATATTGGATATTAGTCCTCTGTCAGATGTGGGGTTGGTGAAGATCTTTTCCCACTTTGTTGGTTGTCGTTTTGTCCTTCTGACAGTGTCCTTTGCCTTGCAGAAACTTTGTAATTTTATGAGGTCCCATTTGTCAATTCTTGATCTTAGAGCATAAGCTATTAGTGTTCTGTTCAGGAACTTTCCCCTGTGCCCATGTCCTCTAGGGTCTTCCCCAGTTTCTTTTCTATTAGTTTCAGTGTGTCTGGTTTTATGTGGAGCTCCTTGATCCACTTGGAGTTGATCTTAGTACAAGGAGATAAGAGTGGGTCAATTCACATTCTTCTGCATATTAACCTCCAGTTGAACCAGCACCATTTGTTGAAAAGGCTATCTTTTTTCCACTGGATGGTTGTAGCTCCTTTATTAAAGATCAAGTGACCATAAGTCTGTGGGTTCATTTCTGGGTCTTCAATTCCATTCCATTGATCTACTTGCCTGTAGCTGTACCAATACCATGCAGTTTTTAGCACAATTGTTCTATAGTACTGCTTGAGGTCAGGGATATTGATTCCCCCAGAAGTCCTTTTATTGTTGAGAATAGTTTTAGCTATCCTGGGTTTTTTGTTACTCCAGATGAATTTGAGAATTGCTCTTTCTAGATCTATGACGAATTGATTTGGGATTTTGATGGGGATTGCATTGAATCTGTAGATCCTGCCAATCCAAGAGCATGGAATATTTTTCCATCTCCTGAGGTCTTCTTCGATTTCTTTCTTCCAGGACTTGAAGTTCCTGTCATACAGTTCTTTCACTTGCTTGAATAAAGTCACGCCATGATACTTTATATTGTTTTTGGCTATTATGAAGGGTGATATTTCCCTAATTTCTTTCTCAGCCTGCTTGTCCTTCGAGTACAAGAAGGCTACTGATTTGCTTGAGTTGATTTGATAACCAGCCATTTTGCTGAAGTTGTTCATCACCTGTAGGAATTCTCTGGTGGAATTTTTTGAGTCATTTACGTATACTATCATATTATCTGCAAAAAGTGATAGTTTGAATTCTTCCTTTCCAATTTGTATCCCTTTGACTTCCTTATGTTGTCTAATTGCTCTCGCTAGAACTTCAAGTACTATATTGAAAAGATATGGAGAGACAGGGCAGCCTTGTCTAGGCCCTGATGTTAGTAGGATTGCTTCAAGTTTCTCTCTATTTATTTTGATCTTGGCTACTGGTTTTCAGTTTGTTGCTTTTACTATACTTAGTTATGGGCCTTAAATTCCTGTTCTGTCTAGGACTTTTAGCATGAAATGATGCTGAATTTTGTCAAGGGCTTTTTCTGCATCTAATGAGATGATCATGTGTTTTTTATTGTTTGTTTGTTTGTTTATGTAGTGGATTACATTGATGGATTTTCGTATATTGAACCATCCCTGTATCCCTGGGATGAAGCCTACTTGATCATGGTGAATGATCGTTTTGATGTGCTCTTGGATTCGGTTGGCAAGAATTTTATTTAGTATTTTTGCATCAATATTCATAAGGGAAATTGGCCTGTAGTTCTTTTTCTTTGTAGGATCTTTGTGTGCTTTTGGTATCAGTGTTATTGTGGCTTCGTAGAATGAGTTGGGCAGTGTTCCTTCTGTTTCTATTTTGTGGAATAGTTTGAAGAGTATTGGTGTTAGGTCTTTCTTGAAGGTCTGATAGAATTCTGCACTAAAACCATCTGGTCCCGTCCTTTTTTTGGTTGGGAGACTTTCTATAACTCCTTCTATTTCTCTAGGGGTTATGGGACTGTTTAGCTGATCTAATTGATCCTGGTTTAATTTTGGTATTTTGTATCTGTCTAGGAAATTGTCCATTTCCTCCAGATTCTCCAGTTGTGTTAAGTATAGGCTTTTGTAGTAGGATCTGATGATTTTTTGAATTTCCTCAGTTTCTGTTTTTATATCCCTCTTTTCATTTCTAATTTTGTTAATTTGGATACGGTTTCTGTGCCCTTTGGTTAGTCTAGCTAAGGGCTTATCTATCTTATTGATTTTTCTCAAAGAACCAGCTCTTGGTTTTGTTGATTCTTTGTATGGTTCTCTTTGTTTCTACTTGATTGATTTCAGCCCTTAGTTTGATGATTTCCTGTCTTCTACTCCTCCTGGGTGAATTATCTTCTTTTTGTTGCAGTGCCTTCAAGTGTGCTGTTAAGTTGCTAGTGTACGCTCTCTCCAGTTTCTTTTTGGAGGCACTCAGGGCTATGAGTTGTCCTCTTAGCACTGCTTTCATTGTGTCCCATAGATTTGGGTAGGATGTACCTTTATTTTCATTTTTGTCTAAAAAGTCTTTGATTTTTTTCTATATTTCTTCCTTGACCAAGGTGTCATTGAGTAGAGTTTTGTTCAGTTTCCATGTGTATGTGGGCTTTCTGTTGTTCTTCTTGCTATTGAACATCACTTTTACTCCATAGAGATCTGATAGGAGGCATGGGATTAGTTCGGTCTTCTTGTATTTGTTGAGGTCTGTCTTGTGAACAATTATATTTTCAATTTTGGAGAAGGTACTGTGCAGTGGTGAGAAAAAGATATATTCTTTTGCTTTAGGATGAAATGTTATATATATATGTTAAATCTAATTGGTCCAAAGCTTCAATTAGTTTCACTGTGCCCCTGTTTAGTTTCTGCTTTCCTGATCGGTCCATGGAGGAGTGTGGAGGGTTGACGTCGCCTACAATTTTTGTGTTAGGTGCAATGTATGATTTAGTAAAGTTTCTTTTACGAATGAGGGTGCCCTTACATTTGGAGCATAGAAGTTCAGTATTGAAAATTCTTCTTTGTAGATTTTCCCCTTGACAAGCAAAAGTGACCCTCTGTGTCTCTTTTAATGAATTTAGGTTGAAAGTCAATTTTATCTGGTATTAGAATGGCTACTCCGGCTTGTTTCCTGAGAGCATTTGCTTGTGAAATTCTCTTCTAGCTTTTTACTCTAAGGTAGTTTTTGTCTTTTACACTGAGATGTGTTTCCTGTATGCAGCAAAATGTAGGGTCCTGTTTCCATATCCAGTCTGTTAGTCTGTGTCTTTTTATTAGGGAATTGAGTCCATTGATGTTAAGAGATATTAAGTAATAGTAATTATTATTTCCTGACATTTGGGGCGTTATTTTTTATATTTGAGTGGTTCTCTTCTTTTGGGTTTGATAAGAGGAGATTTCTATCTTGTTTCTTTTGGGGTATAGTTTCCCCCCTTGTGTTAGGATTTTTCAGCTATTATCTTTGTAGGGCTGGGTTTGTAGATAAATATCGTGCAAATTTGGTTTTCTCATGGAATACCTTGGTTTCCCCATCTATGGTGATTGAGTTTTGCTGGGTATAGTAGTTTCGGCTGAAGTTTGTGTTCTCTTAGAGTCTGCATGAGATCTGCTCAGGATCTTCTAGCTTTCATGGTCTCAGGTGAGAAGTCTGGTGTAATTCTGATAGGTCTACCTTTATATGTTACTTGGCCTTTTTCTCTTACTGCCTTTAATATTCTTTCTTTGTTTAGTACATTTGGGGTTTTGATTATTATGTGACAGGAAGTGTTTCTGTTCTGGTCCAGTCTGTTTGGGGTTCTGTAGGCTTCTTGTATATTCATAGGCATCTCTCTCTTTAGGTTGGGGAAGTTTTCTTCCATAATTTTATAGAAGATATTTGCTGGCCCTTTAAGTTGTAGATCTTCACTCTCATCTATACCTTTAATCCTTATGTTGGTCTTCTCATTGTGTCTTGGATTTCCTGAATGTTTTGGGTTACCACCTTTTTGCATTTTGCATTTTCTTTAATTGTTGAATCCATGGTTCCTATGGTATCTTCAGCATCTGAGATTCTGTCTTCTATCTCTTGTATTCTATTGTTGATATTTGCCTCTATGACTCCTGATTTCTTTCCAAGGTTTTCTATCTCCAATGTTGTCTCCCTTTGCAATTTCTTAGTTGTTTCTACTTCTGTTTTTAGATCCTGGATGGTTTTGTTGAGTTCCTTCACTTGCTTGTTTGTGTTTTCATGTAATTCTTTAAGGGATTTCTGTGTTTCCTCTTTTATGACTTCTACTTGTTGACCCACATTCTTTTGTATTTCTTTAAGTGGTTTTTGTGTTTCCCCCTTATTGGCATCCATTTTTTGATCCATATTCTCCTGAATTTCTTTAAGTGATTTTTGTGTTTGCCTTGTAACGGCTTCTAGCTTTTGTTCTATTTTCTCCTGTATTACTTTAAGAGATTTATCTATGTGTTCCTCTATCAGCATCCTGACCAGTGATTTTAGATCTAAGTCTTGTTTTTCTGGTGTGTTGGGGTATCTGAGAGACTTATTTATGTTTGCCTTGTAAGGGCTTCTAGATTTTGATCTATTTTCTTCTGTATTACTTTAAGAGATTTATCTAAGTGTTCCTCTATCAGCATCCTGACCAGTGATTTTAGATCTGAGTCTTGTTTTTCTGGTGTGTTGGGGTATCTGAGATTTATTGCTGTCGGGGAACTGGGTTCAGATGCTGCCATATTGCCTTGATTTCTGTTAGTAACGATCTTACGTTTTCCTTTTTCCAGCTGGTTATCTCTGGTGTTAGTTGGTCCTGTAGTTACTAGCTGGTGCTTGAACCTCCTGTGGGCTCGTAAGGCTATTTCCCCATGACTGGGACACCTGAACCACTGCCCTGCAGGACTCCTGCTCACAAATTGCTTACAGGTGGCCTGAGTCTCTGGAGGTCTTAAACTCGGGATATCTCAGGTACTTGGTTCTGCCTGCTGGGCTGCTGCTCTGCACTGCTCCTGCTCAGGGATTGCTGTCTGGTGTCCTGAGTCCCCAGAGGTCTTAAACTCGGGGTATCTCTGGTACCTGGTTCTGCCTGCTGGTTCAAAGCAGCTGGGAAGATGATGGAGGCTGCAGGGAGTATGCGGTCCACCTTCAGGGCACAGAGCCTACACTTGGCTGCCCCCCCCAAAACTGATTCTCTGTGTGCAGCACCTGCTCAAGGCCTGAGTCCCCAAAGGTCTTAAACTCAGGATATCTTGGGTACCTGGTTCCTCTGGCTGGTTCGAAACAGCTGGGAAGATGGCAAAGGCTACAGGGAGTGCCGGGTCCGCCTTCAGGGCACCAAGCCCAGGTTTGGCTGGGGCCCCCCAAACTGCTGCTCTGTGCGCAGCTCCTGCCCAAGGCCTGAGTCCCCAAAGTTCTTAAACTCGGGATATCTTATGTACCTGGTTCTGGCAGGCTGCATCGGAACAGCTGCAAAGATGGCGGAGCAATGAAAAGATATCTATGTGCAGGTTTTATTCCAACTAACTCAATCTCTGCTTCCCCCTTCCTCTTTTACTCCCCATTCTTAGGTTATATCAGTTGTGAATATTAAATCAAAATGCAAACCATCTGAACAGACTTTAGGGACATAAAAATTCTATTCTGGCTAGATTTCTAGTCTTTTCACACTTTATAGAAAGATGTGATTCTATAGGTTAACCAGGGTCCTTAGAAAGTGACTGGCCATATGTTTTAAGATTGGAGATAATAACACAGGATACAAATCTCCAGTGTATTTGGTACCTTTGACTCTTCTGTACTCATACTCACTGCACATATCAATATACATACATGCACACATACATACATATGTAGATATAGGTATATATGTTTGAAGAAGAAAATCAAATTTAAAAGGTAGATTTGTCTGAAAGTTTTCCATTGGAAAAAATACTGAGGGAGGGGAGTCTGGTTGTTAACATGTACAAGATTTATTGGCATGATGTCAATCAGTTTCATACCAGCCTGTACCCTCAAGCAAATGAGAGTAAAAGGTGGGAAAGATAATATTTTATATGTATGGTAAGCAGAAGTGCATTTAGACTAACATGAAGGCAAAAAAAAAAGTCACCCTAGATTTGCTATTTCTCATTATAAATCAGGGCCCCTGGTAGAAAACTTTCCTATCATATATAAAGGAGAATTCCAAGGGAAGGCGAAAGTTATGTTTGCACATTTGTACAGTTGCTTTTTAATAGGTAGGTATAAATTATTTATTAGAACATGTTATACCCCCTTATACTTATCTTTTTTCCAGCTTCTGTTTCTACATTTCAAATGTTTCCCCTTTCCAGGTCTCCCCTTCAGAAACCCCCTTTTCCATTCCCCCTCCCCTGCTTCTATAAGGGTGCTTCCCCACCCACCCACTCCAGGCTGCCTGCCTTGGCATTCCCCTACACTGGGGCATTGAACAATTGTTACAAGAACTTTCTTCCATCCCAAAGCTAAATTTAAAATATTGATTTTTCTGACACAGTGAAAATAATAAAAAAGTATCCTATGGACAGTCACATTCATGTGCACTTACCTCCAGATACACACAAATACATGTAATTTAAAAAACAGTCTTTAGAAATACTTTTGGCATTTGCAACTTTGTTGAAATAGTTATAATCATCACCATGTTCATTTAAATCTATAATCTATTCATAGTTCTACATAGTCAAAAATATTTTCTCCACAAGTATGTTCCTATCTGTGGTAGGAGTGCATTTGGTTCAGTTTACGATTAGACTTATCACAAGTTCATAAATCTCAGAACAGGTTCACAATAAGGATCTTAACATTTCTTCTGACTCCTCTGGTAAGAAAGGAAAACTCTGTTGTGTCTCTCAGTGGGTAGGAAAGGGCTGTACTAGCTGGGTGTGTGGTCATGAAGCACAGCTCTGTAAATTGCCAAGGACATTTTGGTAGTGAATAGTTCTGCAAGGGCAGCACTTGTGAAGGAGCAGCCATGTTCAGTGTTTAGACTATCTTGTTGATTCTATGCTTCCATTTTTAAAACTAGCTTTGGAACATGGCTAATGCTTAATTTCCATTCCTACTCTCATGGAGTGAGAACATATTCGAACTGAGGCAAAGAATATACCTTAATTTTCCTCCTTAAAATTGTGTGAAATGCTTATCTCCAAGACTAGGGGCTATTTAAGGGAAAGAAAAAAAAAAAACATGTGGCGAGCAGGATTATCCTCAACAGCTATTGTTGTTGAGGCTCAGTGGTAGTGTCATCTCCAAATCCCAAAGAATTTAGCAGGGGTAATAAGCTGTAAGTCCCAGGTGATATATCAGCAAATACAGAGTTCCTACATCCTATGCCCATACTGTATATATTAGAAGTTTTCAATTCTAGGGAGTATAAAGAGCTGAAAGTAGTGATGTGTTTTTAAAACTAAGCAATATGTACAGCACAATTTCTTATACTGCTCAAATATATAGCTAACGTAAGTGGGATTATTACCAAACACATTCTGACGTTAGGATATTCTAAGGCATCTTTCATTGATATAATTTTCTATTTTATTCTGTAGATGTAATCCACATACGAGCTGTTGACACTTTCATTGCTTGTAGAATTCCTTGTACTTTTACATCTGTAAGATGCTGCACAATGCTTTGTTTGCAGTGTATTAATTTTTGGACATTCTAATGTGTATGTGAATATCTTCTGTGAAATCCTGCCTAAATACAAGCTATTGTTATATTTGGTTTTAATGATTCTCCCACTCAGCATAACTGAAGAAAAGTCACAGTCAGCCTTGACTTTGAGTAACCCTTGATTCCATGAACCATGAAATGATCTGGTTAATAAGCATTTCCATTTGAGGCTTAGGTTTACGGGGTATGGTGTGCATTTGTACTGCTTTGGTTTCATTCTTCTTCTTCTTCTTCTTCTTCTTCTTCTTCTTCTTCTTCTTCTTCTTCTTCTTCTTCTTCTTCTTCTTCTTCTTCTTCTTCAATAAACCCCTCTCTTCTCATCACCCAGTTTAGATTCACATTCTTGTAAACTAGGTTTTCAAAGCCTTTGACTCTGATACCTTCCAGATCTGTTCATCAGGACTAGAGTGATTACCCCAGGCCATTCTGGGGAGCCCCTGAGGCCTCGGCCATCCTCTGGAGCGGCCATCCTCTGGAGCTCTTGACACCCGGGCTGTTCTAAAGAACACCTGAGCTCCTGGCGGCTCTGGAAACCCCTGAGTGGTCCAGGCCAGTCTGGGAGAGTCCCTGTATCCCTTGCCGTTCTGGGGAGCCCCTGAACTCCTGGCAGCTCTGGAGAATCCCCTGAACATCACGTTCAGAACCTTTGTCCTCTATTCCGCATACTCTGCTTTTCTGCTACACATGGAACATCTGATTCTTTGTCAGGATTCTCTGCTCTGAACATTCTCAACCTTCCTCTTCAAGGTATTTTCTATAACTTGGAAGGTATATTCCACGAATCTACTTGCAAACTGTGTGCTTGTTTCTAACCTTTAAACCCTGGCAGTAAGGTGCTTCACTGATATATGCTATTCTCTTAATCTGCATCCATCAGCTGTTGCTCAAGCCATCAAAATGGCTTGATTCTTCTTGATTTTTCTCTTAATATCTTGGATAAGCAAATTGAAGTTTTTATTGTTTGTACCTTTTATTTTCTAAACATTTTGTCAAGTGAAGCTTCAGGAATTTATTAATTTGAGTATTATTTAATTGATTATCATCTTGATGCTATTTCCACAATATAATCTCTAGAAAGTAGAGAATTCTTTTGAAGAATGCTGTAGCTATAAATCTCCCAGGAAACCCAATTAAAAACTATAGTAACTTTAAAACTTGTATCATGATCACATCATATGAAATGGAACAACAACAACAACAACAACAAAATAAATACAAGGGGGCCTAGCACTCAGCTTCCAACTTATTTACAAAAGGAAGCAAATAATTCTTAAACTTTGTACAATGGCAGTATGTGTAAAAAAAGCTGTAAGTGCTACATTGTCACAGTTTATACATGGTGTATGATATATAACCTGATGTAACTACCAATTCTCTGTCCCTCTCCCTCTCCCATTCCCTCTCTCCCTTTCCCAACCCCTGCCCCCCCATGTGTGTGTGTGTGTGTGTGTGTGTGTGTGTGTGTGTTTGTGTAATCAGCTGCATATAAGAACTAATAAACAGGGTATGAGTATGGTTCATTCTAATGCAAATTTATTTACAATTGCAAGACCTTACCTTGCCCATGAGTATAGTTCATATTGTGTTCACACACAAGCTTGCATACACACAGGCAATGCATTGAAGTCCCTTCATTGCCTTGGTCATCCTGTCTGGTAGGTGAAAATCTGAAACATTTTCAGTTCTCAGGCTGTTGTAGAGGTTCCCTTGCTGCACTCTGGATTACCAGCTGTGGTGTACTTGCAGATCCTTGGGACCTCTAATGTGCTCTCATTGAAGCTCACAGTGGTTACCCTGTTAAGTGTAGCACCCTCATTTGTTTGCTGATACTCTCCTCTTGAATTTCCTCCAGAACACACAAACACATTCAAGTCTCATTTGTCTTCTGCTGTGCTTGCTGGGAGAGAAGCCAGTTGGCTCTGTTTATGGACACTGTTCTACCTTAGAGTACTTTAGAACATAGTCTATAACCATTTGTTCCTCCGTCCATTAAATATTACAATGTATAAACTTAAGGAAACAAGAAGACTTAAGACTGAGATATATAAGACAGAAATGATCCAAATGGATTTAAACAGATGTATTTGGTTTTAGGCAACCGTACAGAAACACTAATTAAAATAGAGGAAGTAGAAACATAACTGTGAATTTTATTTAACTATAAAGTCATCAGTGTTTGAAGAATGTTAATTCTGGTTTAGCATCCTGCTGTGGACTTTGCTGTTTGCTCAAACTTTCTCTCACATTTTAGGAGAGATTTCTTCCTTGTGGGGGCAGCACTGAACCTAACACCAGCAGTTGCTTTTTCTTTCTCAGGGGAGGGTTCCGTAAGACACAGTAACAAAAGCTGTATCATCATTTTCTATGCATACATACCTACAGTAAACTATTATAAGGTAGGGCAGGCAAAGATTGACAATAACTGGTACTAACACATAATGTTTTATCAAATCATAATAATATGTATATAAATATGTAAAACATAATAAATGTTCTGGGGTGTTGAATAAGTATTCTTGCTCTCTCTTTTTCTGTTACTGTTCTTATCTTGGTGAGGAAGTGAGAATTGTCAATGTGTGAATACTGAAATGAAGCAGGAGGCGGGGTGTGCAGGCATTGAGACACAGCTTTAGGCCACAATAAGCGGGAACTTTAAACACAGAATTGTGGGGCTGTGACAGTTGATCAAATAATCCTATGTGATATGTGATAAAAGTCTAAGAGATATTGACCATGGCATGCAACTTGAAGCCTACACATTATTTATTTCTGTAATTTTCCATTTACTATACACTGACTGTGAATGACCTCAGGTAACTATCATTTGGAAAAGAGGAATTGGAGGGAACAGGAAGGCTAGTAGTGAGAATTCAGTTGCCAATATCTTATATTATTTCCTGTTTTTAAGCTTTTCAATTTGTTCTCATCAGTCAGCTTTTCAAAAATGCACAACATGTCTGCTAGGAGCCAGCCCTGGTGGGAGGTGTTCTTCTTTCTTGTTTGTTCTCCTTGAGGCAACAGAGAGGGGAAAGAGTGTCAGTGAAGGTAAGACTTGGTCTTATGAAATTTGGGGGTAAGACTTTGTCTTGTGAGACATTTACGGTTGTTGTATAATAAAAGGTTTACTTATCTAAGTCGAATTTACTATGGTATTATAGTTGACCTGCCTTCTGTGTTGCTCTGCAGCCAGAGACTGCAGTCTCAAGCACTTAACACCTCATAGTAAAACTGCAGGAAATTAAGCAAAGTGTTAAATTGCTAGAGACATTTAACCTATTGTCCAGAAGCCTCTTGCTTGTCAGGCTAGGGGGAAGTTTGGAGCAATAAACTTCTATTGAACCAGGAGAAGAGAATAACACTTGCAGAAAGAAAAATTTTTACATAAGTGAATATGCATAATTTCACATAAATTCACACACAACTTCATGTATGCAGAGTTCTCATTTACACATTCCCACAAAATTCAGTTGGGTCCAGCTTGCATGCATTCTCACAATTTCACACACATGCACACACACATACACACACACACACATGCATACATTCTCACAATTACGTACTTACACACACATGCATACTTACATATGGAGCAAAAGACCACTCACCTGTGCAAAAAGAACTCACTCATTCTGGATGAAAAATGAGCTCCAATCTTTATTGCACAGTGAAAGAAAAAGCTTCCACTCTTTTATGATAAATAAATTAAAACCATATTTGTAAGAAAAAAGCTTTTTTTTCTTTTAATAAGACTAAGCCTGCTTTGTCCATACCATGGGACAGAACAGGTCCCAAGGTAAGGAGAAACCTGCCCGCTCCTTCTGCTCTCTGTAGCATCTTCGTTTTTCTTCTTTCCCTCTGCATTCTGCACATAGCTCTCCTAGTTTTCTTTTATGTTGCCTATAGTTTCTAAGTTATTCCACACTGCATTCTCCTTCTAATCTTGTTCTCTTCTGACAAAAATTAAAAAAAAACAACACCAAACTTCCCTTCAGTTCAGTTCCTCTCTCAGCTCAGTTCTTCTCACCTAGTTCCTCTCACCTCAGTTCCTCAGTTCTGATTCCTCCTCTCTTTGTCCTCAGCCTTTAACCATATTTCAGA